>CAXDIW010000109.1:742500-752500 GCA_963989415.1 Cerceris ruficornis
ACTTCGACCTCCGTGAAAGGAGTCGCGTCTGCCGTGCTCGGCGGTGCCGATGAAGACAGCCTAACTACACGCTGGGATGGCGTGTCCTCGTCTTCCCGATCGTCTGGGACGTGGGCGTCCAAGAGGTAGCTGGCAGTTTCCTTAATACTCCTCGTGTTGGAACCGTCGTCTCGCCGGACCGTGCTGAGCACGGTCTGAAGCCGGACTTTCTCCGCCTGGTGCTTATAAACGAAGCCCCACGGCTCCGAGTTCCCGTGCGACGAGACGAAGTTCTGCCAGCTTTCGAGCTTCGCCCTTCTGACCTCCCTGCTATATTCCCGCAAAGAAGAGCGGTAAATACGCAGGTTTTCGAGGTGGGAAGGTTCGTCTCTACTCCTCTGCAGCGCGCGTCTTTTGCGGTACACGCCCTTCTTTAAGTTCGTTAGTTTCGCTGTCCACCACGGGTTGGACTTCCTAAATTGTCGCTTACGGGGCATCGACGCTGTACTGGCGTCCGCAAGGACTTCGGTAAGCGTCTCCGCCATCGCCTCTACTTCCTCCACCGAGTTTAAGGCACAGGGAGCCAATCTCTCCCGCGAGAGCTCCGCGAGGGCGTCGGTGAATCGGTCCCAGTCGGCCCGACGGGTGTCGAACCGGCTGGAAGCGAGGCGCCGGCCATCTCGAGCGTTTTTCGGCACCCTGAGCCTCAGATCGATGGAGTGGTGGTCGCTATTAGTCCAATCGCGCCTCACCTTCCATTCCCCGATGAATTGGGTGATGGTGGGCGATGCCAGGGTAACGTCGATGAAAGACGAACCTGTTACCGCCTCGTAGGTGGGACCTTGGCCGGGGATGTTTACCACCGTCATATCAAAGGCCCGAATGAGATCCTCGAAGAGAGAACCTCTTTCGTCGGTGCTCTGGGGACCCCAGAGGGACGATCGGGCGTTTGCATCTACTCCTACTAAAAGTCTCTTCCCCCTCAGAGAATGGAACACCGCCTCAAGGTGTCTGAGGTGCTTCTCAATCTCGTCGCTGTACTGAAAATAGCACGAGACGGCGTAGAAAGAGAAGCTGGGCGCTTGCACTTCCGCCACTACGCAGTGGCTCGTGCTTAGCTGTGAGACGAGAAGAATCTGGACCGAGGGGTTCGCTACGGCAACCGCAGCCCACGGACGCTGTGAGCGTACGGCGGCGACCCTAATTCCGGAACCTAATCCGCAAAGACTATGACTCGTGCCGAGCGCTCTGGCGTATGGTTCCTGCAGAAGCAGGACGTCGAGGCGCTTCTCGGCCACGAGTTGGCGTACCTCGCCGCTTACTGTAGCTGAGCGCCGCATATTCAGCTGCAGTATCCTAATTCCCGTGGTCGCGTTCGCGGTCGCGGTCGGCGGCAGCGGTTGCGGCGGCGCGGTCGAAGAGTTCGCGCTGGAGCGCGGCGCGGTCGATCTCGCGGGAGCGGTGTCGGCACGGTTGCTAGCGGTGGGGACCGCTTCGGGTATCGCGGGCGGCGCAGTGACGGCTGCGTGGGGGATCGTGACTCTACTTTCCCCGGGAGAAGCCGGCTTCGTCCTCGGGGCCCTACCTACGCGTACGCATGCATATTTGATACCGGCTCGAGGGCCGTTACCTGGTTCGGATGCTGCGTCGTTTCCGGGTTGCGCTGCTGCTCGTTCGATGGCCGCTTTATCCATACTGGATCAGTGCAGCTCTCCTCTGCAGCGCAGCCGCGTACGATGGGCAGACCCTGCTTCCGGCGCTGTGATGCAACGGGCGACCAGCCTTCTTGCAATTGATACAGCAGGCTAGCCGCTCCTTGTACGGGCAGTCCGCTGAGCGATGTCCATTTTTCGCGCAGTGTTTGCACGTGTCGGCTTCCTGCTTGCAGAACTTGGATGTATGACCGTAGCTCTGACATTTGTAGCACCGTGAGGTTTGCAGGTAGTCACGAACCGGGCAGGTCATCCAGCCGCAGCACAGACGCTCTTTTCGCAGGATGCGTTTCCTCAGGTCCGGTTCCACTTCCACGACCCAGTCAACTACCTCCCGTTCGCGTTTTCCTCTCTTGAAAACCGGGGAGATATAGTCCGCGATGTTGCCGGCGGGGCGATCCAAGAAGTTTTGGGCCACTATAGCTTCCGTGATGTCCGCAGGCTCCATTTCACGTGGCACGTTGAATATAATCACCCGCGGCCTCTCGCCTACGGGCTTCGTGACTGTGAAGCCTGCGTCCCTCAGCTTGGAGCTGTTCAAGAACACCTTGAGTTGCTCCTCGTTCGATGTTTGGACTATAACGCCGTTGTCCCTGGCCTTTCGAACCGCTTGGACTGAGATTTTCTCTGCCGCTGGGTTTATTAGGGCCATCAGGGTCTTCTTTGTCGCCTCGCTGCTGGCTGCGACTTCTGCCGTCTTTGGTCGAATCAGGACCTCTGCTCTTGGGAGCGCTTTCGATGAGGCCTGGATGACGGCAGCCGTCATTCTCGCCGCTACGGTTACTGGCCGCTGGAATGGTGCCGTTGACGCTTTTAAAGCCGCGGCGAAGGATCGCACTGCGCCGCTAGTAAGGCCGTTCGAGCTAGCGGCGGTAGGAGGACCCGTGGGGTTGACCTTCCTCGGCTGGGCGGCGGCGTTCTTCCTAGGTGCTGGTTTCGGAGCGCTCTGGATCTTCTCCTTCTCTTCCAAACGCCCCTCGAGACGGCCGCACCTTAGGGCGAGACGGTTGATCGCATCGCTCAATTTGTTCACGCGGGCAAGTATGAAGCTCGCCTGCGATCGGTTGACTCCGTTCGATTCGTTCAAGCAGAACGATGTGACCTCGCCTTGTATTAGCGCCGCGGCGTCTCGGAAGGCCTCGAGGGAGCTGTCCGCTTTTTCGTTCGAATCGCGTGGAAGGCCACTCTCCTTCTCCGCGATGTTGGGGACTGCCTCCGTTCGCATCTTCTTCGCCGCTGACGTTGATGGAGGTGGTAGCGCTGGTGGGGGCATTTCCTCGGCCTCCAGTTTTATGAGGACGACCGACGGTTGTTTTGCGCCGACGGGGCCCATCGCTCTCCTCCGTGTCTCTCTCTCGCTGTCTGAACTGGCTACTGAGGAGGCAGCGGACGTTGCAGACAGATGGCTCCGTTTGCGCGTTGTCGCTCCGGCTTTAGGGGTGGTGGCTGTCGCGTCGATGTTCTTCTCCGCATCGACGGATTTGCGGCGCCGTCCGGAGACTGTCTCCCACCCCTCGCCATCCGTCTCCATCGCCGACTCCATGGCTGACTCCTCCGTTGTAGCCAGTGCGATCGACGCCATTCGCTCCTCCTCCTTCCTTTTCCTCCTCGCCTCCTTCTTCCTCCTCCTCTCCTCCTCGCTGCATCTCGCCGCTGGGGTTGGGCTCGGTCGGCTGGCCTCCGCTGTCTCGGGAGAGGACGCCATGGCGTCCTCCCTCTCTCTCGCTCTCTCCGTCGGTCGGCTAGGCTCGGTCACCTTCGCTGTTGCTCGGCTGCTCGCTCGGCTTCTCCCCTCCTCGATCTCGCCCAGGCCGCTCGGGTCGGCTCGGGCAGCTCGGCTCCGTTCGGCTCCTCTCGGCGACGCACCGCTCGGCTCCGCTCGTCCGTCCGGCAGGTACCGTTACCCGGCCGCTCGGCGCGTGGCGTACGTGACTAGGCGGGCGTCCAAGATGGCCGCCTGCCACGCCCTGTCACTTTAAACTCCACAAAATTGTTAATAACTCCTTGAATATTCAATCGATTTAAACGATTGAATATTCAAGAAGTTCCTCCCGTTGAGAGGAATCAGGGGCCGCGGTCTTTTCACGGAATTCCTACCAGAAGGCAGGTTATTCCCGTGAAAAGTATATTTTTCTTTACTGGCGTTCTGTCGCCTTTTAAAATCGATTTCCCTGTTTCTTTCAACAGGAAACACCCCGTACAAATCCACAAACACACGCGCGCGGTTCGCGAAGCTAGATTTACGAATTTATTCAGTCGTTACTGAATATTCACGAAAATCGGCGTCGAAATCCACTTCGAGCCAAAATTGGTTTTGCAGTCGGTTTCCCGTCACAACCACCAATTTTGCCCGCACAATTCCACAACAATCACCAATTATTTAGCGGGTACACTAGGATAAACTGAATATTTATGTAAATATTAGAGAATATTTGTAAAATATTCAACGCTTAAAACTGTGCACTCCGCCGCGTATAACTCGCAAGGGTCGCCGCAGGTATCGGTCTCAGGTATACGGAGCGCTCCGCTCGGTACGTCCGTTCGCCACGACTGTCAGGCCTCGACTAGATAGGGACAGCTGCTATTGTAAGACCTGGCCGTACTAGACGACTCAGATCATGCGACCTCGCCTTGATAGGCATACGCAACAGAATCTACTATCCACTTCCAGCAGCCACCGCTGCCAGGGTCCCGGGCCTGCAAAAATCCCAGCTGCCTGTACGCCGATACAGGAGGACGAGTTTAGTTACGATCCCATCGCGAAGTGTTTCCACTTCCCGCTGGGATCGCATCCACGGGGAACCTCGGGGCGGCCTCGTCCTGGTGTCGCGCGTGACACCCAATTGGCCCTATTGAACAACTCCTCAACCAACTTGTCCGCAGATGTTGTGCAGGACTTCGAAACTTCGGACACCGTGGGTGTGTTAGACCCATACTGGCCGCGGCCAGTTCCTGCGGAACTCACAAGCTAAGGTACCTCGGGTTTGCTGAGCCCGTATCAGCCAGTAAACTGGACTGATCCTTGAGGATCGCACGATATAAAGTCCACAACAAACTCGGACACCTTGGGTTCGTTACGCCCATACTAACCGGATTTCTCAACGGTTAGCTCCTGAGGAGCCTCATCACACAGTCCACGTTCAACTCGGACACCTTGGGTTCGTTACGCCCATACTAACTGGATACCTCACCAAGTTAGCTCCTGAGGGGCCTCATTAATTTAATGCCTCGCCTCTACTTGGACACCGTGGGTGCGTCAGACCCATACTGGCCTCTACCAGCTCCTGCGGAACACACTAGCTAAGGTACCTCGGGTTTGCTGAGCCCGTATCAGCCAGTAAACTGGACTGATCCTTGAGGATCACACATTATAAATTCCGCAACTAACTCGGACACCTTGGGTTCGTTACGCCCATACTAACCGGATTTCTCGACGGTTAGCTCCTGAGGGGCCTCATTATTTAATGCCTCGCCTCTACTTGGACACCGTGGGTGCGTCAGACCCATACTGGCCTCTACCAGCTCCTGCGGAACACACTAGCTAAGGTACCTCGGGTTTGCTGAGCCCGTATCAGCCAGTAAACTGGACTGATCCTTGAGGATCGCACAATATAATCCGCAAACAACTCGGACACCTTGGGTTCGTTACGCCCATACTAATCGGATTTCTCGACGATTAGCTCCTGAGGGGCCTCATCACACAGTCCACATTCAACTCGGACACCTTGGGTTCGTTACGCCCATACTAACCGGATACCTCACCGAGTTAGCTCCTGAGGGGCCTCATCAATTTAATGCCTCGCCTCTACTTGGACACCGTGGGTGCGTCAGACCCATACTGGCCTCTACCAGCTCCTGCGGAACACACTAGCTAAGGTACCTCGGGTTTGCTGAGCCCGTATCAGCCAGTAAACTGGACTGATCCTTGAGGATCACACATTATAAATTCCGCAACTAACTCGGACACCTTGGGTTCGTTACGCCCATACTAACCGGATTTCTCGACGGTTAGCTCCTGAGGGGCCTCATCAATTTAATTCCTCGCCTCTACTTGGACACCGTGGGTGCGTCAGACCCATACTGGCCTCTACCAGCTCCTGCGGAACACACTAGCTAAGGTACCTCGGGTTTGCTGAGCCCGTATCAGCCAGTAAACTGGACTGATCCTTGAGGATCGCACAATATAAAGTCCACAATTAACTCGGATACCTTGGGGTCGTTACGCCCATACTAACTGGATTTGCTCAACGGTTAGCTCCTGAGGCGCCTCATCATTTACTTCGCCACCGACTTGGACACCGTGGGTGCGTCATACCCATACTAGCCGCCGTAGCGACTAGCTCCTGCGGAGCTCACTAGCCAGAGCCGCGTTTGCCGGGCTTCGCCCGTTGCCCGAGGTGCACTACTGGGAAGTGCGGTTGGCTTTTGGCCTTAAAACCTTGGCTTTAAAACCTTTACACCTCAGATAGGGACAGGTTGGGAATCTCGTTAATCCATTCATGCGCGTCACTAATTAGATGACGAGGCATTTGGCTAAAATTTATTTCCTTTATTATTACACATATATATTATTTGGTACATACGGTACAGGAAATACTTATACCTAAGGGTAGGTAGCACCAGGTGTGGGTCCGCGATATCCTAACCTATACCTACACGTCGCACGGATGTCATTGCGTTGAACATTCGGAATCCTACCAAAGTACCGATTAGTGCCCGTGTGGCCAGAATCTTCAGCTCGCTCTTCCTTATAAGTCCTAATTGTGTGACTTCTTGTGCCGATTTTCCACTCCAGACTCCCCTCCAGGACATCGTTGCTGACAGGAACTTGGTTACCCTACTCCCCTCTGCCTCTCGTATCTTTGCGACCAGTTCTTGGTTGGTGGAGTAGTACTGGACTTTCCTCAGGTGGGCTTGGTCTAAGTCCGTTTGCTCGCTGACCACTTGCGCGTCCACCACCACTGTGGTTTGCCCCATTGTTGCTACTAAGTCCGGCTTACGTAGACCAGCGCTGGTGGTGTATGATGGCTCCGTTTTTACCGTGTATCCTTGCTTCTTCATGTTGCG
The DNA here is from genome assembly GCA_963989415.1 of Cerceris ruficornis. Classification (NCBI taxonomy): domain Eukaryota; kingdom Metazoa; phylum Arthropoda; class Insecta; order Hymenoptera; family Crabronidae; genus Cerceris; species Cerceris ruficornis. The sequence goes on from CAXDIW010000109.1 coordinate 749,259, forward strand.
CGCCACGTAGGACACAATTGCATTGTGTCGTTTGATGCGCGCACCATGAGTACGATGACAGTGCTGGATTACATGGTTAACGGTTTCTTGTGCCATACATCCCGCTCTGCATTGCCTATCGATGTAGCGCCCCCTGCTGGTTCTTGATCTTGTAGGAAGTGCTCCTATCCTCGCTCTTATGCAGTTGATATAATCTTTTCCTTGGAGAAGTCTAGTGCCATCTCCAATCCACTGGTGTTGCTGTGGTGTTTTCTGCGATTCCCGGAGTCCTTTTCCATCCACAGAGTCGTATAGGCTTCTAGCCCAGCGCTGTCTAATATCATCAGAGTCTGCCAGTGTAGTCCCATCATCCGTTAGGCGATGCTTGCACTTCTCAATTTCTTCGTCGAGATAGGCGTCCATTTGCACGTCGTCGAGTTGGTCGTGTGTCTGCCTCAGCGACTTGAGCCTCCCCATCCGATGTAGAGGGGCCGTCCATCGTAATGAGGGAATTCCTAACCCTCCGTCTTTAATGTCGGCATGAAAGTAGGCCGTAGGAACATCGTGGGGCAGATTTAGCCACTTCCGTGCAGCTTCTCTTACATGGACGTCCACTTTCTTGAGTGCTCCGATGGTTACATCACCCAATGCTAGATGGTAGTATACACGTGGCAGTAGTCCGAATCTTAGTGCGAAGAGGCGTTGTTGTGGTTTCAGAGGCGCTTTCCTTAGTGCTTCGAGTCCTGGACAGACGATCTCGTGTGGCTTGAACTTTGCTCTACCTAGTGCGGTGAATTTTATCCCTAGGTACTTAATCTCTTCGTCATGTCCGAGTGTTCGAAGCATTCTGTTCGCAACGTAGAACTTCGTGGTCGTATCGATGGAAGTCTTTTTTAGTTTTCCACTGGCTTTAATTCCGATGGTGAGACATTTGTCTGGGTTGATTGTCAACCCACAGTCCTCTAGATACTTGGTCGTAGTATCTATTAGCTTTTGCAGTCCACCAGGTGTCGTGGCAAAGAGGAAGAGGTCGTCGGCGAATGCGGCGGCGTTAACGCACGCACCTCCTATCCTGCACCCGATGTCAGGCGAGAGTTTCTTCAGCAGTTGGTTCTTCACCATGTTGAAGATGACAGGAGATAATGGATCGCCTTGTTTGACGCCTCTTCTAGGCCGAATTGGTTCAGACTTCCATCGGTGACCCTCGAGTATTGTAGCTCCTTCCTTGTAAACGGTATTCATATATTCAATGAATTCCTCCGGACATCCGAGTGTTTTCAGGATGGTGAGTATTGCCGCGTGCGAGACGGAGTCGAAGGCTTTTCGAACGTCTAGAGATGCCAGGTACACATTCTTGAAGCGGCGATGGTGGTACTTCAGTATCATATCCAGTAGAAAGGTGTTGTCTCTACAACCGTCGGTGCTCCTAAAGGCACGCTGCCTTGGATCTATCTCAATCGTCGCTGATAGTCGTGCGGCGAGTATCTTATGGAGACATCTCGTCAACACCGACGGGATGGTAATCGGTCTGAAGTCCCCTGGTTCCGTGGCATCTCTCAATTTCGGCAGGAATACCGTTCTGGCGGTGCGCAGGCTACTCGGTAGTCGTCGACAGTAGACGATGATGTTCAATATCCTCGACAGAATCCCAAGTGGCATAGCTCTTAGTTGTCGGGCAGTAAGACCATCTGGTCCGGCGGCTGTGCCAAGTGGTGGCATGGATTTCTTGATCTCATGTTCGCCAATTGGTGTCCATATACCACTGTAGATTGTGATGGGATTCTCAGCAGCTGGTGATGAATCGCAGGATTTCCTCATCACTTCTTTCCAGAATGGTTCCATCACCCTCCTTTCAGGCTGCTTGGCTGCATCTGTACCGTCCAGGATATTCTGTACACATCGTTTCCTGCATCTACGCCATTGGAGCTGCGTTATTGCATACTCGTGTCGTCTTTGTTGCTTCCGTGTTGTTCTGTCTTGTGTTTGTCCTCTGTTGTTTGTACGTCCTTTATGTTGTTTCCGTCTTCGTGTCTGTTGTTTTTCCTGTGTTTCAGGTGGTGGGTGTATCTTTATCAGATATGTCGCGAGTCTCTGCAGCGTTTCGTTTCTGTCTCTGTCTGTGACGTGGTCGATTATGTCCTGGAGTTCGGTGGAGTTGTAGTTGTTATTGATTCCCATTTGTTGCAGGTTCGTCAAGTATTCTCCTATCGGATCGTTATTTTCGGCATCTTGAGAAGAATGCGCACTGCTGGTCGGTATTGTAGGTGGTGGCTCGTTCCTGATTTCCTCGATGAATCCCTGCACCTTTAGCTTATGTGCGGGTGCACGCCTGTGGCTCTTGATTGCATCGAGGCTCCTCTGGTGAAAGATGTTCTTCAGGGCTTGGTTCAGGAACCTTTCACCGGTCACAGTAAGTCGCGCTTCTTCTCTAGCGAGCATCGTTGCTTCTTCTTCCGTCCATCGAGCTTTGGTTTGTATCGGTATTGCCACATCCGTTGTTGTTGGGTGTGCTCTTCTCCGGTGGACTCCTAGACCTCTGGCGGTGGTAAAGGTCCTCACGCATCCGGGAACGTCGCATCGGTGTGGTAGGTCTATCGCTTCTCCGTCTGCTGCCGGGATTGGGCCGCCTGTGGACGGTCCATCGTTTTCATCCGAGGCTTGTATGTTGCTTGGGCCGGCATGGTTCCAGTCGACTGGGCTGGCAACCCAGAGGACCGTTGGTCGCCGGCCACCCCCTTTTTACCCTAGTCCCGTCGTTAGGGGTAGGGCGGCGAGTACCCGTCAAGGTAGGGGTGGTCGACTTGGGATTCCAGTCCCTCAGAAATTCCTGGAAGATGGAATCTCTTCGGGACTGGTCTCCCCGTGATCCAGGGGCCGGTTGCCATCATCGTAATGCGAGAAAATAAATCCACGAAATTTTGTCCACACCGGGATTCGAACCCAGAACCTTCGCATTACGAGTCTGGCACCTAACCACCTAGACCACTGACTCTTAAGAGAGTCATAGTTACTCCCGCCGTTTACCCGCGCTTGCTTGAATTTCTTCACGTTGACATTCAGAGCACTGGGCAGAAATCACATTGCGTCAACACCCGTGTGGGCCATCGCAATGCTTTGTTTTAATTAGACAGTCGGATTCCCCTTGTCCGTGCCAGTTCTGAGCCGAGCGTTGAATGGCGGCCGAAGAGGACGACGACGAACGCAACGCCGCGCGAACGACGTTACGCCACCGAAGCCTCGCAGCAAGGAAGATCCGCGGGAGG
>CAXDIW010000109.1:755000-757500 GCA_963989415.1 Cerceris ruficornis
GCTCTCTAAAATTTATATTACACACACCTTCGAGGAGACTTGCACACACGTCAGATCGAGAGAGAGAGAATAAACACAGCAAATGGGAGAGCACACACAGAGAAAGAGAGAGCGAGCGAGCGGTTTCGTTCGAGCAGCGTAGAAGGTTGGAGGGACGACAAGTTTCTCGGTGCTGCTGGCCTGGTATTGTAACACAGAGAGAGAGATCGAGTTTTTGTCAAAGATCACTCTCTCGATGTGTACAAAACTGTTCGAACCAGACCCACACAGCCCGATCATTATACTTTTCGAATTGTCAATCTTCCTTCCCTTCTCGCGTATACCACCACACTCTTTTCTTCTTTCTCCTCTTATGACGAATTTGTCATATAACTCTGAGATTCCCACTTTTCTCAACTTTCTGCCTCCTCTCTCAATCATCGCAATAATATATCTATCTATCTCCTCGTAGGAATACCGGCGGGTCACAGAAATCAAAACTAAACTTTAGTTCGGAGTCTGAGAAAGGTTTGGAACAACGACACGCCAATGTCGTGAGCACGCGACTGTGTCAGTCTTTTTCCTCGCTCTCCCACGACCATAGAGAAGGTTCGTTCGAGGACAGAGTTTCGTGAATTGTTCTTCCCGGACAATTTAACGTCGGTCCAGTATTTGTGTTTCTCTTTTCTCGGTAAACTATGCGCTCTGCTTAACCACTCTCCTACCTACCACACTCTTTAATTGTTACACACACACCCTCGCTCACACCTCTCTCTCTCTTTCTCTTTACACGTTCGAGAACTTGTCAGTTATTACAGCCACTCTCTGCACACGCTCTCCTGGTAGAGATATAATATATATTTCTTCTCCAGGAGGGTTCTTTTCGAGCAGATGCGGCAACGAAGAAGCTTGAGAGAGACAGTGAGAGTCTGGGTTAGGTCGGAGAATTTCAGAGCACAAAGCACCTCGAAATGGAACGCAAATTTAAGAGTCGGGGACTCGACGACCGGGCACGAAAATCTGCGACGATCGTGGGAGACACGAAATTGGCGGCGTGGAGCTCTCTCGGACGATTTCGTTCGATTGCGCAGATATCTTTGATAAAACAATTTCGTTCGAAACGCTACGATGAAAATCTCCTTCCCTAAGCAATTCCCTTTTGGCATTCTCGGATACCACAGCAGTTTCTCCTTCGTTCGAGGCATAGCATCATATGTGTATGTATTCTCTCTCGTTCGAGGATGCTTTGCCAGAAACTGCGGGAAAGAAAGGTAAGAGAGATATTATTTTCATCGCGCGGTATTACGTTCGATCTCTTTCTGTACGAAACTAAAAAGAGTTGTTCTCTGCGCAATCTAAGACGTACACGTCCTTTTCGTTCTTTCAATCCTCCGCACTTTTCTCGTTCTCTTATAATCATTTCAGACGACGTCGGATCCGCGTCGAGGAGAGACGTTATTATTCTCTTCCAGTCTGCGGCAAATTCCGACGAACGTCCAACAAATTCGCTCGTACGAGACTCTACTAGTGTCTTCTCCTCATGATGAAGGAAGACACAAAGAGCCACGCAAGCAGTTTTTGGGTACATAAACGACCCTCAGCCAGGCGTGGTCCGGGAATTATATCCGAGGACCGCAATGTGCGTTCGAAATGTCGATGTGCATGTGTCCTGCAGTTCACACGTTGACGCGCAATTAGCTGCGTTCTTCATCGACCCACGAGCCAAGTGATCCACCGTTCAGGGTTGTATTTGCATTATATGCTTTTTGCTTCGTATAGAAAGCAAACATGGTTCAGGTGTTCTCCCTCGGACAAGCCGAGGCTCGGTTTAACCGCGTTCCGGAGCGCTAGAACGAGGCCGAGCACCGTTAGTCGTTTAGATGACGACAACGGCAAAATCGGAGTTTAAGTTTGTCGATCCGACCGTGAGAACGAGCGTCCGCACCCTCGTCGTAACGAGACTACGCACACCAGTGCTTCATCGGCCGTCAGCACGGAGAGTGCCATCAAAAATTCTGACACGAAGGGGACAGCAATAATAACGTAGAGAGAGGAGCTCTGAAGAGAAGGGTCTTCGTGGATTGCGCCTTCGGGTATCCCGCAGCAGACTCTTTCCACGCTAGTGTTCTACACCCCTCTTCCTTCATCAGAGCGCTTCCGTTCGAACTCTCAACAACGCTATTTTCGTTCAAATGTCCACACACACGAAGTACACGAGAGAACACTTCTTCGCAAACGGTAAAGTCGCAAAAGTAGTTCCGTGACGAGCTGCTTTGCTGTTTGTCGCCGCCGCCGCGCCGCAAAGGAAAGACCACTCTTCTTTCCCCTTTCAGCGACAACGACGACGACGACGACATTAGACAGCAGTCGTTCTGGAACATCGTTCGAAAGCGAACTTATTTCCGGAGGCGCAAAATCTATCTCTTAATATTGTCGTTCGAATGAGACAGATCTCTCCCTCCTCTCTCTCTCTTCTCATAATACTTCGTCGCGCAAAACTACACGCCGGCACACATTGCCC
>CAXDIW010000109.1:1962500-2334405 GCA_963989415.1 Cerceris ruficornis
ATGATTTCAAACGTCTACCTATTCCATTCATTGTTCTACTTGCCGAAATTTACAAATAATTTCCTTTAAAGGATTAACAATGGGGCTCGTAGTTCACTTAAACATGAAGAACAAAAAATTGGCGAATGGTACTGTTTGGATGCTTTGCATATATGTTTCTTAGACTATATAGAAGCAATATATACAAAGATTTCAACCGTCTACCTGTTCCATTCACTGTTCTACTTGTCGAAAATTACAAATAATTTCCGATAATGGATTAACAATGGGGCTCATTGTTCACTTAAACTTGAAGAACAAAAAATTTGCGAATTGTACTGTTTGGATGCTTTGCATATATGTTTCGTAGACTATATAGAAGCAATATATACAAATATTTCAACCGTCTAACTGTTCCATTCATTGTTCTACTTGTCGAAAATTACAAATAATTTCCGATAACGGATTAACCATTGGGGCTCATTGTTCACTTAAACATGAAGAACAAAAAATTGGCGAATGGTACTGTTTGGATGCATGCATATATATTTCTTAGACTATATAGAAGCAATATATACAAATATTTCAACCGTCTAACTGTTCCATTCATTGTTCTACTTGTCGAAAATTACAAATAATTTCCGATAAAGGATTAACCATTGGGGCACATTGTTCACTTAAACTTGAAGAACAAAAAATTGGCGAATGGTACTGTTTGGATGCTTTGCATATATGTTTCTTAGACTATATAGAAGCAATATATACAAAGATTTCAACCGTCTACCTTTTCCATTCATTGTTCTACTTGTCGAAAGTTACAAATAATTTCCGATAACGGATTAAACATTTGGGCTCATTGTTCACTTAAACTTGAAGAACAAAAAATTGGCGAATTGTACTGTTTGGATGCTTTGCATATATGTTTCTTATACTATATAGAAACAATATATACAAAGATTTCAACCGTCTACCTGTTCCATTCACTGTTCTACTTGTCGAAAGTTACAAATAATTTCCGTTAAGGGATTAACAATGGGGATCGTAGTTCACTTAAAATTGAAGAACAAAAAATTGGCGAATTGTACTGTTTGGATGCTTTGCGTACATGTTTGTTAGACTATATGGAAGCAACATATACAAAGATTTCAACCGTCTACGTGTTCCAATCATTGTTCTACTTGTCGAAATTTACAAATAATTTCCTTTAAAGGATTAACAATGGGGCTCGTAGTTCACTTAAACTTGAAGATCAAATAATTGGCGAATTGTACTGTTTGGATGATTTGCATATATGTTTCTTAGACTATATAGAAGCAATATATACAAAGATTTCAACCATCTACCTGTTCCATTCATTGTTCTACTTGTCGAAAGTTACAAATAATTTCCGATAACGGATTAACCATTGGGGCTCATTGTTCACTTAAACTTGAAGAACAAAAAATTGGCGAATGGTACTGTTTGGATGCTTTGCATATATGTTTCTTAGACTACATAGAAGCAATATATACAAAGATTTCAACCGTCTACCTGTTCCATTCATTGTTCTACTTGTCGAAATTTACAAATAATTTCCGATAAAGGATTAACCATTGGGGCTCATTGTTCACTAAACTTGAAGAACAAAAAATTGTCGAATTGTACTGTTTGGATGCTTTGCATATATGTTTCTTAGACTATATAGAAGCAATATATACAAAGATTTCAACAGTCTACCTGTTCCATTCATTGTTCTACTTGTCGAAATTTACAAATAATTTCCTTTAAAGGATTATCAATGGGGCTCGTAGTTCACTTAAACTTGAAGAACAAAAAATTGGCGAATGGTACTGTTTGGATGCTTTGCATATATGTTTCTTAGACTACATAGAAGCAATATATACAAAGATTTCAACCGTCTACCTGTTCCATTCATTGTTCTACTTGTCGAAAGTTACAAATAATTTCCGTTAAGGGATTAACAATGGGGATCGTAGTTTACTTAAACTTGAAGAACAAAAAATTGGCGAATTGTGCTGTTTGGATGCTTTGCATATATGTTTCTTAGACTATATAGAAGCAATATGTACAAAGATTTCAACCGTCTACCTGTTCCATTCATTGTTCTACTTGTCGAAAGTTACAAATAATTTCCGATAACGGATTAACCATTGGGGCTCATTGTTCACTTAAACTTGAAGAACAAAAAATTGGCGAATTGTACTGTTTGGATGCTTTGCATATATGTTTCTTATACTATATAGAAGCAATATATACAAAGATTTCAACCGAATACCTGTTCCAGTCACTGTTCTACTTGTCGAAAGTTACAAATAATTTCCGTTAAGGGATTAACAATGGGGATCGTAGTTCACTTAAAATTGAAGAACAAAAAATTGGCGAATTGTACTGTTTGGATGCTTTGCGTACATGTTTGTTAGACTACATGGAAGCAACATATACAAAGATTTCAACCGTCTACGTGTTCCAATCATTGTTCTACTTGTCGAAATTTACAAATAATTTCCTTTAAAGGATTAACAATGGGGCTCGTAGTTCACTTAAACTTGAAGATCAAATAATTGGCGAATTGTACTGTTTGGATGATTTGCATATATGTTTCTTAGACTATATAGAAGCAATATATACAAAGATTTCAACCATCTACCTGTTCCATTCATTGTTCTACTTGTCGAAAGTTACAAATAATTTCCGATAACGGATTAACCATTGGGGCTCATTGTTCACTTAAACTTGAAGAACAAGAAATTGGCGAATTGTACTGTTTGGATGATTTGCATATATGTTTCTTAGACTATATAGAAGCAATATATACAATGATTTCAACCGTCTACCTATTCCATTCATTGTTCTACTTGCCGAAATTTACAAATAATTTCCTTTAAAGGATTAACAATGGGGCTCGTTGTTCACTTAAACTTGAAGTACAAAAAATTGGCGAATTGTACTGTTTGGATGCTTTGCATATATGTTTCGTAGACTATATAGAAGCAATATATACAAATATTTCAACCGTCTAACTGTTCCATTCATTGTTCTACTTGTCGAAAATTACAAATAATTTCCGATAAAGGATTAACCATTGGGGCTCATTGTTCACTTAAACTTGGAGAACAAAAAATTGGCGAATTGTACTGTTTGGATGCTTTGCATATATGTTTCTTAGACTACATAGAAGCAATATATACAAAGATTTCAACCATCTACCTGTCCCATTCATTGTTCTACTTGTCAAAAGTTACAAATAATTTCCGATAACGGATTAACCATTGGGGCTCATTGTTCACTTAAACTTGAAGAACAAAAAATTGGCGAATTGTACTGTTTGGATGCTTTGCATATATGTTTCTTAGACTATATAGAAGCAATATATACAAAGATTTCAACCGTCTACCTGTTCCATTCATTGTTCTACTTGTCGCAAGTTACAAATAATTTCCGTTAAAGTATTAACAATGGGGCTCGTAGTTCACTTAAACTTGAAGATCAAATAATTGGCGAATTGTACTGTTTGGATGATTTGCATATATGTTTCTTAGACTATATAGAAGCAATATATACAAAGATTTCAACCATCTACCTGTTCCATTCATTGTTCTACTTGTCGAAAGTTACAAATAATATCCGATAACGGATTAACCATTGGTGCTCATTGTTCACTTAAACTTGAAGAACAAAAAATTGGCGCATAGTACTGTTTGGATGCTTTGCATATATGTTTCTTAGACTATATAGAAGCAATATATACAAAGATTTCAACCGTCTACCTTTTCCATTCATTGTTCTACTTGTCAAAAGTTACAAATAATTTCCGATAACGGATTAACCATTGGGGCTCATTGTTCACTTAAACTTGAAGAACAAAATATTGGCGAATTGTACTGTTTGGATGCTTTGCATATATGTTTCTTATACTATATAGAAGCAATATATACAATGATTTCAACCGTCTACCTGTTCCATTCATTGTTCTACGTGTCGAAAGTTACAAATAATTTCCGTTAAGGGATTAACAATGGGGATCGTAGTTTACTTAAACTTGAAGAACAAAAAATTGGCGAATTGTACTGTTTGGATGCTTTGCATATATGTTTCTTAGACTATTTAGAAGCAATATATACAATGATTTCAACCGTCTACCTATTCCATTCATTGTTCTACTTGCCGAAATTTACAAATAATTTCCTTTAAAGGATTAACAATGGAGCTCGCAGTTCACTTAAACTTGAAGAACAAAAAATTGGCGAATGGTACTGTTTGGATGCTTTGCATATATGTTTCTTAGACTATATAGAAGCAATATATACAAAGATTTCAACCATCTACCTGTTCCATTCATTGTTCTACTTGTCGAAAGTTACAAATAATTTCCGTTAAGGGATTAAGAATGGGGATCGTAGTTCACTTAAACTTGAAGAACAAAAAATTGGCGAATTGTACTGTTTGGATGCTTTGCGTACATGTTTCTTAGACTATATGGAAGCAATATATACAAAGATTTCAACCGTCTACGTGTTCCAATCATTGTTCTACTTGTCGAAATTTACAAATAATTTCCTTTAAAGGATTAACAATGGGGCTCGTTCTTCACTTAAACTTGAAGAACAAAAAAGTGGCGTATGGTACTGTTTGGATGCTTTGCATATATGTTTCTTAGACTATAAAGAAGCAATATATACATTGATTTCAACCGTCTACCTGTTCCATTCATTGTTCTACTTGTCGAAAATTACAAATAATTTCCGATAAAGGAATAACCATTGGGGCTCGTAGTTCACTTAAACTTGAAGAACAAAAATTTGGCGAATTGTACTGTTTGGATGCTTTGCATATATGTTTCTTATACTATATAGAAGCAATATATACAAAGATTTCAATCGTCTACCTGTTCCATTCACTGTTCTACTTGTCGAAATTTACAAATAATTTCCGATAAAGGATCAACCATTGGGGCTCATTGTTCACTTAAACTTGAAGAACAAAAAATTGGCGAATTGTACTGTTTGGATGCTTTGCATATATGTTTCTTAGACTATATAGAAGCAATATATACAAAGATTTCAACAATCTACCTGTTCCATTCATTGTTCTACTTGTCAAAAGTTACAAATAATTTCCGATAACGGATTAACCATTGGGGCTCATTGTTCACTTAAACTTGAAGAACAAAAAATTGGCGAATTGTACTGTTTGGATGCTTTGCATATATGTTTCTTATACTATATAGAAGCAATATATACAAAGATTTCAACCGTCTACCTGTTCCATTCACTGTTCTACTTGTCGAAAGTTACAAATAATTTCCGTTAAGGGATTAACAATGGGGATCGTAGTTCACTTAAAATTGAAGAACAAAAAATTGGCGAATTGTACCGTTTGGATGCTTTGCGTACATGTTTGTTAGACTATATGGAAGCAACATATACAAAGATTTCAACCGTCTACGTGTTCCAATCATTGTTCTACTTGTCGAAATTTACAAATAATTTCCTTTAAAGGATTAACAATGGGGCTCGTTGTTCACTTAAACTTGAAGAACAAAAAAGTGGCGTATGGTACTGTTTGGATGCTTTGCATATATGTTTCTTAGACTATAAAGAAGCAATATATACATTGATTTCAACCGTCTACCTGTTCCATTCATTGTTCTACTTGTCGCAAGTTACAAATAATTTCCGTTAAGGGATTAACAATGGGGATCGTAGTTTACTTAAACTTGAAGAACAAGAAATTGGCGAATTGTACTGTTTGGATGATTTGCATATATGTTTCTTAGAATATATAGAAGCAATATATACAATGATTTCAAGCGTCTACCTATTCCATTCATTGTTCTACTTGCCGAAATTTACAAATAATTTCCTTTAAAGGATTAACAATGGGGCTCGTAGTTCACTTAAACATGAAGAACAAGAAATTGGCGAATTGTACTGTTTGGATGATTTGCATATATGTTTCTTAGACTATATAGAAGCAATATATACAATGATTTCAAACGTCTACCTATTCCATTCATTGTTCTACTTGCCGAAATTTACAAATAATTTCCTTTAAAGGATTAACAATGGGGCTCGTAGTTCACTTAAACATGAAGAACAAAAAATTGGCGAATGGTACTGTTTGGATGCTTTGCATATATGTTTCTTAGACTATATAGAAGCAATATATACAAAGATTTCAACCATCTACCTGTTCCATTCATTGTTCTACTTGTCGAAAGTTACAAATAATTTCCGATAACGGATTAACCATTGGGGCTCATTGTTCACTTAAACTTGAAGAACAAAAAATTGGCGAATTGTACTGTTTGGATGCTTTGCATATATGTTTCTTATACTATATAGAAGCAATATATACAAAGATTTCAACCGTCTACCTGTTCCATTCACTGTTCTACTTGTCGAAAGTTACAAATAATTTCCGTTAAGGGATTAACAATGGGGATCGTAGTTCACTTAAAATTGAAGAACAAAAAATTGGCGAATTGTACTGTTTGGATGCTTTGCGTACATGTTTGTTAGACTATATGGAAGCAACATATACAAAGATTTCAACCGTCTACGTGTTCCAATCATTGTTCTACTTGTCGAAATTTACAAATAATTTCCTTTAAAGGATTAACAATGGGGCTCGTTGTTCACTTAAACTTGAAGTACAAAAAATTGGCGAATTGTACTGTTTGGATGCTTTGCATATATGTTTCGTAGACTATATAGAAGCAATATATACAAATATTTCAACCGTCTAACTGTTCCATTCATTGTTCTACTTGTCGAAAATTACAAATAATTTCCGATAAAGGATTAACCATTGGGGCTCATTGTTCACTTAAACTTGAAGAACAAAAAATTGGCGAATTGTACTGTTTGGATGCTTTGCATATATGTTTCTTATACTATATAGAAGCAATATATACAAAGATTTCAATCGTCTACCTGTTCCATTCACTGTTCTACTTGTCGAAAGTTACAAATAATTTCCGTTAAGGGATTAACAATGGGGATCGTAGTTCACGTAAACTTAAAGAACAAAAAATTGGCGAATTGTACTGTTTGGATGCTTTGCATATATGTTTCGTAGACTATATAGAAGCAATATATACAAATATTTCAACCGTCTAACTGTTCCATTCATTGTTCTACTTGTCGAAAATTACAAATAATTTCCGATAAAGGATTAACCATTGGTGCTCATTGTTCACTTAAACTTGAAGAACAAAAAATTGGCGCATAGTACTGTTTGGATGCTTTGCATATATGTTTCTTAGACTATATAGAAGCAATATATACAAAGATTTCAACCGTCTACCTTTTCCATTCATTGTTCTACTTGTCAAAAGTTACAAATAATTTCCGATAACGGATTAACCATTGGGGTTCATTGTTCACTTAAACTTGAAGAACAAAAAATTGGCGAATTGTACTGTTTGGATGCTTTGCATATATGTTTCTTATACTATATAGAAGCAATATATACAATGATTTCAACCGTCTACCTGTTCCATTCATTGTTCTACTTGTCGAAAGTTACAAATAATTTCCGTTAAGGGATTAACAATGGGGATCGTAGTTTACTTAAACTTGAAGAACAAAAAATTGGCGAATTGTACTGTTTGGATGCTTTGCATATATGTTTCTTAGACTATTTAGAAGCAATATTTACAATGATTTCAACCGTCTACCTATTCCATTCATTGTTCTACTTGCCGAAATTTACAAATAATTTCCTTTAAAGGATTAACAATGGAGCTCGCAGTTCACTTAAACTTGAAGAACAAAAAATTGGCGAATGGTACTGTTTGGATGCTTTGCATATATGTTTCTTAGACTATATAGAAGCAATATATAAAAAGATTTCAACCATCTACCTGTTCCATTCATTGTTCTACCTGTCGAAAGTTACAAATAATTTCCGTTAAGGGATTAAGAATGGGGATCGTAGTTCACTTAAACTTGAAGAACAAAAAATTGGCGAATTGTACTGTTTGGATGCTGTGCGTACATGTTTCTTAGACTATATGGAAGCAATATATACAAAGATTTCAACCGTCTACGTGTTCCAATCATTGTTCTACTTGTCGAAATTTACAAATAATTTCCTTTAAAGGATTAACAATGGGGCTCGTTCTTCACTTAAACTTGAAGAACAAAAAAGTGGCGTATGGTACTGTTTGGATGCTTTGCATATATGTTTCTTAGACTATAAAGAAGCAATATATACATTGATTTCAACCGTCTACCTGTTCCATTCATTGTTCTACTTGTCGAAAATTACAAATAATTTCCGATAAAGGAATAACCATTGGGGCTCGTAGTTCACTTAAACTTGAAGAACAAAAAATTGGCGAATTGTACTGTTTGGATGCTTTGCATATATGTTTCTTATACTATATAGAAGCAATATATACAAAGATTTCAATCGTCTACCTGTTCCATTCACTGTTCTACTTGTCGAAAGTTACAAATAATTTCCGTTAAGGGATTAACAATGGGGATCGTAGTTCACTTAAACTTAAAGAACAAAAAATTGGCGAATTGTACTGTTTGGATGCTTTGCATATATGTTTCGTAGACTATATAGAAGCAATATATACAAATATTTCAACCGTCTAACTGTTCCATTCATTGTTCTACTTGTCGAAAATTACAAATAATTTCCGATAAAGGATTAACCATTGGTGCTCATTGTTCACTTAAACTTGAAGAACAAAAAATTGGCGCATAGTACTGTTTGGATGCTTTGCATATATGTTTCTTAGACTATATAGAAGCAATATATACAAAGATTTCAACCGTCTACCTTTTCCATTCATTGTTCTACTTGTCAAAAGTTACAAATAATTTCCGATAACGGATTAACCATTGGGGCTCATTGTTCACTTAAACTTGAAGAACAAAAAATTGGCGAATTGTACTGTTTGGATGCTTTGCATATATGTTTCTTATACTATATAGAAGCAATATATACAATGATTTCAACCGTCTACCTGTTCCATTCATTGTTCTAGTTGTCGAAAGTTACAAATAATTTCCGTTAAGGGATTAACAATGGGGATCGTAGTTTACTTAAAGTTGCAGAACAAAAAATTGGCGAATTGTACTGTTTGGATGCTTTGCATATATGTTTCTTAGACTATTTAGAAGCAATATATACAATGATTTCAACCGTCTACCTATTCCATTCATTGTTCTACTTGCCGAAATTTACAAATAATTTCCTTTAAAGGATTAACAATGGGGCTCGTAGTTCACTTAAACTTGAAGAGCAAAAAATTGTCGAATTGTACTGTTTGGATGCTTTGCATATATGTTTCTTAGACTATATAGAAGCAATATATACAATGATTTCAACCGTCTACCTGTTCCATTCATTGTTCTACTTGTCGAAATTTACAAATAATTTCCGATAAAGGATTAACCATTGGGGCTCATTGTTCACTTAAACTTGAAGAACAAAAAATTGGCGAATGGTACTGTTTGGATGCTTTGCATATATGTTTCTTATACTATATAGAAGCAATATATACAATGATTTCAACAGTCTACCTGTTCCATTCATTGTTCTACTTGTCGAAAGTTACAAATAATTTCCTTTAAAGGCTTAACAATGGAGCTCGCAGTTCACTTAAACTTGAAGAACAAAAAATTGGCGAATGGTACTGTTTGGATGCTTTGCATATATGTTTCTTAGACTATATAGAAGCAATATATACAAAGATTTCAACCATCTACCTGTTCCATTCATTGTTCTACTTGTCGAAAGTTACAAATAATTTCCGTTAAGGGATTAAGAATGGGGATCGTAGTTCACTTAAACTTGAAGAACAAAAAATTGGCGAATTGTACTGTTTGGATGCTTTGCGTACATGTTTCTTAGACTATATGGAAGCAATATATACAATGATTTCAACCGTCTACGTGTTCCAATCATTGTTCTACTTGTCGAAATTTACAAATAATTTCCTTTAAAGGATTAACAATGGGGCTCGTTCTTCACTTAAACTTGAAGAACAAAAAAGTGGCGTATGGTACTGTTTGGATGCTTTGCATATATGTTTCTTAGACTATAAAGAAGCAATATATACATTGATTTCAACCGTCTACCTGTTCCATTCATTGTTCTACTTGTCGCAAGTTACAAATAATTTCCGTTAAAGTATTAACAATGGGGCTCGTAGTTCACTTAAACTTGAAGAACAAAAAATTGGCGAATGGTACTGTTTGGATGCTTTGCATATATGTTTCTTATACTATATAGAAGCAATATATACATTGATTTCAACCGGCTACCTGTTCCATTCATTGTTCTACTTGTCGAAATTTACAAATAATTTCCGATAAAGGATTAACCATTGGGGCTGATTGTTCACTTAAACTTGAAGAACAAAAAATTGGCGAATTGTACTGTTTGGATGCTTTGCATATATGTTTCTTAGACTACATAGAAGCAATATATACAAAGATTTCAACCGTCTACCTGTTCCATTCATTGTTCTACTTGTCGAAAGTTACAAATAATTTCCGTTAAGGGATTAACAATGGGGATCGTAGTTTACTTAAACTTGAAGAACAAAAAATTGGCGAATTGTACTGTTTGGATGCTTTGCATATATGTTTCTTAGACTATATAGAAGCAATATATAAAAAGATTTCAACCGTCTACCAGTTCCATTCATTGTTCTACTTGTCGAAAGTTACAAATAATTTCCGATAACGGATTAACCATTTGGGCTCATTGTTCACTTAAACTTGAAGAACAAAAAATTGGCGAATTGTACTGTTTGGATGCTTTGCATATATGTTTCTTAGACTATATAGAAGCAATATATACAAAGATTTCAACCGTCTACCTGTTCCATTCATTGTTCTACTTGTCGAAAGTTACAAATAATTTCCTTTAAAGGATTAACAATGGGGCTCGTTGTTCACTTAAACTTGAAGAACAATAAATTGGCGAATTGTGCTGTTTGGATGCTTTGCATATATGTTTCTTAGACTATATAGAAGCAATATGTACAAAGATTTCAACCGTCTACCTGTTCCATTCATTGTTCTACTTGTCGAAAGTTACAAATAATTTCCGATAACGGATTAACCATTGGGGCTCATTGTTCACTTAAACTTGAAGAACAAAAAATTGGCGAATTGTACTGTTTGGATGCTTTGCATATATGTTTCTTATACTATATAGAAGCAATATATACAAAGATTTCAACCGAATACCTGTTCCAGTCACTGTTCTACTTGTCGAAAGTTACAAATAATTTCCGTTAAGGGATTAACAATGGGGATCGTAGTTCACTTAAAATTGAAGAACAAAAAATTGGCGAATTGTACTGTTTGGATGCTTTGCGTACATGTTTGTTAGACTACATGGAAGCAACATATACAAAGATTTCAACCGTCTACGTGTTCCAATCATTGTTCTACTTGTCGAAATTTACAAATAATTTCCTTTAAAGGATTAACAATGGGGCTCGTAGTTCACTTAAACTTGAAGATCAAATAATTGGCGAATTGTACTGTTTGGATGATTTGCATATATGTTTCTTAGACTATATAGAAGCAATATATACAAAGATTTCAACCATCTACCTGTTCCATTCATTGTTCTACTTGTCGAAAGTTACAAATAATTTCCGATAACGGATTAACCATTGGGGCTCATTGTTCACTTAAACTTGAAGAACAAAAAATTGGCGAATTGTACTGTTTGGATGCTTTGCATATATGTTTCGTAGACTATATAGAAGCAATATATACAAATATTTCAACCGTCTAACTGTTCCATTCATAGTTCTACTTGTCGAAAATTACAAATAATTTCCGATAAAGGATTAACCATTGGTGCTCATTGTTCACTTAAACTTGAAGAACAAAAAATTGGCGCATAGTACTGTTTGGATGCTTTGCATATATGTTTCTTAGACTATATAGAAGCAATATATACAAAGATTTCAACCGTCTACCTTTTCCATTCATTGTTCTACTTGTCAAAAGTTACAAATAATTTCCGATAACGGATTAACCATTGGGGCTCATTGTTCACTTAAACTTGAAGAACAAAATATTGGCGAATTGTACTGTTTGGATGCTTTGCATATATGTTTCTTATACTATATAGAAGCAATATATACAATGATTTCAACCGTCTACCTGTTCCATTCATTGTTCTACGTGTCGAAAGTTACAAATAATTTCCGTTAAGGGATTAACAATGGGGATCGTAGTTTACTTAAACTTGAAGAACAAAAAATTGGCGAATTGTACTGTTTGGATGCTTTGCATATATGTTTCTTAGACTATTTAGAAGCAATATATACAATGATTTCAACCGTCTACCTATTCCATTCATTGTTCTACTTGCCGAAATTTACAAATAATTTCCTTTAAAGGATTAACAATGGAGCTCGCAGTTCACTTAAACTTGAAGAACAAAAAATTGGCGAATGGTACTGTTTGGATGCTTTGCATATATGTTTCTTAGACTATATAGAAGCAATATATACAAAGATTTCAACCATCTACCTGTTCCATTCATTGTTCTACTTGTCGAAAGTTACAAATAATTTCCGTTAAGGGATTAAGAATGGGGATCGTAGTTCACTTAAACTTGAAGAACAAAAAATTGGCGAATTGTACTGTTTGGATGCTTTGCGTACATGTTTCTTAGACTATATGGAAGCAATATATACAAAGATTTCAACCGTCTACGTGTTCCAATCATTGTTCTACTTGTCGAAATTTACAAATAATTTCCTTTAAAGGATTAACAATGGGGCTCGTTCTTCACTTAAACTTGAAGAACAAAAAAGTGGCGTATGGTACTGTTTGGATGCTTTGCATATATGTTTCTTAGACTATAAAGAAGCAATATATACATTGATTTCAACCGTCTACCTGTTCCATTCATTGTTCTACTTGTCGAAAATTACAAATAATTTCCGATAAAGGAATAACCATTGGGGCTCGTAGTTCACTTAAACTTGAAGAACAAAAAATTGGCGAATTGTACTGTTTGGATGCTTTGCATATATGTTTCTTATACTATATAGAAGCAATATATACAAAGATTTCAATCGTCTACCTGTTCCATTCACTGTTCTACTTGTCGAAAGTTACAAATAATTTCCGTTAAGGGATTAACAATGGGGATCGTAGTTCACTTAAACTTAAAGAACAAAAAATTGGCGAATTGTACTGTTTGGATGCTTTGCATATATGTTTCGTAGACTATATAGAAGCAATATATACAAATATTTCAACCGTCTAACTGTTCCATTCATTGTTCTACTTGTCGAAAATTACAAATAATTTCCGATAAAGGATTAACCATTGGTGCTCATTGTTCACTTAAACTTGAAGAACAAAAAATTGGCGCATAGTACTGTTTGGATGCTTTGCATATATGTTTCTTATACTATATAGAAGCAATATATACAAAGATTTCAACCGTCTACCTGTTCCATTCACTGTTCTAGTTGTCGAAAGTTACAAATAATTTCCGTTAAGGGATTAACAATGGGGATCGTAGTTCACTTAAACTTGAAGAACAAAAAATTGGCGAATTGTACTGTTTGGATGCTTTGCATATATGTTTCTTAGACTACATAGAAGCAATATATACAAAGATTTCAACCATCTACCTGTCCCATTCATTGTTCTACTTGTCAAAAGTTACAAATAATTTCCGATAACGGATTAACCATTGGGGCTCATTGTTCACTTAAACTTGAAGAACAAAAAATTGGCGAATTGTACTGTTTGGATGCTTTGCATATATGTTTCTTAGACTATATAGAAGCAATATATACAAAGATTTCAACCGTCTACCTGTTCCATTCATTGTTCTACTTGTCGCAAGTTACAAATAATTTCCGTTAAAGTATTAACAATGGGGCTCGTAGTTCACTTAAACTTGAAGATCAAATAATTGGCGAATTGTACTGTTTGGATGATTTGCATATATGTTTCTTAGACTATATAGAAGCAATATATACAGAGATTTCAACCATCTACCTGTTCCATTCATTGTTCTACTTGTCGAAAGTTACAAATAATATCCGATAACGGATTAACCATTGGGGCTCATTGTTCACTTAAACTTGAAGAACAAAAAATTGGCGAATTGTACTGTTTGGATGCTTTGCATATATGTTTCTTATACTATATAGAAGCAATATATACAAAGATTTCAACCGTCTACCTGTTCCATTCACTGTTCTAGTTGTCGAAAGTTACAAATAATTTCCGTTAAGGGATTAACAATGGGGATCGTAGTTCACTTAAACTTGAAGAACAAAAAATTGGCGAATTGTACTGTTTGGATGCTTTGCGTACATGTTTCTTAGACTATATGGAAGCAATATATACAAAGATTTCAACCGTCTACGTGTTCCAATCATTGTTCTACTTGTCGAAATTTACAAATAATTTCCTTTAAAGGATTAACAATGGGGCTCGTTGTTCACTTAAACTTGAAGTACAAAAAATTGGCGAATTGTACTGTTTGGATGCTTTGCATATATGTTTCGTAGACTATATAGAAGCAATATATACAAATATTTCAACCGTCTAACTGTTCCATTCATTGTTCTACTTGTCGAAAATTACAAATAATTTCCGATAAAGGATTAACCATTGGGGCTCATTGTTCACTTAAACTTGAAGAACAAAAAATTGGCGAATTGTACTGTTTGGATGCTTTGCATATATGTTTCTTATACTATATAGAAGCAATATATACAAAGATTTCAATCGTCTACCTGTTCCATTCACTGTTCTACTTGTCGAAAGTTACAAATAATTTCCGTTAAGGGATTAACAATGGGGATCATAGTTCACTTAAACTTAAAGAACAAAAAATTGGCGAATTGTACTGTTTGGATGCTTTGCATATATGTTTCGTAGACTATATAGAAGCAATATATACAAATATTTCAACCGTCTAACTGTTCCATTCATTGTTCTACTTGTCGAAAATTACAAATAATTTCCGATAAAGGATTAACCATTGGTGCTCATTGTTCACTTAAACTTGAAGAACAAAAAATTGGCGCATAGTACTGTTTGGATGCTTTGCATATATGTTTCTTAGACTATATAGAAGCAATATATACAAAGATTTCAACCGTCTACCTTTTCCATTCATTGTTCTACTTGTCAAAAGTTACAAATAATTTCCGATAACGGATTAACCATTGGGGCTCATTGTTCACTTAAACTTGAAGAACAAAAAATTGGCGAATTGTACTGTTTGGATGCTTTGCATATATGTTTCTTATACTATATAGAAGCAATATATACAATGATTTCAACCGTCTACCTGTTCCATTCATTGTTCTACTTGTCGAAAGTTACAAATAATTTCCGTTAAGGGATTAACAATGGGGATCGTAGTTTACTTAAACTTGAAGAACAAAAAATTGGCGAATTGTACTGTTTGGATGCTTTGCATATATGTTTCTTAGACTATTTAGAAGCAATATTTACAATGATTTCAACCGTCTACCTATTCCATTCATTGTTCTACTTGCCGAAATTTACAAATAATTTCCTTTAAAGGATTAACAATGGAGCTCGCAGTTCACTTAAACTTGAAGAACAAAAAATTGGCGAATGGTACTGTTTGGATGCTTTGCATATATGTTTCTTAGACTATATAGAAGCAATATATACAAAGATTTCAACCATCTACCTGTTCCATTCATTGTTCTAATTGTCGAAAGTTACAAATAATTTCCGTTAAGGGATTAAGAATGGGGATCGTAGTTCACTTAAACTTGAAGAACAAAAAATTGGCGAATTGTACTGTTTGGATGCTTTGCGTACATGTTTCTTAGACTATATGGAAGCAATATATACAAAGATTTCAACCGTCTACGTGTTCCAATCATTGTTCTACTTGTCGAAATTTACAAATAATTTCCTTTAAAGGATTAACAATGGGGCTCGTTCTTCACTTAAACTTGAAGAACAAAAAAGTGGCGTATGGTACTGTTTGGATGCTTTGCATATATGTTTCTTAGACTATAAAGAAGCAATATATACATTGATTTCAACCGTCTACCTGTTCCATTCATTGTTCTACTTGTCGAAAATTACAAATAATTTCCGATAAAGGAATAACCATTGGGGCTCGTAGTTCACTTAAACTTGAAGAACAAAAAATTGGCGAATTGTACTGTTTGGATGCTTTGCATATATGTTTCTTATACTATATAGAAGCAATATATACAAAGATTTCAATCGTCTACCTGTTCCATTCACTGTTCTACTTGTCGAAAGTTACAAATAATTTCCGTTAAGGGATTAACAATGGGGATCGTAGTTCACTTAAACTTAAAGAACAAAAAATTGGCGAATTGTACTGTTTGGATGCTTTGCATATATGTTTCGTAGACTATATAGAAGCAATATATACAAATATTTCAACCGTCTAACTGTTCCATTCATTGTTCTACTTGTCGAAAATTACAAATAATTTCCGATAAAGGATTAACCATTGGTGCTCATTGTTCACTTAAACTTGAAGAACAAAAAATTGGCGCATAGTACTGTTTGGATGCTTTGCATATATGTTTCTTAGACTATATAGAAGCAATATATACAAAGATTTCAACCGTCTACCTTTTCCATTCATTGTTCTACTTGTCAAAAGTTACAAATAATTTCCGATAACGGATTAACCATTGGGGCTCATTGTTCACTTAAACTTGAAGAACAAAAAATTGGCGAATTGTACTGTTTGGATGCTTTGCATATATGTTTCTTATACTATATAGAAGCAATATATACAATGATTTCAACCGTCTACCTGTTCCATTCATTGTTCTAGTTGTCGAAAGTTACAAATAATTTCCGTTAAGGGATTAACAATGGGGATCGTAGTTTACTTAAACTTGAAGAACAAAAAATTGGCGAATTGTACTGTTTGGATGCTTTGCATATATGTTTCTTAGACTATTTAGAAGCAATATATACAATGATTTCAACCGTCTACCTATTCCATTCATTGTTCTACTTGCCGAAATTTACAAATAATTTCCTTTAAAGGATTAACAATGGGGCTCGTAGTTCACTTAAACTTGAAGAGCAAAAAATTGTCGAATTGTACTGTTTGGATGCTTTGCATATATGTTTCTTAGACTATATAGAAGCAATATATACAATGATTTCAACCGTCTACCTGTTCCATTCATTGTTCTACTTGTCGAAATTTACAAATAATTTCCGATAAAGGATTAACCATTGGGGCTCATTGTTCACTTAAACTTGAAGAACAAAAAATTGGCGAATGGTACTGTTTGGATGCTTTGCATATATGTTTCTTATACTATATAGAAGCAATATATACAATGATTTCAACAGTCTACCTGTTCCATTCATTGTTCTACTTGTCGAAAGTTACAAATAATTTCCTTTAAAGGCTTAACAATGGAGCTCGCAGTTCACTTAAACTTGAAGAACAAAAAATTGGCGAATGGTACTGTTTGGATGCTTTGCATATATGTTTCTTAGACTATATAGAAGCAATATATACAAAGATTTCAACCATCTACCTGTTCCATTCATTGTTCTACTTGTCGAAAGTTACAAATAATTTCCGTTAAGGGATTAAGAATGGGGATCGTAGTTCACTTAAACTTGAAGAACAAAAAATTGGCGAATTGTACTGTTTGGATGCTTTGCGTACATGTTTCTTAGACTATATGGAAGCAATATATACAATGATTTCAACCGTCTACGTGTTCCAATCATTGTTCTACTTGTCGAAATTTACAAATAATTTCCTTTAAAGGATTAACAATGGGGCTCGTTCTTCACTTAAACTTGAAGAACAAAAAAGTGGCGTATGGTACTGTTTGGATGCTTTGCATATATGTTTCTTAGACTATAAAGAAGCAATATATACATTGATTTCAACCGTCTACCTGTTCCATTCATTGTTCTACTTGTCGCAAGTTACAAATAATTTCCGTTAAAGTATTAACAATGGGGCTCGTAGTTCACTTAAACTTGAAGAACAAAAAATTGGCGAATGGTACTGTTTGGATGCTTTGCATATATGTTTCTTATACTATATAGAAGCAATATATATATTGATTTCAACCGGCTACCTGTTCCATTCATTGTTCTACTTGTCGAAATTTACAAATAATTTCCGATAAAGGATTAACCATTGGGGCTGATTGTTCACTTAAACTTGAAGAACAAAAAATTGGCGAATTGTACTGTTTGGATGCTTTGCATATATGTTTCTTAGACTACATAGAAGCAATAAATACAAAGATTTCAACCGTCTACCTGTTCCATTCATTGTTCTACTTGTCGAAAGTTACAAATAATTTCCGTTAAGGGATTAACAATGGGGATCGTAGTTTACTTAAACTTGAAGAACAAAAAATTGGCGAATTGTACTGTTTGGATGCTTTGCATATATGTTTCTTAGACTATATAGAAGCAATATATAAAAAGATTTCAACCGTCTACCAGTTCCATTCATTGTTCTACTTGTCGAAAGTTACAAATAATTTCCGATAACGGATTAACCATTTGGGCTCATTGTTCACTTAAACTTGAAGAACAAAAAATTGGCGAATTGTACTGTTTGGATGCTTTGCATATATGTTTCTTAGACTATATAGAAGCAATATATACAAAGATTTCAACCGTCTACCTGTTCCATTCATTGTTCTACTTGTCGAAAGTTACAAATAATTTCCTTTAAAGGATTAACAATGGGGCTCGTTGTTCACTTAAACTTGAAGAACAATAAATTGGCGAATTGTGCTGTTTGGATGCTTTGCATATATGTTTCTTAGACTATATAGAAGCAATATGTACAAAGATTGCAACCGTCTACCTGTTCCATTCATTGTTCTACTTGTCGAAAGTTACAATTAATTTCCGTTAAAGGATTAACAATGTGGCTCGTAGTTCACTTAAACTTGAAGTACAAAAAATTGGCGAATTGTACTGTTTGGATGCTTTGCATATATGTTTCGTAGACTATATAGAAGCAATATATACAAAGATTTCAACCATCTACCTGTTCCATTCATTGTTCTACTTGTCGAAAGTTACAAATAATTTCCGTTAAGGGATTAAGAATGGGGATCGTAGTTCACTTAAACTTGAAGAACAAAAAATTGGCGAATTGTACTGTTTGGATGCTTTGCGTACATGTTTCTTAGACTATATGGAAGCAATATATACAATGATTTCAACCGTCTACGTGTTCCAATCATTGTTCTACTTGTCGAAATTTACAAATAATTTCCTTTAAAGGATTAACAATGGGGCTCGTTCTTCACTTAAACTTGAAGAACAAAAAAGTGGCGTATGGTACTGTTTGGATGCTTTGCATATATGTTTCTTAGACTATAAAGAAGCAATATATACATTGATTTCAACCGTCTACCTGTTCCATTCATTGTTCTACTTGTCGCAAGTTACAAATAATTTCCGTTAAAGTATTAACAATGGGGCTCGTAGTTCACTTAAACTTGAAGAACAAAAAATTGGCGAATGGTACTGTTTGGATGCTTTGCATATATGTTTCTTATACTATATAGAAGCAATATATACATTGATTTCAACCGGCTACCTGTTCCATTCATTGTTCTACTTGTCGAAATTTACAAATAATTTCCGATAAAGGATTAACCATTGGGGCTGATTGTTCACTTAAACTTGAAGAACAAAAAATTGGCGAATTGTACTGTTTGGATGCTTTGCATATATGTTTCTTAGACTACATAGAAGCAATATATACAAAGATTTCAACCGTCTACCTGTTCCATTCATTGTTCTACTTGTCGAAAGTTACAAATAATTTCCGTTAAGGGATTAACAATGGGGATCGTAGTTTACTTAAACTTGAAGAACAAAAAATTGGCGAATTGTACTGTTTGGATGCTTTGCATATATGTTTCTTAGACTATATAGAAGCAATATATAAAAAGATTTCAACCGTCTACCAGTTCCATTCATTGTTCTACTTGTCGAAAGTTACAAATAATTTCCGATAACGGATTAACCATTTGGGCTCATTGTTCACTTAAACTTGAAGAACAAAAAATTGGCGAATTGTACTGTTTGGATGCTTTGCATATATGTTTCTTAGACTATATAGAAGCAATATATACAAAGATTTCAACCGTCTACCTGTTCCATTCATTGTTCTACTTGTCGAAAGTTACAAATAATTTCCTTTAAAGGATTAACAATGGGGCTCGTTGTTCACTTAAACTTGAAGAACAATAAATTGGCGAATTGTGCTGTTTGGATGCTTTGCATATATGTTTCTTAGACTATATAGAAGCAATATGTACAAAGATTGCAACCGTCTACCTGTTCCATTCATTGTTCTACTTGTCGAAAGTTACAATTAATTTCCGTTAAAGGATTAACAATGTGGCTCGTAGTTCACTTAAACTTGAAGTACAAAAAATTGGCGAATTGTACTGTTTGGATGCTTTGCATATATGTTTCGTAG
Source organism: Cerceris ruficornis (assembly GCA_963989415.1). Taxonomy (NCBI): domain Eukaryota; kingdom Metazoa; phylum Arthropoda; class Insecta; order Hymenoptera; family Crabronidae; genus Cerceris; species Cerceris ruficornis. The sequence goes on from CAXDIW010000109.1 coordinate 1,982,979, forward strand.
ACTATATAGAAGCAATATATACAAATATTTCAACCTTCTAACTGTTCCATTCATTGTTCTACTTGTCGAAAATTACAAATAATTTCCGATAAAGGATTAACCATTGGGGCACATTGTTCACTTAAACTTGAAGAACAAAAAATTGGCGAATGGTACTGTTTGGATGCATGCATATATGTTTCTTAGACTATATAGAAGCAATATATACAAATATTTCAACCGTCTAACTGTTCCATTCATTGTTCTACTTGTCGAAAATTACAAATAATTTCCGATAAAGGATTAACCATTGGGGCACATTGTTCACTTAAACTTGAAGAACAAAAAATTGGCGTATGGTACTGTTGAGATGCTTTGCATATATGTTTCTTAGACTATATAGAAGCAATATATACAAAGATTTCAACCGTCTACCTTTTCCATTCATTGTTCTAATTGTCGAAAGTTACAAATAATTTCCGATAACGGATTAACCATTTGGGCTCATTGTTCACTTAAACTTGAAGAACAAAAAATTGGCGAATTGTACTGTTTGGATGCTTTGCATATATGTTTCTTAGACTACATAGAAGCAATATATACAAAGATTTCAACCGGCTACCTGTTCCATTCATTGTTCTACTTGTCGAAATTAACAAATAATTTCCGATAAAGGATTAACCATTGGGGCTCATTGTTCACTTAAACTTGAAGAACAAAAAATTGGCGAATTGTACTGTTTGGATGCTTTGCATATATGTTTCTTAGACTACATAGAAGGAATATATACAAAGATTTCAACCGGCTACCTGTTCCATTCATTGTTCTACTTGTCGAAATTTACAAATAATTTCCGATAAAGGATTAACCATTGGGGCTCATTGTTCACTTAAACTTGAAGAACAAAAAATTGGCGAATTGTACTGTTTGGATGCTTTGCATATATGTTTCTTAGACTATATAGAAGCAATATATACAAAGATTTCAACAATCTACCTGTTCCATTCATTGTTCTACTTGTCAAAAGTTACAAATAATTTCCGATAACGGATTAACCATTGGGGCTCATTGTTCACTTAAACTTGAAGAACAAAAAATTGGCGAATTGTACTGTTTGGATGCTTTGCATATATGTTTCTTATACTATATAGAAGCAATATATACAAAGATTTCAACCGTCTACCTGTTCCATTCACTGTTCTACTTGTCGAAAGTTACAAATAATTTCCGTTAAGGGATTAACAATGGGGATCGTAGTTCACTTAAAATTGAAGAACAAAAAATTGGCGAATTGTACTGTCTGGATGCTTTGCGTACATGTTTGTTAGACTATATGGAAGCAACATATACAAAGATTTCAACCGTCTACGTGTTCCAATCATTGTTCTACTTGTCGAAATTTACAAATAATTTCCTTTAAAGGATTAACAATGGGGCTCGTTGTTCACTTAAACTTGAAGAACAAAAAAGTGGCGTATGGTACTGTTTGGATGCTTTGCATATATGTTTCTTAGACTATAAAGAAGCAATATATACATTGATTTCAACCGTCTACCTGTTCCATTCATTGTTCTACTTGTCGCAAGTTACAAATAATTTCCGTTAAGGGATTAACAATGGGGATCGTAGTTTACTTAAACTTGAAGAACAAGAAATTGGCGAATTGTACTGTTTGGATGATTTGCATATATGTTTCTTAGACTATATAGAAGCAATATATACAATGATTTCAACCGTCTACCTATTCCATTCATTGTTCTACTTGCCGAAATTTACAAATAATTTCCTTTAAAGGATTAACAATGAGGCTCGTAGTTCACTTAAACATGAAGAACAAGAAATTGGCGAATTGTGCTGTTTGGATGATTTGCATATATGTTTCTTAGACTATATAGAAGCAATATATACAATGATTTCAAACGTCTACCTATTCCATTCATTGTTCTACTTGCCGAAATTTACAAATAATTTCCTTTAAAGGATTAACAATGGGGCTCGTAGTTCACTTAAACATGAAGAACAAAAAATTGGCGAATGGTACTGTTTGGATGCTTTGCATATATGTTTCTTAGACTATATAGAAGCAATATATACAAAGATTTCAACCGTCTACCTGTTCCATTCACTGTTCTACTTGTCGAAAATTACAAATAATTTCCGATAATGGATTAACAATGGGGCTCATTGTTCACTTAAACTTGAAGAACAAAAAATTTGCGAATTGTACTGTTTGGATGCTTTGCATATATGTTTCGTAGACTATATAGAAGCAATATGGAACAAATATTTCAACCGTCTAACTGTTCCATTCATTGTTCTACTTGTCGAAAATTACAAATAATTTCCGATAACGGATTAACCATTGGGGCTCATTGTTCACTTAAACATGAAGAACAAAAAATTGGCGAATGGTACTGTTTGGATGCATGCATATATGTTTCTTAGACTATATAGAAGCAATATATACAAATATTTCAACCGTCTAACTGTTCCATTCATTGTTCTACTTGTCGAAAATTACAAATAATTTCCGATAAAGGATTAACCATTGGGGCACATTGTTCACTTAAACTTGAAGAACAAAAAATTGGCGAATGGTACTGTTTGGATGCTTTGCATATATGTTTCTTAGACTATATAGAAGCAATATATACAAAGATTTCAACCGTCTACCTTTTCCATTCATTGTTCTACTTGTCGAAAGTTACAAATAATTTCCGATAACGGATTAACCATTTGGGCTCATTGTTCACTTAAACTTGAAGAACAAAAAATTGGCGAATTGTACTGTTTGGATGCTTTGCATATATGTTTCTTAGACTACATAGAAGCAATATATACAAAGATTTCAACCATCTACCTGTCCCATTCATTGTTCTACTTGTCAAAAGTTACAAATAATTTCCGATAACGGATTAACCATTGGGGCTCATTGTTCACTTAAACTTGAAGAACAAAAAATTGGCGAATTGTACTGTTTGGATGCTTTGCATATATGTTTCTTATACTATATAGAAGCAATATATACAAAGATTTCAATCGTCTACCTGTTCCATTCACTGTTCTACTTGTCGAAAGATACAAATAATTTCCGTTAAGGGATTAACAATGGGGATCGTAGTTCACTTAAACTTAAAGAACAAAAAATTGGGGAATTGTACTGTTTGGATGCTTTGCATATATGTTTCGTAGACTATATAGAAGCAATATATACAAATATTTCAACCGTCTAACTGTTCCATTCATTGTTCTACTTGTCGAAAATTACAAATAATTTCCGATAAAGGATTAACCATTGGTGCTCATTGTTCACTTAAACTTGAAGAACAAAAAATTGGCGCATAGTACTGTTTGGATGCTTTGCATATATGTTTCTTAGACTATATAGAAGCAATATATACAAAGATTTCAACCGTCTACCTGTTCCATTCATTGTTCTACTTGTCGCAAGTAACAAATAATTTCCGTTAAAGTATTAACAATGGGGCTCGTAGTTCACTTAAACATGAAGAACAAGAAATTGGCGAATTGTACTGTTTGGATGCTTTGCATATATGTTTCTTATACTATATAGAAGCAATATATACAAAGATTTCAACCGTCTACCTGTTCCATTCACTGTTCTAGTTGTCGAAAGTTACAAATAATTTCCGTTAAGGGATTAACAATGGGGATCGTAGTTCACTTAAACTTGAAGAACAAAAAATTGGCGAATTGTACTGTTTGGATGCTTTGCGTACATGTTTCTTAGACTATATGGAAGCAATATATACAAAGATTTCAACCGTCTACGTGTTCCAATCATTGTTCTACTTGTCGAAATTTACAAATAATTTCCTTTAAAGGATTAACAATGGGGCTCGTTGTTCACTTAAACTTGAAGTACAAAAAATTGGCGAATTGTACTGTTTGGATGCTTTGCATATATGTTTCGTAGACTATATAGAAGCAATATATACAAATATTTCAACCGTCTAACTGTTCCATTCATTGTTCTACTTGTCGCAAGTAACAAATAATTTCCGTTAAAGTATTAACAATGGGGCTCATTGTTCACTTAAACTTGAAGAACAAAAAATTGGCGAATTGTACTGTTTGGATGCTTTGCATATATGTTTCTTAGACTACATAGAAGCAATATATACAAAGATTTCAACCATCTACCTGTCCCATTCATTGTTCTACTTGTCAAAAGTTACAAATAATTTCCGATAACGGATTAACCATTGGGGCTCATTGTTCACTTAAACTTGAAGAACAAAAAATTGGCGAATTGTACTGTTTGGATGCTTTGCATATATGTTTCTTATACTATATAGAAGCAATATATACAAAGATTTCAATCGTCTACCTGTTCCATTCACTGTTCTACTTGTCGAAAGATACAAATAATTTCCGTTAAGGGATTAACAATGGGGATCGTAGTTCACTTAAACTTAAAGAACAAAAAATTGGGGAATTGTACTGTTTGGATGCTTTGCATATATGTTTCGTAGACTATATAGAAGCAATATATACAAATATTTCAACCGTCTAACTGTGCCATTCATTGTTCTACTTGTCGAAAATTACGAATAATTTCCGATAAAGGATTAACCATTGGTGCTCATTGTTCACTTAAATTTGAAGAACAAAAAATTGGCGCATAGTACTGTTTGGATGCTTTGCATATATGTTTCTTAGACTATATAGAAGCAATATATACAAAGATTTCAACCGTCTACCTTTTCCATTCATTGTTCTACTTGCCAAAGTTACAAATAATTTCCGATAACGGATTAACCATTGGGGCTCATTGTTCACTTAAACTTGAAGAACCAAAAATTGGCGAATTGTACTGTTTGGATGCTTTGCATATATGTTTCTTAGACTATATAGAAGCAATATATACAAAGATTTCAACCGTCTACCTGTTCCATTCATTGTTCTACTTGTCGCAAGTAACAAATAATTTCCGTTAAAGTATTAACAATGGGGCTCGTAGTTCACTTAAACATGAAGAACAAGAAATTGGCGAATTGTACTGTTTGGATGCTTTGCATATATGTTTCTTATACTATATAGAAGCAATATATACAAAGATTTCAACCGTCTACCTGTTCCATTCACTGTTCTAGTTGTCGAAAGTTACAAATAATTTCCGTTAAGGGATTAACAATGGGGATCGTAGTTCACTTAAACTTGAAGAACAAAAAATTGGCGAATTGTACTGTTTGGATGCTTTGCGTACCTGTTTCTTAGACTATATGGAAGCAATATATACAAAGATTTCAACCGTCTACGTGTTCCAATCATTGTTCTACTTGTCGAAATTTACAAATAATTTCCTTTAAAGGATTAACAATGGGGCTCGTTGTTCACTTAAACTTGAAGTACAAAAAATTGGCGAATTGTACTGTTTGGATGCTTTGCATATATGTTTCGTAGACTATATAGAAGCAATATATACAAATATTTCAACCGTCTAACTGTTCCATTCATTGTTCTACTTGTCGAAAATTACAAATAATTTCCGATAAAGGATTAACCATTGGGGCTCATTGTTCACTTAAACTTGAAGAACAAAAAATTGGCGAATTGTACTGTTTGGATGCTTTGCATATATGTTTCTTATACTATATAGAAGCAATATATACAAAGATTTCAATCGTCTACCTGTTCCATTCACTGTTCTACTTGTCGAAAGTTACAAATAATTTCCGTTAAGGGAGTAACAATGGGGATCGTAGTTCACTTAAACTTACAGAACAAAAAATTGGCGAATTGTACTGTTTGGATGCTTTGCATATATGTTTCGTAGACTATATAGAAGCAATATATACAAATATTTCAACCGTCTAACTGTTCCATTCATTGTTCTACTTGTCGAAAATTACAAATAATTTCCGATAAAGGATTAACCATTGGTGCTCATTGTTCACTTAAACTTGAAGAACAAAAAATTGGCGCATAGTACTGTTTGGATGCTTTGCATATATGTTTCTTAGACTATATAGAAGCAATATATACAAAGATTTCAACCGTCTACCTTTTCCATTCATTGTTCTACTTGTCAAAAGTTACAAATAATTTCCGATAACGGATTAACCATTGGGGCTCATTGTTCACTTAAACTTGAAGAACAAAAAATTGGCGAATTGTACTGTTTGGATGCTTTGCATATATGTTTCTTATACTATATAGAAGCAATATATACAATGATTTCAACCGTCTACCTGTTCCATTCATTGTTCTACTTGTCGAAAGTTACAAATAATTTCCGTTAAGGGATTAACAATGGGGATCGTAGTTTACTTAAACTTGAAGAACAAAAAATTGGCGAATTGTACTGTTTGGATGCTTTGCATATATGTTTCTTAGACTATTTAGAAGCAATATATACAATGATTTCAACCGTCTACCTATTCCATTCATTGTTCTACTTGCCGAAATTTACAAATAATTTCCTTTAAAGGATTAACAATGGGGCTCGTAGTTCACTTAAACTTGAAGAGCAAAAAATTGTCGAATTGTACTGTTTGGATGCTTTGCATATATGTTTCTTAGACTATATAGGAGCAATATATACAATGATTTCAACCGTCTACCTGTTCCATTCATTGTTCTACTTGTCGAAATTTACAAATAATTTCCGATAAAGGATTAACCATTGGGGCTCATTGTTCACTAAACTTGAAGAGCAAAAAATTGTCGAATTGTACTGTTTGGATGCTTTGCATATATGTTTCTTAGACTATATAGAAGCAATATATACAAAGATTTCAACAGTCTACCTGTTCCATTCATTGTTCTACTTGTCGAAATTTACAAATAATTTCCTTTAAAGGATTATCAATGGGGCTCGTAGTTCACTTAAACTTGAAGAACAAAAAATTGGCGAATGGTACTGTTTGGATGCTTTGCATATATGTTTCTTATACTATATAGAAGCAATATATACAATGATTTCAACAGTCTACCTGTTCCATTCATTGTTCTACTTGTCGAAAGTTACTAATAATTTCCTTTAAAGGCTTAACAATGGAGCTCGCAGTTCACTTAAACTTGAAGAACAAAAAATTGGCGAATGGTACTGTTTGGATGCTTTGCATATATGTTTCTTAGACTATATAGAAGCAATATATACAAAGATTTCAACCGGCTACCTGTTCCATTCATTGTTCTACTTGTCGAAATTTACAAATAATTTCCGATAAAGGATTAACCATTGGGGCTCATTGTTCACTTAAACTTGAAGAACAAAAAATTGGCGAATGGTACTGTTTGGATGCATGCATATATGTTTCTTAGACTATATAGAAACAATATATACAAATATTTCAACCGTCTAACTGTTCCATTCATTGTTCTACTTGTCGAAAATTACAAATAATTTCCGATAAAGGATTAACCATTGGGGCACATTGTTCACTTAAACTTGAAGAACAAAAAATTGGCGAATGGTACTGTTTAGATGCTTTGCATATATGTTTCTTAGACTATATAGAAGCAATATATACAAAGATTTCAACCGTCTACCTTTTCCATTCATTGTTCTACTTGTCAAAAGTTACAAATAATTTCCGATAACGGATTAACCATTGGGGCTCATTGTTCACTTAAACTTGAAGAACAAAAAATTGGCGAATTGTACTGTTTGAATGCTTTGCATATATGTTTCTTATACTATATAGAAGCAATATATACAAAGATTTCAACCGTCTACCTGTTTCATTCACTGTTCTACTTGTCGAAAGTTACAAATAATTTCCGTTAAGGGATTAACAATGGGGATCGTAGTTCACTTAAAATTGAAGAACAAAAAATTGGCGAATTGTACTGTTTGGATGCTTTGCGTACATGTTTGTTAGACTATATGGAAGCAACATATACAAAGATTTCAACCGTATCGTGTTCCAATCATTGTTCTACTTGTCGAAATTTACAAATAATTTCCTTTAAAGGATTAACAATGGGGCTCGTTGTTCACTTAAACTTGAAGAACAAAAAAGTGGCGTATGGTACTGTTTGGATGCTTTGCATATATGTTTCTTAGACTATAAAGAAGCAATATATACATTGATTTCAACCGTCTACCTGTTCCATTCATTGTTCTACTTGTCGCAAGTTACAAATAATTTCCGTTAAGGGATTAACAATGGGGATCGTAGTTTACTTAAACTTGAAGAACAAGAAATTGGCGAATTGTACTGTTTGGATGATTTGCATATATGTTTCTTAGACTATATAGAAGCAATATATACAATGATTTCAACCGTCTACCTATTCCATTCATTGTTCTACTTGCCGAAATTTACAAATAATTTCCTTTAAAGGATTAACAATGGGGCTCGTAGTTCACTTAAACATGAAGAACAAGAAATTGGCGAATTGTACTGTTTGGATGATTTGCATATATGTTTCTTAGACTATATAGAAGCAATATATACAATGATTTCAAACGTCTACCTATTCCATTCATTGTTCTACTTGCCGAAATTTACAAATAATTTCCTTTAAAGGATTAACAATGGGGCTCGTAGTTCACTTAAACATGAAGAACAAAAAATTGGCGAATGGTACTGTTTGGATGCTTTGCATATATGTTTCTTAGACTATATAGAAGCAATATATACAAAGATTTCAACCGTCTACCTGTTCCATTCACTGTTCTACTTGTCGAAAATTACAAATAATTTCCGATAATGGATTAACAATGGGGCTCATTGTTCACTTAAACTTGAAGAACAAAAAATTTGCGAATTGTACTGTTTGGATGCTTTGCATATATGTTTCGTAGACTATATAGAAGCAATATATACAAATATTTCAACCGTCTAACTGTTCCATTCATTGTTCTACTTGTCGAAAATTACAAATAATTTCCGATAACGGATTAACCATTGGGGCTCATTGTTCACTTAAACATGAAGAACAAAAAATTGGCGAATGGTACTGTTTGGATGCATGCATATATGTTTCTTAGACTATATAGAAGCAATATATACAAATATTTCAACCGTCTAACTGTTCCATTCATTGTTCTACTTGTCGAAAATTACAAATAATTTCCGATAAAGGATTAACCATTGGGGCACATTGTTCACTTAAACTTGAAGAACAAAAAATTGGCGAATGGTACTGTTTGGATGCTTTGCATATATGTTTCTTAGACTATATAGAAGCAATATATACAAAGATTTCAACCGTCTACCTTTTCCATTCATTGTTCTACTTGTCGAAAGTTACAAATAATTTCCGATAACGGATTAACCATTTGGGCTCATTGTTCACTTAAACTTGAAGAACAAAAAATTGGCGAATTGTACTGTTTGGATGCTTTGCATATATGTTTCTTAGACTACATAGAAGCAATATATACAAAGATTTCAACCATCTACCTGTCCCATTCATTGTTCTACTTGTCAAAAGTTACAAATAATTTCCGATAACGGATTAACCATTGGGGCTCATTGTTCACTTAAACTTGAAGAACAAAAAATTGGCGAATTGTACTGTTTGGATGCTTTGCATATATGTTTCTTATACTATACAGAAACAATATATACAAAGATTTCAACCGTCTACCTGTTCCATTCACTGTTCTACTTGTCGAAAGTTACAAATAATTTCCGTTAAGGGATTAACAATGGGGATCGTAGTTCACTTAAAATTGAAGAACAAAAAATTGGCGAATTGTACTGTTTGGATGCTTTGCGTACATGTTTGTTAGACTATATGGAAGCAACATATACAAAGATTTCAACCGTCTACGTGTTCCAATCATTGTTCTACTTGTCGAAATTTACAAATAATTTCCTTTCAAGGATTAACACTGGGGCTCGTTGTTCACTTAAACTTGAAGAACAAAAAAGTGGCGTATGGTACTGTTTGGATGCTTTGCATATATGTTTCTTAGACTATATAGAAGCAATATATACAAAGATTTCAACCGTCTACCTGTTCCATTCATTGTTCTACTTGTCGAAAGTTACAAATAATTTCCGTTAAGGGATTAACAATGGGGATCGTAGTTCACTTAAACTTGAAGAACAAAAAATTGGCGAATTGTACTGTTTGGATGCTTTGCATATATGTTTCTTAGACTACATAGAAGCAATATATACAAAGATTTCAACCATCTACCTGTCCCATTCATTGTTCTACTTGTCAAAAGTTACAAATAATTTCCGATAACGGATTAACCATTGGGGCTCATTGTTCACTTAAACATGAAGAACAAGAAATTGGCGAATTGTACTGTTTGGATGATTTGCATATATGTTTCTTAGACTATATAGAAGCAATATATACAATGATTTCAAACGTCTACCTATTCCATTCATTGTTCTACTTGCCGAAATTTACAAATAATTTCCTTTAAAGGATTAACAATGGGGCTCGTAGTTCACTTAAACTTGAAGCACAAAAAATTGGCGAATGGTACTGTTTGGATGCTTTGCATATATGTTTCTTAGACTATATAGATGCAATATATACAAAGATTTCAACCGTCTACCTGTTCCACTCATTGTTCTACTTGTCGAAAGTTACAAATAATTTCCGTTAAGGGATTAACAATGGGGATCGTAGTTTACTTAAACTTGAAGAACAAAAAATTGGCGAATTGTACTGTTTGGATGCTTTGCATATATGTTTCTTAGACTATATAGAAGCAATATATAAAAAGATTTCAACCGTCTACCAGTTCCATTCATTGTTCTACTTGTCGAAATTTACAAATAATTTCCGTTAAGGGATTAACAATGGGGATCGTAGTTTACTTAAAATTGAATAACAAAAAATTGGAGAATTGTACTGTTTGGATGCTTTGCATATATGTTTCTTAGACTATATAGAAGCAATATATACAATGATTTCAACCATCTACCTGTTCCATTCATTGTTCTACTTGTCGAAAGTTACAAATAATTTCCGATAACGGATTAACCATTGGGGCTCATTGTTCACTTAAACTTGAAGAACAAAAAATTGGCGAATTGTACTGTTTGGATGCTTTGCATATATGTTTCTTATACTATATAGAAGCAATATATACAAAGATTTCAACCGTCTACCTGTTCCATTCACTGTTCTAGTTGTCGAAAGTTACAAATAATTTCCGTTAAGGGATTAACAATGGGGATCGTAGTTCACTTAAACTTGAAGAACAAAAAATTGGCGAATTGTACTGTTTGGATGCTTTGCGTACATGTTTCTTAGACTATATGGAAGCAATATATACAAAGATTTCAACCGTCTACGTGTTCCAATCATTGTTCTACTTGTCGAAATTTACAAATAATTTCCTTTAAAGGATTAACAATGGGGCTCGTTGTTCACTTAAACTTGAAGTACAAAAAATTGGCGAATTGTACTGTTTGGATGCTTTGCATATATGTTTCGTAGACTATATAGAAGCAATATATACAAATATTTCAACCGTCTAACTGTTCCATTCATTGTTCTACTTGTCGAAAATTACAAATAATTTCCGATAAAGGATTAACCATTGGGGCTCATTGTTCACTTAAACTTGAAGAACAAAAAATTGGCGAATTGTACTGTTTGGATGCTTTGCATATATGTTTCTTATACTATATAGAAGCAATATATACAAAGATTTCAATCGTCTACCTGTTCCATTCACTGTTCTACTTGTCGAAAGTTACAAATAATTTCCGTTAAGGGAGTAACAATGGGGATCGTAGTTCACTTAAACTTACAGAACAAAAAATTGGCGAATTGTACTGTTTGGATGCTTTGCATATATGTTTCGTAGACTATATAGAAGCAATATATACAAATATTTCAACTGTCTAACTGTTCCATTCATTGTTCTACTTGTCGAAAATTACAAATAATTTCCGATAAAGGATTAACCATTGGTGCTCATTGTTCACTTAAACTTGAAGAACAAAAAATTGGCGCATAGTACTGTTTGGATGCTTTGCATATATGTTTCTTAGACTATATAGAAGCAATATATACAAAGATTTCAACCGTCTACCTTTTCCATTCATTGTTCTACTTGTCAAAAGTTACAAATAATTTCCGATAACGGATTAACCATTGGGGCTCATTGTTCACTTAAACTTGAAGAACAAAAAATTGGCGAATTGTACTGTTTGGATGCTTTGCATATATGTTTCTTATACTATATAGAAGCAATATATACAATGATTTCAACCGTCTACCTGTTCCATTCATTGTTCTACTTGTCGAAAGTTACAAATAATTTCCGTTAAGGGATTAACAATGGGGATCGTAGTTTACTTAAACTTGAAGAACAAAAAATTGGCGAATTGTACTGTTTGGATGCTTTGCATATATGTTTCTTAGACTATTTAGAAGCAATATATACAATGATTTCAACCGTCTACCTATTCCATTCATTGTTCTACTTGCCGAAATTTACAAATAATTTCCTTTAAAGGATTAACAATGGGGCTCGTAGTTCACTTAAACTTGAAGAGCAAAAAATTGTCGAATTGTACTGTTTGGATGCTTTGCATATATGTTTCTTAGACTATATAGAAGCAATATATACAATGATTTCAACCGTCTACCTGTTCCATTCATTGTTCTACTTGTCGAAATTTACAAATAATTTCCGATAAAGGATTAACCATTGGGGCTCATTGTTCACTAAACTTGAAGAACAAAAAATTGTCGAATTGTACTGTTTGGATGCTTTGCATATATGTTTCTTAGACTATATAGAAGCAATATATACAAAGATTTCAACAGTCTACCTGTTCCATTCATTGTTCTACTTGTCGAAATTTACAAATAATTTCCTTTAAAGGATTATCAATGGGGCTCGTAGTTCACTTAAACTTGAAGAACAAAAAATTGGCGAATGGTACTGTTTGGATGCTTTGCATATATGTTTCTTATACTATATAGAAGCAATATATACAATGATTTCAACAGTCTACCTGTTCCATTCATTGTTCTACTTGTCGAAAGTTACAAATAATTTCCTTTAAAGGCTTAACAATGGAGCTCGCAGTTCACTTAAACTTGAAGAACAAAAAATTGGCGAATGGTACTGTTTGGATGCTTTGCATATATGTTTCTTAGACTATATAGAAGCAATATATACAAAGATTTCAACCGGCTACCTGTTCCATTCATTGTTCTACTTGTCGAAATTTACAAATAATTTCCGATAAAGGATTAACCATTGGGGCTCATTGTTCACTTAAACTTGAAGAACAAAAAATTGGCGAATTGTACTGTTTGGATGCTTTGCATATATGTTTCTTAGACTATATAGAAGCAATATATACAAAGATTTCAACCGTCTACCTGTTCCATTCATTGTTCTACTTGTCGAAAGTTACAAATAATTTCCGTTAAGGGATTAACAATGGGGATCGTAGTTTACTTAAACTTGAAGAACAAAAAATTGGCGAATTGTACTGTTTGGATGCTTTGCATATATGTTTCTTAGACTATATAAAAGCAATATGTAAAAAGATTTCAACCGTCTACCAGTTCCATTCATTGTTCTACTTGTCGAAAGTTACAAATAATTTCCGTTAAGGGATTAACAATGGGGATCGTAGTTTACTTAAACTTGAATAACAAAAAATTGGAGAATTGTACTGTTTGGATGCTTTGCATATATGTTTCTTAGACTATATAGAAGCAATATATACAATGATTTCAACAGTCTACCTATTCCATTCATTGTTCTTCTTGCCGAAATTTACAAATAATTTCCTTTAAAGGATTAACAATGGGGCTCGTAGTTCACTTAAACTTGAAGAACAAAAAATTGGCGAATCGTACTGTTTGGATGCTTTGAATATATGTTTCTTATATTATATAGAAGCAATATATACAAGGATTTCAACCGTCTACATGTTCCATTCATTGTTCTACTTGTCGAAAGTTACAAATAATTACCGATAAAGGATTAACCATTGGGGCTCATTGTTCACTTAAACTTGAGGAACAACAAATTGGCGAATTGTACTCTTTGGATGCTTTGCATATATGTTTCTTAGACTATATAGAAGCAATATATACAAAGATTTCAACCGTCTACATGTTCCATTCATTGTTCTACTTGTCGAAAGTTACAAACAATTTCCGTTAAAGTATTAACAATGGGGCTCGTAGTTCACTTAAACTTGAAGATCAAATAATTGGCGAATTGTACTGTTTGGATGATTTGCATATATGTTTCTAAGACTATATAGACGCAATATATACAAGGATTTCAACCGTCTACCTGTTCCATTCATTGTTCTACTTGTAGAAAGTTACAAATAATTTCCGTTAAGGCATTAACAATGGGGATCGTAGTTTACTTAAACTTGAGGAACAAGAAATTGGCGAATTGTACTGTTTGGATGCTTTGCATATATGTTTCTTGGACTATATAGAAGCAATATATACAAAGATTTCAACCGTCTACATGTTCCATTCATTGTTCTACTTGTCGAAAGTTACAAACAATTTCCGTTAAAGTATTAACAATGGGGCTCGTAGTTCACTTAAACTTGAAGATCAAATAATTGGCGAATTGTACTGTTTGGATGATTTGCATATATGTTTCTAAGACTATATAGACGCAATATATACAAGGATTTCAACCGTCTACATGTCCCATTCATTGTTCTACTTGTAGAAAGTTACAAATAATTTCCGTTAAGGCATTAACAATGGGGATCGTAGTTTACTTAAACTTGAAGAACAATAAATTGGCGAATTGTACTGTTTGGATGCTTTGCATATATGTTTCTTAGACTATATCGAAGCAATATGTATAATAATTTCAACAGTCTACCTGTTCCATTCATTGTTCTACTTGTCGAAATTTACAAATAATTTCCTTTAAAGGATTAACAATGGGGCTCGTAGTTCACTTAAACTTGAAGAACAAAAAATTGGCGAATTGTACTGTTTGGATGCTTTGCATATATGTTTCTTAGACTATATAGAAGCAATATATACAAAGATTTCAACCGTCTACCTGTTCCATTCATTGTTCTACTTGCCGAATGTTACAAATAATTTCCGATAAAGGATTAACCATTGGGTCTCATTGTTCACTTAAACTTGAAGACCAAAAAATTGGCAAATGGTATTGTTTGGATGCTTTGCGTACATATTTCATAGACTATATGGAAACAATATATACAAAGATTTCAACAGTCTACGTGTTCCAATCATTGTTCTACTTGTCGAAAGATACAAATAATTTCCGATAAAGGATTAACAATTGCGGCTCATTGTTCACTTAAACTTGAAAAACAAAAAATTGGCGAATTGTACTGTTTGGATGCTTTGCATATATGTTTCTTATACTATATAGAAGCAATATATACAAAGATTTCAACCGTCTACCCGTTCCATTCATTGTTCTACATGTCGAAAGTTACAAATAATTTCCGATAAAGGATTAACAATGGGTCTCATTGTTCACTTAAACTTGAAGAACAAAAAATTGGCGAATTGTACTGTTTGGATGCTTTGCATATATGTTTCTTAGACTATATAGAAGCAATATGTACAATAATTTCAACAGTCTACCTGTTCCATTCATTGTTCTACTTGTCGAAATTTACAAATAATTTCCTTTAAAGGATTAACAATGGGGCTCGTAGTTCACTTAAACTTGAAGAACAAAAAATTGGCGAATTGTACTGTTTGGATGCTTTGCATATATGTTTCTTAGACTATATAGAAGCAATATATACAAAGATTTCAACCGTCTACCTGTTCCATTCATTGTTCTACTTGCCGAATGTTACAAATAATTTCCGATAAAGGATTAACCATTGGGGCTCATTGTTCACTTAAACTTCAAGAACAAAAAATTGGCGAATGGTACTGTGTGGATGCTTTGCATATATGTTTCTTAGACTACATAGCAGCAATATATACAAAGATTTCAACCGTCTACCTGTTCCATTCATTGTTCTACTTGTCGAAAGTTACAAATAATTTCCGTTAAGGGATTAACAATGGGGATCGTAGTTTACTTAAACTTGAAGAACAAAAAATTAGCGAATTGTACTGTTTGGATGCTTTGCATATATGTTTCTTAGACTATATAGAAGCAATATATAAAAAGATTTCAACCGTCTACCAGTTCCATTCATTGTTCTACTTGTCGAAATTTACAAATAATTTCCGTTAAGGGATTAACAATGGGGATCGTAGTTTACTTAGAATTGAATAACAAAAAATTGGAGAATTGTACTGTTTGGATGCTTTGCATATATGTTTCTTAGACTATATAGAAGCAATATATACAATGATTTCAACAGTCTACCTATTCCATTCATTGTTCTACTTGCCGAAATTTACAAATAATTTCCTTTAAAGAATTAACAATGGGGCTCATTGTTCACTTAAACTTGAAGAACAAAAAATTGGCGAATTGTACTGTTTGGACGCTTTGCATATATGTTTCTTGGACTATATAGAAGCAATATATACAATGATTTCAACAGTCTACCTGTTCCATTCATTGTTCTACTTGTCGAAATTTACAAATAATTTCCGATAACGGATCAACCATTGGGGTTCATTGTTCACTTAAACTTGAAGAACAAAAAATTGGCGAATTGTACTGTTTGGATGCTTTGCATATATGTTTCTTATACTATATAGAAGCAATATATACAAAGATTTCAAACGTCTACCTGTTCCATTCACTGTTCTACTTGTCGAAATTTACAAATATTTTCCTTTAAAGGATTAACAATGGGGATCGTAGTTTACTTAAACGTGAAGAACAAAAAATTGGCGAATTGTACTGTTTGGATGCTCTGCATATATGTTTCTTAGACTATTTAGAAGCAATATATACAATGATTTCAACCGTCTACCTATACCATTCATTGTTCTACTTGCCGAAATTTACAAATAATTTCCTTTAAAGGATTAACAATGGGGCTCGTAGTTCACTTAAACTTGAAGAGCAAAAAATTGTCGAATTGTACTGTTTGGATGCTTTGCATATATCTTTCTTAGACTATATAGAAGCAATATATACAATGATTTCAACCGTCTACCTGTTCCATTCATTGTTCTACTTGTCGTAATTTACAAATAATTTCCGATAAAGGATTAACCATTGGGGCTCATTGTTCACTTAAACTTGAAGAACAAAAAATTGGCGAATTGTACTGTTTGGATGCTTTGCATCTATGTTTCTTAGACTATATAGAAGCAATATATACAAAGATTTCAACCGTCTACCTGTTCCATTAATTGTTCTACTTGTCGAAAGTTACAAATAATTTCCTTTAAAGGATTAACAATGGGGCTCGTTGTTCACTTAAACTTGAAGAACAATAAATTGGCGAATTGTACTGTTTGGATGCTTTGCATATATGTTTCTTAGACTATATAGAAGCAATATATACAAAGATTTCAACCGTCTACCTGTTCCATTCATTGTTCTACTTGTCGAAAGATACAAATAATTTCCGTTAAGGGATTAACAATGGGGATCGTAGTTTACTTAAACTTGAAGAACAAGAAATTGGCAAATTGTACTGTTTGGATGATTTGCATATATGTTTCTTAGACTATATAGAAGCAATATATACAATGATTTCAACCGTCTACCTATTCCATTTATTGTTCTACTTGCCGAAATTTACAAATAATTTCCTTTAAAGGATTAACAATGGGGCTCGTAGTTCACTTAAACTTGAAGCACAAAAAATTGGCGAATGGTACTGTTTGGATGCTTTGCATATATGTTTCTTAGACTATATAGAAGCAATATATACATTGATTTCAACCGGCTACCAGTTCCATTCATTGTTCTACTTCTCGCAAGTTACAAATAATTTCCGTTAAAGTATTAACAATGGGGCTCGTAGTTCACTTAAACTTGAAGAACAAAAAATTGGCGAATGGTACTGTTTGGATGCTTTGCATATATGTTTCTTAGATTATATAGAAGCAATATATACAAAGATTTCAACCGTCTACCTGTTCCATTCATTGTTCTACTTGTCGAAAATTACAAATAATTTCCGATAAAGGATTAACCATTGGGGCTCATTGTTCACTAAACTTGAAGAACAAAAAATTGGCGAATGGTACTGTGTGGATGCTTTGCATATATGTTTCTTAGACTACATAGAAGCAATATATACAAAGATTTCAACCGTCTACCTGTTCCATTCATTGTTCTACATGTCGAAAGTTACAAATAATTTCCGTTAAGGGATTAACAATGGGGATCGTAGTTCACTTAAACTTGAAGAACAAAAAATTGGCGAATTGTACTGTTTGGATGCTTTGCATCTATGTTTCTTAGACTATATAGAAGCAATATATACAAAGATTTCAACCGTCTACCTGTTCCATTAATTGTTCTACTTGTCGAAAGTTACAAATAATTTCCTTTAAAGGATTAACAATGGGGCTCGTTGTTCACTTAAACTTGAAGAACAATAAATTGGCGAATTGTACTGTTTGGATGCTTTGCATATATGTTTCTTAGACTATATAGAAGCAATATATACAAAGATTTCAACCGTCTACCTGTTCCATTCATTGTTCTACTTGTCGAAAGATACAAATAATTTCCGTTAAGGGATTAACAATGGGGATCGTAGTTTACTTAAACTTGAAGAACAAGAAATTGGCAAATTGTACTGTTTGGATGATTTGCATATATGTTTCTTAGACTATATAGAAGCAACATATACAATGATTTCAACCGTCTACCTATTCCATTTATTGTTCTACTTGCCGAAATTTACAAATAATTTCCTTTAAAGGATTAACAATGGGGCTCGTAGTTCACTTAAACTTGAAGCACAAAAAATTGGCGAATGGTACTGTGTGGATGCTTTGCATATATGTTTCTTAGACTACATAGAAGCAATATATACAAAGATTTCAACCGTCTACCTGTTCCATTCATTGTTCTACATGTCGAAAGTTACAAATAATTTCCGTTAAGGGATTAACAATGGGGATCGTAGTTCACTTAAACTTGAAGAACAAAAAATTGGCGAATTGTACTGTTTGGATGCTTTGCATATATGTTTCTTAGACTATATAGAAGCAATATATACAATGATTTCAACAGTCTACCTATTCCATTCATTGTTCTACTTGCCGAAATTTACAAATAATTTCCTTTAAAGAATTAACAATGGGGCTCATTGTTCACTTAAACTTGAAGAACAAAAAATTGGCGAATTGTACTGTTTGGACGCTTTGCATATATGTTTCTTGGACTATATAGAAGCAACATATACAATGATTTCAACAGTCTACCTGTTCCATTCATTGTTCTACTTGTCGAAATTTACAAATAATTTCCGATAAAGGATTAACCATTGGGGCTCATTGTTCACTAAACTTGAAGAACAAAAAATTGGCGAATGGTACTGTGTGGATGCTTTGCATATATGTTTCTTAGACTACATAGAAGCAATATATACAAAGATTTCAACCGTCTACCTGTTCCATTCATTGTTCTACATGTCGAAAGTTACAAATAATTTCCGTTAAGGGATTAACAATGGGGATCGTAGTTCACTTAAACTTGAAGAACAAAAAATTGGCGAATTGTACTGTTTGGATGCTTTGCATATATGTTTCGTAGAATATATAGAAGCAATATATACAAATATTTCAACCGTCTAACTGTTCCATTCATTGTTCTACTTGTCGAAAATTACAAATAATTTCCGATAAAGGATTAACCATTGGTGCTCATTGTTCACTTAAACTTGAAGAACAAAAAATTGGCGAATGGTATTGTTTGGATGCTTTGCATATATGTTTCTTAGACTATATAGAAGCAATATATACAAAGATTTCAACCGTCAACCTTTTCCATTCATTGTTCTACTTGTCGAAAGTTACAAATAATTTCCGATAACGGATTAACCATTTGGGCTCATTGTTCACTTAAACTTGAAGAACAAAAAATTGGCGAATGGTACTGTTTGGATGCTTTGCATATATGTTTCTTAGACTATATAGAAGCAATATATACAAAGATTTCAACGGTCTACCTGTTCCATTCATTGTTCTACTTGTCGAAATTTACAAATAATTTCCGATAAAGGATTAACCATTGGGGCTCATTGTTCACTTAAACTTGAAGAACAAAAAATTGGCGGATGGTACTGTGTGGATGCTTTGCATATATGTTTCTTAGACTACATAGCAGCAATATATACAAAGATTTCAACCGTCTACCTGTTCCATTCATTGTTCTACTTGTCGAAAGATACAAATAATTTCCGTTAAGGGATTAACAATGGGGATCGTAGTTTACTTAAACTTGAAGAACAAAAAATTGGCGAATTGTACTGTTTGGATGCTTTGCATATATGTTTCTTAGACTATATAGAAGCAATATATAAAAAGATTTCAACCGTCTACCAGTTCCATTCATTGTTCTACTTGTCGAAAGTTACAAATAATTTCCGTTAAGGGATTAACAATGGGGATCGTAGTTTACTTAAACTTGAATAACAAAAAATTGGAGAATTGTACTGTTTGGATGCTTTGCATATATGTTTCTTAGACTATATAGAAGCAATATATACAATGATTTCAACAGTCTACCTATTCCATTCATTGTTCTACTTGCCGAAATTTACAAATAATTTCCTTTAAAGAATTAACAATGGGGCTCATTGTTCACTTAAACTTGAAGAACAAAAAATTGGCGAATTGTACTGTTTGGACGCTTTGCATATATGTTTCTTGGACTATATAGAAGCAACATATACAATGATTTCAACAGTCTACCTGTTCCATTCATTGTTCTACTTGTCGAAATTTACAAATAATTTCCGATAACGGATTAACCATTGGGGCTCATTGTTCACCTTAAACTTGAAGAACAAAAAATTGGCGAATTGTACTGTTTGGATGCTTTGCATATATGTTTCTTATACTATATAGAAGCAATATATACAAAAATTTCAACCGTCTACCTGTTCCATTCACTGTTCTACTTGTCGAAATTTACAAATAATTTCCGTTAAGGGATTAACAATGGGGATCGTAGTTTACTTAAACTTGAAGAACAAAAAATTGGCGAATTGTACTGTTTGGATGCTTTGCATATATGTTTCTTAGACTATATAAAAGCAATATATAAAAAGATTTCAACCGTCTACCAGTTCCATTCATTGTTCTACTTGTCGAAAGTTACAAATAATTTCCGTTAAGGGATTAACAATGGGGATCGTAGTTTACTTAAACTTGAATAACAAAAAATTGGAGAATTGTACTGTTTGGATGCTTTGCATATATGTTTCTTAGACTATATAGAAGCAATATATACAATGATTTCAACAGTCTACCTATTCCATTCATTGTTCTACTTGCCGAAATTTACAAATAATTTCCTTTAAAGGATTAACAATGGGGATCGTAGTTTACTTAAACTTGAGGAACAAGAAATTGGCGAATTATACTGTTTGGATGCTTTGCATATATGTTTCTTAGACTATATAGAAGCAATATATACAAAGATTTCAACCGTCTACATGTTCCATTCATTGTTCTACTTGTCGAAAGTTACAAACAATTTCCGTTAAAGTATTAACAATGGGGCTCGTAGTTCACTTAAACTTGAAGATCAAATAATTGGCGAATTGTACTGTTTGGATGATTTGCATATATGTTTCTAAGACTATATAGACGCAATATATACAAGGATTTCAACCGTCTACATGTCCCATTCATTGTTCTACTTGTAGAAAGTTACAAATAATTTCCGTTAAGGCATTAACAATGGGGATCGTAGTTTACTTAAACTTGAAGAACAATAAATTGGCGAATTGTACTGTTTGGATGCTTTGCATATATGTTTCTTAGACTATATAGAAGCAATATGTACAATAATTTCAACAGTCTACCTGTTCCATTCATTGTTCTACTTGTCGAAATTTACAAATAATTTCCTTTAAAGGATTAACAATGGGGCTCGTAGTTCACTTAAACTTGAAGAACAAAAAATTGGCGAATTGTACTGTTTGGATGCTTTGCATATATGTTTCTTAGACTATATAGAAGCAATATATACAAAGATTTCAACCGTCTACCTGTTCCATTCATTGTTCTACTTGCCGAATGTTACAAATAATTTCCGATAAAGGATTAAACATTGGGTCTCATTGTTCACTTAAACTTGAAGACCAAAAAATTGGCAAATGGTATTGTTTGGATGCTTTGCGTACATATTTCATAGACTATATGGAAACAATATATACAAAGATTTCAACAGTCTACGTGTTCCAATCATTGTTCTACTTGTCGAAAGATACAAATAATTTCCGATAAAGGATTAACAATTGCGGCTCATTGTTCACTTAAACTTGAAAAACAAAAAATTGGCGAATTGTACTGTTTGGATGCTTTGCATATATGTTTCTTATACTATATAGAAGCAATATATACAAAGATTTCAACCGTCTACCCGTTCCATTCATTGTTCTACATGTCGAAAGTTACAAATAATTTCCGATAAAGGATTAACAATGGGTCTCATTGTTCACTTAAACTTGAAGAACAAAAAATTGGCGAATTGTACTGTTTGGATGCTTTGCATATATGTTTCTTAGACTATATAGAAGCAATATGTACAATAATTTCAACAGTCTACCTGTTCCATTCATTGTTCTACTTGTCGAAATTTACAAATAATTTCCTTTAAAGGATTAACAATGGGGCTCGTAGTTCACTTAAACTTGAAGAACAAAAAATTGGCGAATTGTACTGTTTGGATGCTTTGCATATATGTTTCTTAGACTATATAGAAGCAATATATACAAAGATTTCAACCGTCTACCTGTTCCATTCATTGTTCTACTTGCCGAATGTTACAAATAATTTCCGATAAAGGATTAACCATTGGGTCTCATTGTTCACTTAAACTTGAAGACCAAAAAATTGGCAAATGGTATTGTTTGGATGCTTTGCGTACATATTTCATAGACTATATGGAAACAATATATACAAAGATTTCAACAGTCTACGTGTTCCAATCATTGTTCTACTTGTCGAAAGATACAAATAATTTCCGATAAAGGATTAACCATTGCGGCTCATTGTTCACTTAAACTTGAAAAACAAAAAATTGGCGAATTGTACTGTTTGGATGCTTTGCATATATGTTTCTTAGATATATGGAAGCAATATATACAATGATTTCAACCGTCTACCTATTCCATTCATTGTTCTACTTGTCGAAATTTACAAATAATTTCCTTTAAAGGATTAACAATGGGGCTCGTAGTTCACTTAAACTTGAAGAACAAAAAATTGGCGAATTGTGCTGTTTGGATGCTTTGCATATATGTTTCTTAGACTATATAGAAGCAATATATACAAAGATTTCAACCGTCTACCTGTTCCATTCATTGTTCTACTTGTCGAAAGTTACAAATAATTTCCGATAACGGATTAACCATTGGGGCTCATTGTTCACTTAAACTTGAAGATAAAAAAATTGGCGAATTGTACTGTTTGGATGCTTTGCATATTTGTTTCGCAAACTATATAGAAGCAATATATACAATGATTTCAACCGTCTACATGATCCATTCATTGTTCTACTTGTCGAAATTTACAAATAATTTCCTTTAAAGGATTAACAATGGGGCTCGTAGTTCACTTAAACGTGAAGATGAAATAATTCTCGAATTGTACTGTTTGGATGCTTTGCATATATGTTTCTTAGATTATAAAGAAGCAATATATACAAAGATTTCAACCGTCTACCTGTTCCATTCATTGTTCTACATGTCGAAAGTTACAAATAATTTCCGATAAAGGATTAACAATGGGTCTCATTGTTCACTTAAACTTGAAGAATAAAAAATTGGCGAATGGTACTGTTTGGATGCTTTGCATATATGTTTCTTAGACTATATAGAAGCAATATATACAAAGATTTCAACCGTCTACCTGTTCCATTCATTGTTCTACATGTCGAAAGTTACAAATAATTTCCGTTAAGGCATTAACAATGGGGATCGTAGTTTACTTAAACTTGAAGAACAATAAATTGGCGAATTGTACTGTTTGGATGCTTTGCATATATGTTTCTTAGACTATATCGAAGCAATATGTACAATAATTTCAACAGTCTACCTGTTCCATTCATTGTTCTACTTGTCGAAATTTACAAATAATTTCCTTTAAAGGATTAACAATGGGGCTCGTAGTTCACTTAAACTTGAAGAACAAAAAATTGGCGAATTGTACTGTTTGGATGCTTTGCATATATGTTTCGTAGATTATATAGAAGCAATATATACAATGGTTTCAACCGTCTACCTGTTCCAATCATTGTTCTACTTGTAGAAAGTTACAATTAATTTCCGTTAAAGGATTAACCATTGGTGCTCATTGTTCACTTAAACTTGAAGAACAAAAAATTGGCGAATTGTACTGTTTGGATGCTTTGCATATATGTTTCTTATACTATATAGAAGCAATATATACAAAGATTTCAACCGTCTACCTGTTCCATTCACTGTTCTACTTGTCGAAAGTTACAATTAATTTCCTTTAAAGGATTAACAATGGGGCTCGTAGTTCACTTAAACTTGAAGAACAAAAAATTGGCGAATTGTACTGTTTGGATGCTTTGCATATATGTTTCTTAGACTATATAGAAGCAATATATACAAAGATTTCAACCGTCTACCTGTTCCATTCATTGTTCTACTTGCCGAATGTTACAAATAATTTCCGATAAAGGATTAACCATTGGGTCTCATTGTTCACTTAAACTTGAAGACCAAAAAATTGGCAAATGGTATTGTTTGGATGCTTTGCGTACATATTTCATAGACTATATGGAAACAATATATACAAAGATTTCAACAGTCTACGTGTTCCAATCATTGTTCTACTTGTCGAAAGATACAAATAATTTCCGATAAAGGATTAACCATTGCGGCTCATTGTTCACTTAAACTTGAAAAACAAAAAATTGGCGAATTGTACTGTTTGGATGCTTTGCATATATGTTTCTTAGATATATGGAAGCAATATATACAATGATTTCAACCGTCTACCTATTCCATTCATTGTTCTACTTGTCGAAATTTACAAATAATTTCCTTTAAAGGATTAACAATGGGGCTCGTAGTTCACTTAAACTTGAAGAACAAAAAATTGGCGAATTGTGCTGTTTGGATGCTTTGCATATATGTTTCTTAGACTATATAGAAGCAATATATACAAAGATTTCAACCGTCTACCTGTTCCATTCATTGTTCTACTTGTCGAAAGTTACAAATAATTTCCGATAACGGATTAACCATTGGGGCTCATTGTTCACTTAAACTTGAAGATAAAAAAATTGGCGAATTGTACTGTTTGGATGCTTTGCATATTTGTTTCGCAAACTATATAGAAGCAATATATACAATGATTTCAACCGTCTACATGATCCATTCATTGTTCTACTTGTCGAAATTTACAAATAATTTCCTTTAAAGGATTAATAATGGGGCTCGTAGTTCACTTAAACATGAAGATGAAATAATTCTCGAATTGTACTGTTTGGATGCTTTGCATATATGTTTCTTAGATTATAAAGAAGCAATATATACAAAGATTTCAACCGTCTACCTGTTCCATTCATTGTTCTACATGTCGAAAGTTACAAATAATTTCCGATAAAGGATTAACAATGGGTGTCATTGTTCACTTAAACTTGAAGAATAAAAAAATGGCGAATGGTACTGTTTGGATGCTTTGCATATATGTTTCTTAGACTATATAGAAGCAATATATACAAAGATTTCAACCGTCTACCTGTTCCATTCATTGTTCTACATGTCGAAAGTTACAAATAATTTCCGATAAAGGATTAACAATGGGTCTCATTGTTCACTTAAACTTGAAGAATAAAAAATTGGCGAATGGTACTGTTTGGATGCTTTGCATATATGTTTCTTAGACTATATGGAAGCAATATATACAAAGATTTCAACCGTCTACGTGTTCCAATCATTGTTCTACTTGTAGAAAGTTACAACTAATTTCCGTTAAAGGATTAACAATGGGGCTCGTAGTTCACTTAAACTTGAAGAACAAAAAATTGGCGAATTGGACTGTTTGGATGCTTTGCATATATGTTTCGTAGATTATATAGAAGCAATATATACAATGGTTTCAACCGTCTACCTGATCCATTCATTGTTCTACTTGTCGAAAATTACAAATAATTTCCGATAAAGGATTGACCATTGGGGCTCATTGTTCACTTAAACTTGAAGAACAAAAAATTGGCGAATTGTACTATTTGGATGCTTTGCATATATGTTTCTTAGACTATATAGAAGCAATATATACAAAGATTTCAACCGTGTACCTGTTCCATTCATTGTTCTACTTGTCGAAAGTTACAAATAATTTCCTTTAAAGGATTAACAATGGGGCTCATTGTTCACTTAAACTTGAAGAACAAAAAATTGGCGAATTGTACTGGTTGGATGCTTTGCATATATGTTTCTTAGACTATATAGAAGCAATATATACAAAGATTTCAACCGTCTACGTGTTCCAATCATTGTTCTACTTGTAGAAAGTTACAATTAATTTCCGTTAAAGGATTAACCATTGGTGCTCATTGTTCACTTAAACTTGAAGAACAAAAAATTGGCGAATTGTACTGTTTGGATGCTTTGCATATATGTTTCTTATACTATATAGAAGCAATATATACAAAGATTTCAACCGTCTACCTGTTCCATTCACTGTTCTACTTGTCGAAAGTTACAATTAATTTCCGTTAAAGGATTAACAAGGGGGATCGTAGTTCACTTAAACTTGAAGAACAAAAAATTGGCGAATTGTACTGTTTGGATGCTTTGCATATATGTTTCGTAGATTATATAGAAGCAATATATACAATGATTTCAACCGTCTACCTGATCCATTCATTGTTCTACTTGTCGAAATTTACAAATAATTTCCGTTAAAGGATTAACAATGGGGCTCGTAGTTCACTTAAACTTGAAGAACAAAAAATTGGCGACATGTACTGTTTGGATGATTTGCACAGATGTTTCTTATACCATATAGAAGCAATATATACAAAGATTTCAACCGTCTACCTGTTCCATTCACTGTTCTACTTGTCGAAAGTTTCAAATAATTTCCGTTAAGGGATTAACAATGGGGATCGTAGTTTACTTAAACTTGAAGAACAAATAATTGGCGAATTGTACTGTTTGGATGCTTTGCATATATGTTTCTTAGACTATATAGAAGCAATATATACAAAGATTTCAACAGTCTACCTGTTTCATTCATTGTTCTACTTGTCGAAAGTTACAAATAATTTCCGATAACGGATTAACCATTGGGGCTCATTGTTCACTTAAACTTGAAGAACAAAAAATTGGCGAATT
Source organism: Cerceris ruficornis (assembly GCA_963989415.1). Classification (NCBI taxonomy): domain Eukaryota; kingdom Metazoa; phylum Arthropoda; class Insecta; order Hymenoptera; family Crabronidae; genus Cerceris; species Cerceris ruficornis. The sequence goes on from CAXDIW010000109.1 coordinate 2,010,332, forward strand.
GTACTGTTTGGATGCTTTGCATATATGTTTCTTAGACTATATAGAAGCAATATATACAAAGATTTCAACCGTCTACCTGTTCCATTCATTGTTCTACTTGCCGAAAGTTACAAATAATTTCCGATAAAGGATTAACCATTGGGGCTCATTGTTCACTTAAACTTGAAGAACAAAAAATTGGCGAATTGTACTGTTTGGATGCTTTGCATATCTGTTTCTTATACTATATAGAAGCAATATATACAAAGATTTCAACCGTCTACGTGTTCCAATCATTGTTCTACTTGTCGAAATTTACAAATAATTTCCTTTAAAGGATTAACAATGGGGCTCGTTGTTCACTTAAACTTGAAGAACAATAAATTGGCGAATTGTACTGTTTGGATGCTTTGCATATATGTTTCTTAGACTATATAGAAGAAATATATACAAAGATTTCAACCGTCTACCTGTTCCATTCATTGTTCTACTTGCCGAAAGTTACAAATAATTTCCGATAAAGGATTAACAATGGGGCTCATTGTTCACTTAAAGTTGAAGGACAAAAAATTGGCGAATGGTACTGTTTGGATGCTTTGCGTACATGTTTCTTAGACTATATGGAAGCAATATATACAAGGATTTCAACCGTCTACCTGTTCCATTCATTGTTCTACTTGTCGAAAGTTACAAATAATTACCGATTACGGATTAACCATTGGGGCTCATTGTTCACTTAATCTTGAAGACCAACAAATTGGCGAACGGTACTGTTTGGATGCTTTGCGTACATGTTTCTTAGACTATATGGAAGCAATATATACAAAGATTTCAACCGTCTACGTGTTCCAATCATTGTTCTACTTGTCGAAATTTACAAATAATTTCCTTTAAAGGATTAACAATGGGGCTCGTTGTTCACTTAAACTTGAAGAACAATAAATTGGCGAATTGTACTGTTTGGATGCTTTGCATATGTGTTTCTTAGACTATATAGAAGCAATATATACAAAGATTTCAACCGTCTACCTGTTCCATTCATTGTTCTACTTGCCGAAAGTTACAAATAATTTCCGATAAAGGATTAACCATTGGGGCTCATTGTTCACTTAAACTTGAAGAACAAAAAATTGGCGAATGGTACTGTTTGGATGCTTTGGGTACATGTTTCTTAGACTATATGGAAGCAATATATACAAAGATTTCAACCGTCTACGGGTTCCAATTATTGTTCTACTTGTCGAAAGTTACAAATAATTTCCGATAACGGATTAACCATTGGTGCTCATTGTTCACTTAAACTTGAAGAACAAAAAATTGGCGAATTGTACTGTTTGGATGCTTTGCATATATGTTTCTTATACTATATAGAAGCAATATATACAAAGATTTCAACCGTCTACCTGTTCCATTCACTGTTCTACTTGTCGAAAGTTACAATTAATTTCCGTTAAAGGATTAACAAGGGGGCTCGTAGTTCACTTAAACTTGAAGAACAAAAAATTGGCGAATTGTACTCTTTGGATGCTTTGCATATATGTTTCGTAGATTATATAGAAGCAATATATACAATGATTTCAACCGTCTACCTGATCCATTCATTGTTCTACTTGTCGAAATTTACAAATAATTTCCGTTAAAGGATTAACAATGGGGCTCGTAGTTCACTTAAACTTGAAGAACAAAAAATAGGCGACATGTACTGTTTGGATGATTTGCACAGATGTTTCTTATACTATATAGAAGCAATATATACAAAGATTTCAACCGTCTACCTGTTCCATTCACTGTTCTACTTGTCGAAAGTTTCAAATAATTTCCGTTAAGGGATTAACAATGGGGCTCGTAGTTCACTTAAACTTGAAGAACAAAAAATTGGCGAATTGTACTGTTTGGATGCTTTGCATAGATTTGTTCTTAGACTATTTAGAAGCAATATATAGAAAGATTTCACCCGTCTACCGGTACTATTCATTGTTGTACTTGTAGAAAGTTAGAAATAATTTCTATTCCATGATTATCAATGGGGCTCGCTGTTCACTTAAACTTGAAGATCAAAAAATTGGCGAATGGTACTGTTTGGATGCTTTGCATATATGTTTCTTAGACTATATAGAAGCAATATATACATTGATTTCAACAGGCTACCTGTTCCATTCATTGTTCTACTTGTCGAAAGTTACAAATAATTTCCGTTAAGGGATTAACCATTGGGGCTCATTGTTCACTTAAACTTGAAGAACAAAAAATTGGCGAATTGTACTGTTTGGATGCTTTGCATATATGTTTCTTATACTATATAGAAGCAATATATACAATGATTTCAACCGTCTACCTGTTCCATTCACTGTTCTACTTGTCGAAAGTTACAAATAATTTCCGTTAAGGGATTAACAATGGGGATCGTAGTTTACTTAAACTTGAAGAACAAAAAATTGGCGAATTGTACTGTTTGGATGCTTTGCATATGTGTTTCTTAGACTATTTAGAAGCAATATATAGAAAGATTTCACCCGTCTACCTGTTCCATTCATTGTTCTACTTGTCGAAAGTTACAAATAATTTCCTATAAAGGATTAACAATGGGGCTCGTTGTTCACTTAAACTTGAAGAACAATAAATTGGCGAATTGTACTGTTTGGATGCTTTGCATATATGTTTCTTAGACTATATAGAAGCAATATATACAAAGATTTCAACCGTCTACCTGTTCCATTCATTGTTCTACTTGCCGAAAGTTACAAATAATTTCCGATAAAGGATTAACCATTGGGGCTCATTGTTCACTTAAACTTGAAGAACAAAAAATTGGCGAATTGTACTGTTTGGATGCTTTGCATATATGTTTCTTATACTATATAGAAGCAATATATACAAAGATTTCAACCGTCTACGTGTTCCAATCATAGTTCTACTTGTCGAAATTTACAAATAATTTCCTTTAAAGGATTAACAATGGGGCTCGTTGTTCACTTAAACTTGAAGAACAATAAATTGGCGAATTGTACTGTTTGGATGCTTTGCATATATGTTTCTTAGACTATATAGAAGAAATATATACAAAGATTTCAACCGTCTACCTGTTCCATTCATTGTTCTACTTGCCGAAAGTTACAAATAATTAACGATAAAGGATTAACAATGGGGCTCATTGTTCACTTAAACTTGAAGGACAAAAAATTGGCGAATGGTACTGTTTGGATGCTTTGCGTACATGTTTCTTGGACTATATGGAAGCAATATATACAAGGATTTCAACCGTCTACCTGTTCCATTCATTGTTCTACATGTCGAAAGTTACAAATAATTACCGATTACGGATTAACCATTGGGGCTCATTGTTCACTTAATCTTGAAGACCAACAAATTGGCGAACGGTACTGTTTGAATGCTTTGCGTACATGTTTCTTAGACTATATGGAAGCAATATATACAAAGATTTCAACCGTCTACGTGTTCCAATCATTGTTCTACTTGTCGAAATTTACAAATAATTTCCTTTAAAGGATTAACAATGGGGCTCGTTGTTCACTTAAACTTGAAGAACAATAAATTGGCGAATTGTACCGTTTGGATGCTTTGCATATGTGTTTCTTAGACTATATAGAAGCAATATATACAAAGATTTCAACCGTCTACCTGTTCCATTCATTGTTCTACTTGCCGAAAGTTACAAATAATTACCGATTACGGATTAACCATTGGGGCTCATTGTTCACTTAATCTTGAAGACCAACAAATTGGCGAACGGTACTGTTTGAATGCTTTGCGTACATGTTTCTTAGACTATATGGAAGCAATATATACAAAGATTTCAACCGTCTACGTGTTCCAATCATTGTTCTACTTGTCGAAATTTACAAATAATTTCCTTTAAAGGATTAACAATGGGGCTCGTTGTTCACTTAAACTTGAAGAACAATAAATTGGCGAATTGTACCGTTTGGATGCTTTGCATATGTGTTTCTTAGACTATATAGAAGCAATATATACAAAGATTTCAACCGTCTACCTGTTCCATTCATTGTTCTACTTGCCGAAAGTTACAAATAATTTCCTATAAAGGATTAACAATGGGGCTCGTTGTTCACTTAAACTTGAAGAACAATAAATTGGCGAATTGTACTGTTTGGATGCTTTGCATATATGTTTCTTAGACTATATAGAAGCAATATATACAAAGATTTCAACCGTCTACCTGTTCCATTCATTGTTCTACTTGCCGAAAGTTACAAATAATTTCCGATAAAGGATTAACCATTGGGGCTCATTGTTCACTTAAACTTGAAGAACAAAAAATTGGCGAATTGTACTGTTTGGATGCTTTGCATATATGTTTCTTATACTATATAGAAGCAATATATACAAAGATTTCAACCGTCTACGTGTTCCAATCATTGTTCTACTTGTCGAAATTTACAAATAATTTCCTTTAAAGGATTAACAATGGGGCTCATTGTTCACTTAAACTTGAAGAACAAAAAATTGGCGAATGGTACTGTTTGGATGCTTTGCGTACATGTTTCTTAGACTATATGGAAGCAATATATACAAAGATTTCAACCGTCTACCTGTTCCATTCATTGTTCTACTTGTCGAAATTTACAAATAATTTCCTTTAAAGGATTAACAATGGGGCTCGTTGTTCACTTAAACTTGAAGAACAAAAAATTGGCGAATGGTACTGTTTGGATGCTTTACATATATGTTTCTTAGACTATATAGAAGCAATATATACAAAGATTTCAGCCAACTACCTGTTCCATTCATTGTTCTACTTGTCGCAAGTTACAAATAATTTCCGTTAAAGTATTAACAATGGGGCTCGTAGTTCACTTAAACTTGAAGATCAAATAATTGGCGAATTGTACTGTTTGGACGCTTGGCATATATGTTTCATAGACTATATAGAAGCAATATATACAATGATTTCAACAGTCTACCTGTTCCATTCATTGTTCTACTTGTCGAAAGTTACAAATAATTTCCGATAAAGGATTAACCATTGGGGCTCATTGTTCACTTAAACTTGAAGAACAAAAAATTGGCGAATGGTACTGTTTGGATGCTTTGGGTACATGTTTCTTAGACTATATGGAAGCAATATATACAAAGATTTCAACCGTCTACGGGTTCCAATTATTGTTCTACTTGTCGAAAGTTACAAATAATTTCCGATAACGGATTAACCATTGGTGCTCATTGTTCACTTAAACTTGAAGAACAAAAAATTGGCGAATTGTACTGTTTGGATGCTTTGCATATATGTTTCTTATACTATATAGAAGCAATATATACAAAGATTTCAACCGTCTACCTGTTCCATTCACTGTTCTACTTGTCGAAAGTTACAATTAATTTCCGTTAAAGGATTAACAAGGGGGCTCGTAGTTCACTTAAACTTGAAGAACAAAAAATTGGCGAATTGTACTCTTTGGATGCTTTGCATATATGTTTCGTAGATTATATAGAAGCAATATATACAATGATTTCAACCGTCTACCTGATCCATTCATTGTTCTACTTGTCGAAATTTACAAATAATTTCCGTTAAAGGATTAACAATGGGGCTCGTAGTTCACTTAAACTTGAAGAACAAAAAATAGGCGACATGTACTGTTTGGATGATTTGCACAGATGTTTCTTATACTATATAGAAGCAATATATACAAAGATTTCAACCGTCTACCTGTTCCATTCACTGTTCTACTTGTCGAAAGTTTCAAATAATTTCCGTTAAGGGATTAACAATGGGGCTCGTAGTTCACTTAAACTTGAAGAACAAAAAATTGGCGAATTGTACTGTTTGGATGCTTTGCATAGATTTGTTCTTAGACTATTTAGAAGCAATATATAGAAAGATTTCACCCGTCTACCGGTACTATTCATTGTTGTACTTGTAGAAAGTTAGAAATAATTTCTATTCCATGATTATCAATGGGGCTCGCTGTTCACTTAAACTTGAAGATCAAAAAATTGGCGAATGGTACTGTTTGGATGCTTTGCATATATGTTTCTTAGACTATATAGAAGCAATATATACATTGATTTCAACAGGCTACCTGTTCCATTCATTGTTCTACTTGTCGAAAGTTACAAATAATTTCCGTTAAGGGATTAACCATTGGGGCTCATTGTTCACTTAAACTTGAAGAACAAAAAATTGGCGAATTGTACTGTTTGGATGCTTTGCATATATGTTTCTTATACTATATAGAAGCAATATATACAATGATTTCAACCGTCTACCTGTTCCATTCACTGTTCTACTTGTCGAAAGTTACAAATAATTTCCGTTAAGGGATTAACAATGGGGATCGTAGTTTACTTAAACTTGAAGAACAAAAAATTGGCGAATTGTACTGTTTGGATGCTTTGCATATGTGTTTCTTAGACTATTTAGAAGCAATATATAGAAAGATTTCACCCGTCTACCTGTTCCATTCATTGTTCTACTTGTCGAAAGTTACAAATAATTTCCTATAAAGGATTAACAATGGGGCTCGTTGTTCACTTAAACTTGAAGAACAATAAATTGGCGAATTGTACTGTTTGGATGCTTTGCATATATGTTTCTTAGACTATATAGAAGCAATATATACAAAGATTTCAACCGTCTACCTGTTCCATTCATTGTTCTACTTGCCGAAAGTTACAAATAATTTCCGATAAAGGATTAACCATTGGGGCTCATTGTTCACTTAAACTTGAAGAACAAAAAATTGGCGAATTGTACTGTTTGGATGCTTTGCATATATGTTTCTTATACTATATAGAAGCAATATATACAAAGATTTCAACCGTCTACGTGTTCCAATCATAGTTCTACTTGTCGAAATTTACAAATAATTTCCTTTAAAGGATTAACAATGGGGCTCGTTGTTCACTTAAACTTGAAGAACAATAAATTGGCGAATTGTACTGTTTGGATGCTTTGCATATATGTTTCTTAGACTATATAGAAGAAATATATACAAAGATTTCAACCGTCTACCTGTTCCATTCATTGTTCTACTTGCCGAAAGTTACAAATAATTAACGATAAAGGATTAACAATGGGGCTCATTGTTCACTTAAACTTGAAGGACAAAAAATTGGCGAATGGTACTGTTTGGATGCTTTGCGTACATGTTTCTTGGACTATATGGAAGCAATATATACAAGGATTTCAACCGTCTACCTGTTCCATTCATTGTTCTACATGTCGAAAGTTACAAATAATTACCGATTACGGATTAACCATTGGGGCTCATTGTTCACTTAATCTTGAAGACCAACAAATTGGCGAACGGTACTGTTTGAATGCTTTGCGTACATGTTTCTTAGACTATATGGAAGCAATATATACAAAGATTTCAACCGTCTACGTGTTCCAATCATTGTTCTACTTGTCGAAATTTACAAATAATTTCCTTTAAAGGATTAACAATGGGGCTCGTTGTTCACTTAAACTTGAAGAACAATAAATTGGCGAATTGTACCGTTTGGATGCTTTGCATATGTGTTTCTTAGACTATATAGAAGCAATATATACAAAGATTTCAACCGTCTACCTGTTCCATTCATTGTTCTACTTGCCGAAAGTTACAAATAATTACCGATTACGGATTAACCATTGGGGCTCATTGTTCACTTAATCTTGAAGACCAACAAATTGGCGAACGGTACTGTTTGAATGCTTTGCGTACATGTTTCTTAGACTATATGGAAGCAATATATACAAAGATTTCAACCGTCTACGTGTTCCAATCATTGTTCTACTTGTCGAAATTTACAAATAATTTCCTTTAAAGGATTAACAATGGGGCTCGTTGTTCACTTAAACTTGAAGAACAATAAATTGGCGAATTGTACCGTTTGGATGCTTTGCATATGTGTTTCTTAGACTATATAGAAGCAATATATACAAAGATTTCAACCGTCTACCTGTTCCATTCATTGTTCTACTTGCCGAAAGTTACAAATAATTTCCTATAAAGGATTAACAATGGGGCTCGTTGTTCACTTAAACTTGAAGAACAATAAATTGGCGAATTGTACTGTTTGGATGCTTTGCATATATGTTTCTTAGACTATATAGAAGCAATATATACAAAGATTTCAACCGTCTACCTGTTCCATTCATTGTTCTACTTGCCGAAAGTTACAAATAATTTCCGATAAAGGATTAACCATTGGGGCTCATTGTTCACTTAAACTTGAAGAACAAAAAATTGGCGAATTGTACTGTTTGGATGCTTTGCATATATGTTTCTTATACTATATAGAAGCAATATATACAAAGATTTCAACCGTCTACGTGTTCCAATCATTGTTCTACTTGTCGAAATTTACAAATAATTTCCTTTAAAGGATTAACAATGGGGCTCATTGTTCACTTAAACTTGAAGAACAAAAAATTGGCGAATGGTACTGTTTGGATGCTTTGCGTACATGTTTCTTAGACTATATGGAAGCAATATATACAAAGATTTCAACCGTCTACCTGTTCCATTCATTGTTCTACTTGTCGAAATTTACAAATAATTTCCTTTAAAGGATTAACAATGGGGCTCGTTGTTCACTTAAACTTGAAGAACAAAAAATTGGCGAATGGTACTGTTTGGATGCTTTACATATATGTTTCTTAGACTATATAGAAGCAATATATACAAAGATTTCAGCCAACTACCTGTTCCATTCATTGTTCTACTTGTCGCAAGTTACAAATAATTTCCGTTAAAGTATTAACAATGGGGCTCGTAGTTCACTTAAACTTGAAGATCAAATAATTGGCGAATTGTACTGTTTGGACGCTTGGCATATATGTTTCATAGACTATATAGAAGCAATATATACAATGATTTCAACAGTCTACCTGTTCCATTCATTGTTCTACTTGTCGAAATTTACAAATAATTTCCTTTAAAGGATTAACAATGGGGATCGTATTTTACTTAAACTTGAAGATCAAATAATTGGCGAATTGTACTGTTTGGACGCTTTGCATATATGTTTCGTAGATTATATAGCAGCAATATATACAATGATTTCAACAGTCTACATGTTCCATTCATTGTTCTACTTGTCGAAATTTACAAATAATTTCCTTTAAAGGATTAACAATGGGGCTCGTAGTTCACTTAAACTTGAAGAACAAAAAATTGGCGAATGGTACTGTTTTGATGCTATGCATATATGTTTCTTATACTATATAGAAGCAATATATACAAAGATTTCAACCGTCTACCTGTTCCATTCACTGTTCTACTTGTCGAAAGTTACAAATAATTTCCGTTAAGGGATTAACAATGGGGATCGTAGTTTACTTAAACTTGAAGAACAAAAAATTGGCGAATGGTACTGTTTGGATGCTTTGCATATATGTTTCTTAGATTATATAGAAGCAATATATACAAAGATTTCAACCGTCTACCTGTTCCATTCATTGTTCTACTTGTCGAAATTTAGAAATAATTTCCTTTAAAGGATTAATAATGGGGCTCGTAGTTCACTTAAACTTGAAGAACAAAAAATAGGCGAATTGTACTGTTTGGATGCTTTGCATATATGTTTCTTAGACTATATAGAAGCAATATATACAAAGATTTCAACCGTCTACCTGTTCCATTCATTGTTCTACTTGCCGAAAGTTACAAATAATTTCCGTTAAAGTATTAACAATGGGGCTAGTAGTTCACTTAAACTTGAAGATCAAATAATTGGCGAATTGTACTGTTTGGACGCTTTGCATATATGTTTCTTAGACTACATAGAAACAACATATACAATGATTTCAACAGTCTACCTGTTCCATTCATTGTTCTACTTGCCGAAAGTTACAAATAATTTCCGATAAAGGATTAACCATTGGGGCTCATTGTTCACTTAAACTTGAAGAACAAAAAATTGGCGAATGGTACTGTTTGGATGCTTTGCGTACATGTTTCTTAGACTATATGGAAGCAATATATACAAAGATTTCAACCGTCTACGGGTTCCAATTATTGTTCTACTTGTCGAAATTTACAAATAATTTCCTTTAAAGGATTAACAATGGGGCTCATTGTTCACTTAAACTTGAAGAACAAAAAATTGGCGAATGGTACTGTTTGGATGCTTTGCGTACATGTTTCTTAGACTATATGGAAGCAATATATACAAAGATTTCAACCGTCTACCTGTTCCATTCATTGTTCTACTTGTCGAAATTTACAAATAATTTCCTTTAAAGGATTAACAATGGGGCTCGTTGTTCACTTAAACTTGAAGAACAAAAAATTGGCGAATGGTACTGTTTGGATGCTTTACATATATGTTTCTTAGACTATATAGAAGCAATATATACAAAGATTTCAGCCATCTACCTGTTCCATTCATTGTTCTACTTGTCGCAAGTTACAAATAATTTCCGTTAAAGTATTAACAATGGGGCTCGTAGTTCACTTAAACTTGAAGATCAAATAATTGGCGAATTGTACTGTTTGGACGCTTGGCATATATGTTTCATAGACTATATAGAAGCAATATATACAATGATTTCAACAGTCTACCTGTTCCATTCATTGTTCTACTTGTCGAAATTTACAAATAATTTCCTTTAAAGGATTAACAATGGGGATCGTATTTTACTTAAACTTGAAGATCAAATAATTGGCGAATTGTACTGTTTGGACGCTTTGCATATATGTTTCGTAGATTATATAGCAGCAATATATACAATGATTTCAACAGTCTACATGTTCCATTCATTGTTCTACTTGTCGAAATTTACAAATAATTTCCTTTAAAGGATTAACAATGGGGCTCGTAGTTCACTTAAACTTGAAGAACAAAAAATTGGCGAATGGTACTGTTTTGATGCTATGCATATATGTTTCTTATACTATATAGAAGCAATATATACAAAGATTTCAACCGTCTACCTGTTCCATTCACTGTTCTACTTGTCGAAAGTTACAAATAATTTCCGTTAAGGGATTAACAATGGGGATCGTAGTTTACTTAAACTTGAAGAACAAAAAATTGGCGAATGGTACTGTTTGGATGCTTTGCATATATGTTTCTTAGATTATATAGAAGCAATATATACAAAGATTTCAACCGTCTACCTGTTCCATTCATTGTTCTACTTGTCGAAATTTAGAAATAATTTCCTTTAAAGGATTAATAATGGGGCTCGTAGTTCACTTAAACTTGAAGAACAAAAAATAGGCGAATTGTACTGTTTGGATGCTTTGCATATATGTTTCTTAGACTATATAGAAGCAATATATACAAAGATTTCAACCGTCTACCTGTTCCATTCATTGTTCTACTTGCCGAAAGTTACAAATAATTTCCGTTAAAGTATTAACAATGGGGCTAGTAGTTCACTTAAACTTGAAGATCAAATAATTGGCGAATTGTACTGTTTGGACGCTTTGCATATATGTTTCTTAGACTACATAGAAACAACATATACAATGATTTCAACAGTCTACCTGTTCCATTCATTGTTCTACTTGCCGAAAGTTACAAATAATTTCCGATAAAGGATTAACCATTGGGGCTCATTGTTCACTTAAACTTGAAGAACAAAAAATTGGCGAATGGTACTGTTTGGATGCTTTGCGTACATGTTTCTTAGACTATATGGAAGCAATATATACAAAGATTTCAACCGTCTACGTGTTCCAATTATTGTTCTACTTGTCGAAAGTTACAAATAATTTCCGATAACGGATTAACCATTGGTGCTCATTGTTCACTTAAACTTGAAGAACAAAAAATTGGCGAATTGTACTATTTGGATGCTTTGCATATATGTTTCTTATACTATATAGAAGCAATATATACAAAGATTTCAACCGTCTACCTGTTCCATTCACTGTTCTACTTGTCGAAAGTTACAATTAATTTCCGTTAAAGGATTAACAAGGGGGCTCGTAGTTCACTTAAACTTGAAGAACAAAAAATTGGCGAATTGTACTGTTTGGATGCTTTGCATATATGTTTCGTAGATTATATAGAAGCAATATATACAATGATTTCAACCGTCTACCTGATCCATTCATTGTTCTACTTGTCGAAATTTACAAATAATTTCCGTTAAAGGATTAACAATGGGGCTCGTAGTTCACTTAAACTTGAAGAACAAAAAATAGGCGACATGTACTGTTTGGATGATTTGCACAGATGTTTCTTATACTATATAGAAGCAATATATACAAAGATTTCAACCGTCTACCTGTTCCATTCACTGTTCTACTTGTCGAAAGTTTCAAATAATTTCCGTTAAGGGATTAACAATGGGGATCGTAGTTTACTTAAACTTGAAGAACAAATAATTGGCGAATTGTACTGTTTGGATGCTTTGCATATATGTTTCTTAGACTATATAGAAGCAATATATACAAAGATTTCAACCGCCTACCTGTTCCATTCATTGTTCTACTTGCCGAAAGTTACAAATAATTTCCGATAAAGGATTAACCATTGGGGCTCATTGTTCACTTAAACTTGAAGAACAAAAAATTGGCGAATTGTACTGTTTGGATGCTTTGCATATATGTTTCTTATACTATATAGAAGCAATATATACAAAGATTTCAACCGTCTACGTGTTCCAATCATTGTTCTACTTGTCGAAAGTTACAAATAATTTCCGTTAAGGGATTAACAATGGGGATCGTAGTTTACTTAAACTTGAAGAACAAAAAATTGGCGAATTGTACTGTTTGGATGCTTTGCATATATGTTTCTTAGATTATACAGAGGCAATATATACAAGGATTTCAACCGTCTACCTGTTCCATTCATTGTTCTACTTGCCGAAAGTTACAAATAATTTCCGATAAAGGATTAACCATTGGGGCTCATTGTTCACTTAAACTTGAGGAACAAAAAATTGGCGAATTGTACTGTTTGGATGCTTTGCGTACTTGTTTCTTAGACTATATGGTAGCAATATATACAAGGATTTCAACCGTCTACCTGTTCCATTCATTGTTCTACTTGTCGAAAGTTACAAATAATTACCGATAAAGGATTAACAATGGGGCTCGTAGTTCACTTAAACTTGAAGATCAAATAATTGGCGAATTGTACTGTTTGGACGCTTTGCATATATGTTTCTTAGACTATTTAGAACCAATATATACATTGATTTCAACCGGCTACCTGTTCCATTCATTGTTCTACTTGTCGAAAATTACAAATAATTTCCGATAATGGATTAACCATGAGGCTCATTGTTCACTTAAACTTGAAGACCAAAAAATTGGCGAATGGTACTGTTTGGATGCTTTGCGTACATGTTTCTTAGACTATATGGAAGCAATATATACAAAGATTTCAACCGTCTACGTGTTCCAATCATTGTTCTACTTGTCGAAAGTTACAAATAATTTCCGTTAAGGGATTAACAATGGGGATCGTAGTTTACTTAAACTTGAAGAACAAAAAATTGGCGAATTGTACTGTTTGGATGCTTTGCATATATGTTTCTTATACTATATAGAAGCAATATATACAAATATTTCAACCGTCTACCTGTTCCATTCATTGTTCTACTTGTCGAAAATTACAAATAATTTCCGATAATGGATTAACCATTGGGGCTCATTGTTCACTTAAACTTGAAGACCAAAAAATTGGCAAATGGTACTGTTTGGATGCTTTGCGTACATGTTTCTTAGACTATATGGAAGCAATATATACAAAGATTTCAACCGTCTACGTGTTCCAATCATTGTTCTACTTGTCGAAAGTTACAAATAATTTCCGTTAAGGGATTAACAATGGGGATCGTAGTTTACTTAAACTTGAAGAACAAAAAATTGGCGAATTGTACTGTTTGGATGCTTTGCATATATGTTTCTTAGATTATACAGAGGCAATATATACAAGGATTTCAACCGTCTACCTGTTCCATTCATTGTTCTACTTGCCGAAAGTTACAAATAATTTCCGATAAAGGATTAACCATTGGGGCTCATTGTTCACTTAAACTTGAGGAACAAAAAATTGGCGAATTGTACTGTTTGGATGCTTTGCGTACTTGTTTCTTAGACTATATGGTAGCAATATATACAAGGATTTCAACCGTCTACCTGTTCCATTCATTGTTCTACTTGTCGAAAGTTACAAATAATTACCGATAAAGGATTAACAATGGGGCTCGTTGTTCACTTAAACTTGAAGAACAAAAAATTGGCGAATGGTACTGTTTGGATGCTTTGCGTACTTGTTTCTTAGACTATATAGAAGCAATATATACAATGATTTCAAACGTCTACCTATTCCATTCATTGTTCTACTTGCCGAAATTTACAAATAATTTCCTTTAAAGGATTAACAATGGGGCTCGTAGTTCACTTAAACATGAAGAACAAAAAATTGGCGAATGGTACTGTTTGGATGCTTTGCGTACATGTTTCTTAGACTATATAGAAGCAATATATACAAAGATTTCAACCGTCTACCTGTTCCATTCACTGTTCTACTTGTCGAAAATTACAAATAATTTCCGATAATGGATTAACAATGGGGCTCATTGTTCACTTAAACTTGAAGAACAAAAAATTTGCGAATTGTACTGTTTGGATGCTTTGCATATATGTTTCGTAGACTATATAGAAGCAATATATACAAATATTTCAACCGTCTAACTGTTCCATTCATTGTTCTACTTGTCGAAAATTACAAATAATTTCCGATAACGGATTAACCATTGGGGCTCATTGTTCACTTAAACATGAAGAACAAAAAATTGGCGAATGGTACTGTTTGGATGCATGCATATATGTTTCTTAGACTATATAGAAGCAATATATACAAATATTTCAACCGTCTAACTGTTCCATTCATTGTTCTACTTGTCGAAAATTACAAATAATTTCCGATAAAGGATTAACCATTGGGGCACATTGTTCACTTAAACTTGAAGAACAAAAAATTGGCGAATGGTACTGTTTGGATGCTTTGCATATATGTTTCTTAGATTATATAGAAGCAATATATACAAAGATTTCAACCGTCTACCTGTTCCATTCATTGTTCTACTTGTCGAAATTTAGAAATAATTTCCTTTAAAGGATTAATAATGGGGCTCGTAGTTCACTTAAACTTGAAGAACAAAAAATAGGCGAATTGTACTGTTTGGATGCTTTGCATATATGTTTCTTAGACTATATAGAAGCAATATATACAAAGATTTCAACCGTCTACCTGTTCCATTCATTGTTCTACTTGCCGAAAGTTACAAATAATTTCCGTTAAAGTATTAACAATGGGGCTATTAGTTCACTTAAACTTGAAGATCAAATAATTGGCGAATTGTACTGTTTGGACGCTTTGCATATATGTTTCTTAGACTACATAGAAACAACATATACAATGATTTCAACAGTCTACCTGTTCCATTCATTGTTCTACTTGCCGAAAGTTACAAATAATTTCCGATAAAGGATTAACCATTGGGGCTCATTGTTCACTTAAACTTGAAGAACAAAAAATTGGCGAATGGTACTGTTTGGATGCTTTGCGTACATGTTTCTTAGACTGTATGGAAGCAATATATACAAAGATTTCAACCGTCTACGGGTTCCAATTATTGTTCTACTTGTCGAAAGTTACAAATAATTTCCGATAACGGATTAACCATTGGTGCTCATTGTTCACTTAAACTTGAAGAACAAAAAATTGGCGAATTGTACTATTTGGATGCTTTGCATATATGTTTCTTATACTATATAGAAGCAATATATACAAAGATTTCAACCGTCTACCTGTTCCATTCACTGTTCTACTTGTCGAAAGTTACAATTAATTTCCGTTAAAGGATTAACAAGGGGGCTCGTAGTTCACTTAAACTTGAAGAACAAAAAATTGGCGAATTGTACTGTTTGGATGCTTTGCATATATGTTTCGTAGATTATATAGAAGCAATATATACAATGATTTCAACCGTCTACCTGATCCATTCATTGTTCTACTTGTCGAAATTTACAAATAATTTCCGTTAAAGGATTAACAATGGGGCTCGTAGTTCACTTAAACTTGAAGAACAAAAAATAGGCGACATGTACTGTTTGGATGATTTGCACAGATGTTTCTTATACTATATAGAAGCAATATATACAAAGATTTCAACCGTCTACCTGTTCCATTCACTGTTCTACTTGTCGAAAGTTTCAAATAATTTCCGTTAAGGGATTAACAATGGGGATCGTAGTTTACTTAAACTTGAAGAACAAATAATTGGCGAATTGTACTGTTTGGATGCTTTGCATATATGTTTCTTAGACTATATAGAAGCAATATATACAAAGATTTCAACCGTCTACCTGTTCCATTCATTGTTCTACTTGCCGAAAGTTACAAATAATTTCCGATAAAGGATTAACCATTGGGGCTCATTGTTCACTTAAACTTGAAGAACAAAAAATTGGCGAATTGTACTGTTTGGATGCTTTGCATATATGTTTCTTATACTATATAGAAGCAATATATACAAAGATTTCAACCGTCTACGTGTTCCAATCATTGTTCTACTTGTCGAAAGTTACAAATAATTTCCGTTAAGGGATTAACAATGGGGATCGTAGTTTACTTAAACTTGAAGAACAAAAAATTGGCGAATTGTACTGTTTGGATGCTTTGCATATATGTTTCTTAGATTATACAGAGGCAATATATACAAGGATTTCAACCGTCTACCTGTTCCATTCATTGTTCTACTTGCCGAAAGTTACAAATAATTTCCGATAAAGGATTAACCATTGGGGCTCATTGTTCACTTAAACTTGAGGAACAAAAAATTGGCGAATTGTACTGTTTGGATGCTTTGCGTACTTGTTTCTTAGACTATATGGTAGCAATATATACAAGGATTTCAACCGTCTACCTGTTCCATTCATTGTTCTACTTGTCGAAAGTTACAAATAATTACCGATAAAGGATTAACAATGGGGCTCGTAGTTCACTTAAACTTGAAGATCAAATAATTGGCGAATTGTACTGTTTGGACGCTTTGCATATATGTTTCTTAGACTATTTAGAACCAATATATACATTGATTTCAACCGGCTACCTGTTCCATTCATTGTTCTACTTGTCGAAAATTACAAATAATTTCCGATAATGGATTAACCATGAGGCTCATTGTTCACTTAAACTTGAAGACCAAAAAATTGGCGAATGGTACTGTTTGGATGCTTTGCGTACATGTTTCTTAGACTATATGGAAGCAATATATACAAAGATTTCAACCGTCTACGTGTTCCAATCATTGTTCTACTTGTCGAAAGTTACAAATAATTTCCGTTAAGGGATTAACAATGGGGATCGTAGTTTACTTAAACTTGAAGAACAAAAAATTGGCGAATTGTACTGTTTGGATGCTTTGCATATATGTTTCTTATACTATATAGAAGCAATATATACAAATATTTCAACCGTCTACCTGTTCCATTCATTGTTCTACTTGTCGAAAATTACAAATAATTTCCGATAATGGATTAACCATTGGGGCTCATTGTTCACTTAAACTTGAAGACCAAAAAATTGGCAAATGGTACTGTTTGGATGCTTTGCGTACATGTTTCTTAGACTATATGGAAGCAATATATACAAAGATTTCAACCGTCTACGTGTTCCAATCATTGTTCTACTTGTCGAAAGTTACAAATAATTTCCGTTAAGGGATTAACAATGGGGATCGTAGTTTACTTAAACTTGAAGAACAAAAAATTGGCGAATTGTACTGTTTGGATGCTTTGCATATATGTTTCTTAGATTATACAGAGGCAATATATACAAGGATTTCAACCGTCTACCTGTTCCATTCATTGTTCTACTTGCCGAAAGTTACAAATAATTTCCGATAAAGGATTAACCATTGGGGCTCATTGTTCACTTAAACTTGAGGAACAAAAAATTGGCGAATTGTACTGTTTGGATGCTTTGCGTACTTGTTTCTTAGACTATATGGTAGCAATATATACAAGGATTTCAACCGTCTACCTGTTCCATTCATTGTTCTACTTGTCGAAAGTTACAAATAATTACCGATAAAGGATTAACAATGGGGCTCGTTGTTCACTTAAACTTGAAGAACAAAAAATTGGCTAATGGTACTGTTTGGATGCTTTGCGTACTTGTTTCTTAGACTATATAGAAGCAATATATACATTGATTTCAACCGGCTACCTGTTCCATTCATTGTTCTACTTGTCGCAAGTTACAAATAATTTCCGTTAAAGTATTAACAATGGGGCTCGTAGTTCACTTAAACTTGAAGATCAAATAATTGGCGAATTGTACTGTTTGGACGCTTTGCATATATGTTTCTTAGACTATTTAGAACCAATATATACATTGATTTCAACCGGCTACCTGTTCCATTCATTGTTCTACTTGTCGAAAATTACAAATAATTTCCGATAATGGATTAACCATGGGGCTCATTGTTCACTTAAACTTGAAGACCAAAAAATTGGCGAATGGTACTGTTTGGATGCTTTGCGTACATGTTTCTTAGACTATATGGAAGCAATATATACAAAGATTTCAACCGTCTACGTGTTCCAATCATTGTTCTACTTGTCGAAAGTTACAAATAATTTCCGTTAAGGGATTAACAATGGGGATCGTAGTTTACTTAAACTTGAAGAACAAAAAATTGGCGAATTGTACTGTTTGGATGCTTTGCATATATGTTTCTTATACTATATAGAAGCAATATATACAAATATTTCAACCGTCTACCTGTTCCATTCATTGTTCTACTTGTCGAAAATTACAAATAATTTCCGATAATGGATTAACCATTGGGGCTCATTGTTCACTTAAACTTGAAGACCAAAAAATTGGCAAATGGTACTGTTTGGATGCTTTGCGTACATGTTTCTTAGACTATATGGAAGCAATATATACAAAGATTTCAACCGTCTACGTGTTCCAATCATTGTTCTACTTGTCGAAATTTACAAATAATTTCCTTTAAAGGATTAACAATGGGGCTCATTGTTCACTTAAACTTGAAGAACAAAAAATTGGCGAATGGTACTGTTTGGATGCTTTGCATATATGTTTCTTATACTATATAGAAGCAATATATACAAACATTTCAACCGTCTACGTGTTCCAATCATTGTTCTACTTGTCGAAATTTACAAATAATTTCCTTTAAAGGATTAACAATGGGGCTCGTTGTTCACTTCAACTTGAAGAACAAAAAAGTGGCGAATGGTACTGTTTGGATGCTTTGCGTACTTGTTTCTTAGACTATATAGAAGCAATATATACAATGATTTCAAACGTCTACCTATTCCATTCATTGTTCTACTTGCCGAAATTTACAAATAATTTCCTTTAAAGGATTAACAATGGGGCTCGTAGTTCACTTAAACATGAAGAACAAAAAATTGGCGAATGGTACTGTTTGGATGCTTTGCGTACATGTTTCTTAGACTATATAGAAGCAATATATACAAAGATTTCAACCGTCTACCTGTTCCATTCACTGTTCTACTTGTCGAAAATTACAAATAATTTCCGATAATGGATTAACAATGGGGCTCATTGTTCACTTAAACTTGAAGAACAAAAAATTTGCGAATTGTACTGTTTGGATGCTTTGCATATATGTTTCGTAGACTATATAGAAGCAATATATACAAATATTTCAACCGTCTAACTGTTCCATTCATTGTTCTACTTGTCGAAAATTACAAATAATTTCCGATAACGGATTAACCATTGGGGCTCATTGTTCACTTAAACATGAAGAACAAAAAATTGGCGAATGGTACTGTTTGGATGCATGCATATATGTTTCTTAGACTATATAGAAGCAATATATACACATATTTCAACCGTCTAACTGTTCCATTCATTGTTCTACTTGTCGAAAATTACAAATAATTTCCGATAAAGGATTAACCATTGGGGCACATTGTTCACTTAAACTTGAAGAACAAAAAATTGGCGAATGGTACTGTTTGGATGCTTTGCATATATGTTTCTTAGATTATATAGAAGCAATATATACAAAGATTTCAACCGTCTACCTGTTCCATTCATTGTTCTACTTGTCGAAATTTAGAAATAATTTCCTTTAAAGGATTAATAATGGGGCTCGTAGTTCACTTAAACTTGAAGAACAAAAAATAGGCGAATTGTACTGTTTGGATGCTTTGCATATATGTTTCTTAGACTATATAGAAGCAATATATACAAAGATTTCAACCGTCTACCTGTTCCATTCATTGTTCTACTTGCCGAAAGTTACAAATAATTTCCGTTAAAGTATTAACAATGGGGCTAGTAGTTCACTTAAACTTGAAGATCAAATAATTGGCGAATTGTACTGTTTGGACGCTTTGCATATATGTTTCTTAGACTACATAGAAACAACATATACAATGATTTCAACAGTCTACCTGTTCCATTCATTGTTCTACTTGCCGAAAGTTACAAATAATTTCCGATAAAGGATTAACCATTGGGGCTCATTGTTCACTTAAACTTGAAGAACAAAAAATTGGCGAATGGTACTGTTTGGATGCTTTGCGTACATGTTTCTTAGACTGTATGGAAGCAATATATACAAAGATTTCAACCGTCTACGGGTTCCAATTATTGTTCTACTTGTCGAAAGTTACAAATAATTTCCGATAACGGATTAACCATTGGTGCTCATTGTTCACTTAAACTTGAAGAACAAAAAATTGGCGAATTGTACTATTTGGATGCTTTGCATATATGTTTCTTATACTATATAGAAGCAATATATACAAAGATTTCAACCGTCTACCTGTTCCATTCACTGTTCTACTTGTCGAAAGTTACAATTAATTTCCGTTAAAGGATTAACAAGGGGGCTCGTAGTTCACTTAAACTTGAAGAACAAAAAATTGGCGAATTGTACTGTTTGGATGCTTTGCATATATGTTTCGTAGATTATATAGAAGCAATATATACAATGATTTCAACCGTCTACCTGATCCATTCATTGTTCTACTTGTCGAAATTTA
This sequence comes from Cerceris ruficornis, assembly GCA_963989415.1. NCBI lineage: Eukaryota > Metazoa > Arthropoda > Insecta > Hymenoptera > Crabronidae > Cerceris > Cerceris ruficornis. Next base: position 2,031,310 of record CAXDIW010000109.1, read on the forward strand.
CAAATAATTTCCGTTAAAGGATTAACAATGGGGCTCGTAGTTCACTTAAACTTGAAGAACAAAAAATAGGCGACATGTACTGTTTGGATGATTTGCACAGATATTTCTTATACTATATAGAAGCAATATATACAAAGATTTCAACCGTCTACCTGTTCCATTCACTGTTCTACTTGTCGAAAGTTTCAAATAATTTCCGTTAAGGGATTAACAATGGGGATCGTAGTTTACTTAAACTTGAAGAACAAATAATTGGCGAATTGTACTGTTTGGATGCTTTGCATATATGTTTCTTAGACTATATAGAAGCAATATATACAAAGATTTCAACCGTCTACCTGTTCCATTCATTGTTCTACTTGCCGAAAGTTACAAATAATTTCCGATAAAGGATTAACCATTGGGGCTCATTGTTCACTTAAACTTGAAGAACAAAAAATTGGCGAATTGTACTGTTTGGATGCTTTGCATATATGTTTCTTATACTATATAGAAGCAATATATACAAAGATTTCAACCGTCTACGTGTTCCAATCATTGTTCTACTTGTCGAAAGTTACAAATAATTTCCGTTAAGGGATTAACAATGGGGATCGTAGTTTACTTAAACTTGAAGAACAAAAAATTGGCGAATTGTACTGTTTGGATGCTTTGCATATATGTTTCTTAGATTATACAGAGGCAATATATACGAGGATTTCAACCGTCTACCTGTTCCATTCATTGTTCTACTTGCCGAAAGTTACAAATAATTTCCGATAAAGGATTAACCATTGGGGCTCATTGTTCACTTAAACTTGAGGAACAAAAAATTGGCGAATTGTACTGTTTGGATGCTTTGCGTACTTGTTTCTTAGACTATATGGTAGCAATATATACAAGGATTTCAACCGTCTACCTGTTCCATTCATTGTTCTACTTGTCGAAAGTTACAAATAATTACCGATAAAGGATTAACAATGGGGCTCGTAGTTCACTTAAACTTGAAGATCAAATAATTGGCGAATTGTACTGTTTGGACGCTTTGCATGTATGTTTCTTAGACTATTTAGAACCAATATATACATTGATTTCAACCGGCTACCTGTTCCATTCATTGTTCTACTTGTCGAAAATTACAAATAATTTCCGATAATGGATTAACCATGAGGCTCATTGTTCACTTAAACTTGAAGACCAAAAAATTGGCGAATGGTACTGTTTGGATGCTTTGCGTACATGTTTCTTAGACTATATGGAAGCAATATATACAAAGATTTCAACCGTCTACGTGTTCCAATCATTGTTCTACTTGTCGAAAGTTACAAATAATTTCCGTTAAGGGATTAACAATGGGGATCGTAGTTTACTTAAACTTGAAGAACAAAAAATTGGCGAATTGTACTGTTTGGATGCTTTGCATATATGTTTCTTATACTATATAGAAGCAATATATACAAATATTTCAACCGTCTACCTGTTCCATTCATTGTTCTACTTGTCGAAAATTACAAATAATTTCCGATAATGGATTAACCATTGGGGCTCATTGTTCACTTAAACTTGAAGACCAAAAAATTGGCAAATGGTACTGTTTGGATGCTTTGCGTACATGTTTCTTAGACTATATGGAAGCAATATATACAAAGATTTCAACCGTCTACGTGTTCCAATCATTGTTCTACTTGTCGAAAGTTACAAATAATTTCCGTTAAGGGATTAACAATGGGGATCGTAGTTTACTTAAACTTGAAGAACAAAAAATTGGCGAATTGTACTGTTTGGATGCTTTGCATATATGTTTCTTAGATTATACAGAGGCAATATATACAAGGATTTCAACCGTCTACCTGTTCCATTCATTGTTCTACTTGCCGAAAGTTACAAATAATTTCCGATAAAGGATTAACCATTGGGGCTCATTGTTCACTTAAACTTGAGGAACAAAAAATTGGCGAATTGTACTGTTTGGATGCTTTGCGTACTTGTTTCTTAGACTATATGGTAGCAATATATACAAGGATTTCAACCGTCTACCTGTTCCATTCATTGTTCTACTTGTCGAAAGTTACAAATAATTACCGATAAAGGATTAACAATGGGGCTCGTTGTTCACTTAAACTTGAAGAACAAAAAATTGGCTAATGGTACTGTTTGGATGCTTTGCGTACTTGTTTCTTAGACTATATAGAAGCAATATATACATTGATTTCAACCGGCTACCTGTTCCATTCATTGTTCTACTTGTCGCAAGTTACAAATAATTTCCGTTAAAGTATTAACAATGGGGCTCGTAGTTCACTTAAACTTGAAGATCAAATAATTGGCGAATTGTACTGTTTGGACGCTTTGCATATATGTTTCTTAGACTATTTAGAACCAATATATACATTGATTTCAACCGGCTACCTGTTCCATTCATTGTTCTACTTGTCGAAAATTACAAATAATTTCCGATAATGGATTAACCATGGGGCTCATTGTTCACTTAAACTTGAAGACCAAAAAATTGGCGAATGGTACTGTTTGGATGCTTTGCGTACATGTTTCTTAGACTATATGGAAGCAATATATACAAAGATTTCAACCGTCTACGTGTTCCAATCATTGTTCTACTTGTCGAAAGTTACAAATAATTTCCGTTAAGGGATTAACAATGGGGATCGTAGTTTACTTAAACTTGAAGAACAAAAAATTGGCGAATTGTACTGTTTGGATGCTTTGCATATATGTTTCTTATACTATATAGAAGCAATATATACAAATATTTCAACCGTCTACCTGTTCCATTCATTGTTCTACTTGTCGAAAATTACAAATAATTTCCGATAATGGATTAACCATTGGGGCTCATTGTTCACTTAAACTTGAAGACCAAAAAATTGGCAAATGGTACTGTTTGGATGCTTTGCGTACATGTTTCTTAGACTATATGGAAGCAATATATACAAAGATTTCAACCGTCTACGTGTTCCAATCATTGTTCTACTTGTCGAAATTTACAAATAATTTCCTTTAAAGGATTAACAATGGGGCTCATTGTTCACTTAAACTTGAAGAACAAAAAATTGGCGAATGGTACTGTTTGGATGCTTTGCATATATGTTTCTTATACTATATAGAAGCAATATATACAAACATTTCAACCGTCTACGTGTTCCAATCATTGTTCTACTTGTCGAAATTTACAAATAATTTCCTTTAAAGGATTAACAATGGGGCTCGTTGTTCACTTCAACTTGAAGAACAAAAAAGTGGCGAATGGTACTGTTTGGATGCTTTGCGTACATGTTTCTTACACTATATGGAAGCAATATATACAAAGATTTCAACCGTCTACGTGTTCCAATCATTGTTCTACTTGTCGAAAGTTACAAATAATTTCCGATAAAGGATTAACCATTGGGGCTCATTGTTCACTTAAACTTGAAGAACAAAAAATTGGCGAATGGTACTGTTTGGATGCTTTGCGTACATGTTTCTTAGACTACATAGAAACAACATATACAATGATTTCAACAGTCTACCTGTTCCATTCATTGTTCTACTTGCCGAAAGTTACAAATAATTTCCGATAAAGGATTAACCATTGGGGCTCATTGTTCACTTAAACTTGAAGAACAAAAAATTGGCGAATGGTACTGTTTGGATGCTTTGCGTACATGTTTCTTAGACTATATGGAAGCAATATATACAATGATTTCAACCGTCTACGTGTTCCAATCATTGTTCTACTTGTCGAAAGTTACAAATAATTTCCGTTAAGGGATTAACAATGGGGATCGTAGTTTACTTAAACTTGAAGAACAAAAAATTGGCGAATTGTACTGTTTGGATGCTTTGCATATATGTTTCTTATACTATATAGAAGCAATATATACAAATATTTCAACCGTCTACCTGTTCCATTCATTGTTCTACTTGTCGAAAATTACAAATAATTTCCGATAATGGATTAACCATTGGGGCTCATTGTTCACTTAAACTTGAAGACCAAAAAATTGGCGAATGGTACTGTTTGGATGCTTTGCGTACATGTTTCTTAGACTATATGGAAGCAATATATACAAAGATTTCAACCGTCTACGTGTTCCAATCATTGTTCTACTTGTCGAAATTTACAAATAATTTCCTTTAAAGGATTAACAATGGGGCTCGTTGTTCACTTCAACTTGAAGAACAAAAAATTGGCGAATGGTACTGTTTGGATGCTTTACATATATGTTTCTTAAACTATATAGAAGCAATATATACATTGATTTCAACCGGCTACCTGTTCCATTCATTGTTCTACTTGTCGCAAGTTACAAATAATTTCCGTTAAAGTATTAACAATGGGGCTCGTAGTTCACTTAAACTTGAAGATCAAATAATTGGCGAATTGTACTGTTTGGACGCTTTGCATATATGTTTCTTAGACTATTTAGAACCAATATATACATTGATTTCAACCGGCTACCTGTTCCATTCATTGTTCTACTTGTCGAAAATTACAAATAATTTCCGATAATGGATTAACCATGGGGCTCATTGTTCACTTAAACTTGAAGACCAAAAAATTGGCGAATGGTACTGTTTGGATGCTTTGCGTACATGTTTCTTAGACTATATGGAAGCAATATATACAAAGATTTCAACCGTCTACGTGTTCCAATCATTGTTCCACTTGTCGAAAGTTACAAATAATTTCCGTTAAGGGATTAACAATGGGGATCGTAGTTTACTTAAACTTGAAGAACAAAAAATTGGCGAATTGTACTGTTTGGATGCTTTGCATATATGTTTCTTATACTATATAGAAGCAATATATACATTGATTTCAACCGGCTACCTGTTCCATTCATTGTTCTACTTGTCGAAAATTACAAATAATTTCCGATAATGGATTAACCATGGGGCTCATTGTTCACTTAAACTTGAAGACCAAAAAATTGGCGAATGGTACTGTTTGGATGCTTTGCGTACATGTTTCTTAGACTATATGGAAGCAATATATACAAAGATTTCAACCGTCTACGTGTTCCAATCATTGTTCTACTTGTCGAAATTTACAAATAATTTCCTTTAAAGGATTAACAATGGGGCTCGTTGTTCACTTCAACTTGAAGAACAAAAAATTGGCGAATGGTACTGTTTGGATGCTTTACATATATGTTTCTTAGACTATATAGAAGCAATATATACATTGATTTCAACCGGCTACCTGTTCCATTCATTGTTCTACTTGTCGCAAGTTACAAATAATTTCCGTTAAAGTATTAACAATGGGGCTCGTAGTTCACTTAAACTTGAAGATCAAATAATTGGCGAATTGTACTGTTTGGACGCTTTGCATATATGTTTCTTAGACTATTTAGAACCAATATATACATTGATTTCAACCGGCTACCTGTTCCATTCATTGTTCTACTTGTCGAAAATTACAAATAATTTCCGATAATGAATTAACCATGGGGCTCATTGTTCACTTAAACTTGAAGACCAAAAAATTGGCGAATGGTACTGTTTGGATGCTTTGCGTACATGTTTCTTAGACTATATGGAAGCAATATATACAAAGATTTCAACCGTCTACGTGTTCCAATCATTGTTCTACTTGTCGAAAGTTACAAATAATTTCCGTTAAGGGATTAACAATGGGGATCGTAGTTTACTTAAACTTGAAGAACAAAAAATTGGCGAATTGTACTGTTTGGATGCTTTGCATATATGTTTCTTATACTATATAGAAGCAATATATACAAATATTTCAACCGTCTACCTGTTCCATTCATTGTTCTACTTGTCGAAAATTACAAATAATTTCCGATAATGGATTAACCATTGGGGCTCATTGTTCACTTAAACTTGAAGACCAAAAAATTGGCAAATGGTACTGTTTGGATGCTTTGCGTACATGTTTCTTAGACTATATGGAAGCAATATATACAAAGATTTCAACCGTCTACGTGTTCCAATCATTGTTCTACTTGTCGAAATTTACAAATAATTTCCGATAATGGATTAACCATGGGGCTCATTGTTCACTTAAACTTGAAGAACAAAAAAGTGGCGAATGGTACTGTTTGGATGCTTTGCATATATGTTTCTTATACTATATAGAAGCAATATATACAAAGATTTCAACCGTCTACGTGTTCCAATCATTGTTCTACTTGTCGAAATTTACAAATAATTTCCTTTAAAGGATTAACAATGGGGCTCGTTGTTCACTTCAACTTGAAGAACAAAAAAGTGGCGAATGGTACTGTTTGGATGCTTTGCGTACATGTTTCTTACACTATATGGAAGCAATATATACAAAGATTTCAACCGTCTACGTGTTCCAATCATTGTTCTACTTGTCGAAAGTTACAAATAATTTCCGTTAAGGGATTAACAATGGGGATCGTAGTTTACTTAAACTTGAAGAACAAAAAATTGGCGAATTGTACTGTTTGGATGCTTTGCATATATGTTTCTTATACTATATAGAAGCAATATATACAAATATTTCAACCGTCTACCTGTTCCATTCATTGTTCTACTTGTCGAAAATTACAAATAATTTCCGATAATGAATTAACCATGGGGCTCATTGTTCACTTAAACTTGAAGACCAAAAAATTGGCGAATGGTACTGTTTGGATGCTTTGCGTACATGTTTCTTAGACTATATGGAAGCAATATATACAAAGATTTCAACCGTCTACGTGTTCCAATCATTGTTCTACTTGTCGAAAGTTACAAATAATTTCCGTTAAGGGATTAACAATGGGGATCGTAGTTTACTTAAACTTGAAGAACAAAAAATTGGCGAATTGTACTGTTTGGATGCTTTGCATATATGTTTCTTATACTATATAGAAGCAATATATACAAATATTTCAACCGTCTACCTGTTCCATTCATTGTTCTACTTGTCGAAAATTACAAATAATTTCCGATAATGGATTAACCATTGGGGCTCATTGTTCACTTAAACTTGAAGACCAAAAAATTGGCAAATGGTACTGTTTGGATGCTTTGCGTACATGTTTCTTAGACTATATGGAAGCAATATATACAAAGATTTCAACCGTCTACGTGTTCCAATCATTGTTCTACTTGTCGAAATTTACAAATAATTTCCGATAATGGATTAACCATGGGGCTCATTGTTCACTTAAACTTGAAGAACAAAAAAGTGGCGAATGGTACTGTTTGGATGCTTTGCATATATGTTTCTTATACTATATAGAAGCAATATATACAAAGATTTCAACCGTCTACGTGTTCCAATCATTGTTCTACTTGTCGAAATTTACAAATAATTTCCTTTAAAGGATTAACAATGGGGCTCGTTGTTCACTTCAACTTGAAGAACAAAAAAGTGGCGAATGGTACTGTTTGGATGCTTTGCGTACATGTTTCTTACACTATATGGAAGCAATATATACAAAGATTTCAACCGTCTACGTGTTCCAATCATTGTTCTACTTGTCGAAAGTTACAAATAATTTCCGTTAAGGGATTAACAATGGGGATCGTAGTTTACTTAAACTTGAAGAACAAAAAATTGGCGAATTGTACTGTTTGGATGCTTTGCATATATGTTTCTTATACTATATAGAAGCAATATATACAAATATTTCAACCGTCTACCTGTTCCATTCATTGTTCTACTTGTCAAAAATTACAAATAATTTCCGATAATGGATTAACCATTGGGGCTCATTGTTCACTTAAACTTGAAGACCAAAAAATTGGCAAATGGTACTGTTTGGATGCTTTGCGTACATGTTTCTTAGACTATATGGAAGCAATATATACAAAGATTTCAACCGTCTACGTGTTCCAATCATTGTTCTACTTGTCGAAAGTTACAAATAATTTCCGTTAAGGGATTAACAATGGGGATCGTAGTTTACTTAAACTTGAAGAACAAAAAATTGGCGAATTGTACTGTTTGGATGCTTTGCATATATGTTTCTTAGATTATACAGAGGCAATATATACAAGGATTTCAACCGTCTACCTGTTCCATTCATTGTTCTACTTGCCGAAAGTTACAAATAATTTCCGATAAAGGATTAACCATTGGGGCTCATTGTTCACTTAAACTTGAGGAACAAAAAATTGGCGAATTGTACTGTTTGGATGCTTTGCGTACTTGTTTCTTAGACTATATGGTAGCAATATATACAAGGATTTCAACCGTCTACCTGTTCCATTCATTGTTCTACTTGTCGAAAGTTACAAATAATTACCGATAAAGGATTAACAATGGGGCTCGTTGTTCACTTAAACTTGAAGAACAAAAAATTGGCGAATGGTACTGTTTGGATGCTTTGCGTACTTGTTTCTTAGACTATATAGAAGCAATATATACAATGATTTCAAACGTCTACCTATTCCATTCATTGTTCTACTTGCCGAAATTTACAAATAATTTCCTTTAAAGGATTAACAATGGGGCTCGTAGTTCACTTAAACATGAAGAACAAAAAATTGGCGAATGGTACTGTTTGGATGCTTTGCATATATGTTTCTCAGACTATATAGAAGCAATATATACAAAGATTTCAACCGTCTACCTGTTCCATTCACTGTTCTACTTGTCGAAAATTACAAATAATTTCCGATAATGGATTAACAATGGGGCTCATTGTTCACTTAAACTTGAAGAACAAAAAATTTGCGAATTGTACTGTTTGGATGCTTTGCATATATGTTTCGTAGACTATATAGAAGCAATATATACAAATATTTCAACCGTCTAACTGTTCCATTCATTGTTCTACTTGTCGAAAATTACAAATAATTTCCGATAACGGATTAACCATTGGGGCTCATTGTTCACTTAAACATGAAGACCAAAAAATTGGCGAATGGTACTGTTTGGATGCATGCATATATGTTTCTTAGACTATATAGAAGCAATATATACAAATATTTCAACCGTCTAACTGTTCCATTCATTGTTCTACTTGTCGAAAATTACAAATAATTTCCGATAAAGGATTAACCATTGGGGCACATTGTTCACTTAAACTTGAAGAACAAAAAATTGGCGAATGGTACTGTTTGGATGCTTTGCATATATGTTTCTTAGATTATATAGAAGCAATATATACAAAGATTTCAACCGTCTACCTGTTCCATTCATTGTTCTACTTGTCGAAATTTAGAAATAATTTCCTTTAAAGGATTAATAATGGGGCTCGTAGTTCACTTAAACTTGAAGAACAAAAAATAGGCGAATTGTACTGTTTGGATGCTTTGCATATATGTTTCTTAGACTATATAGAAGCAATATATACAAAGATTTCAACCGTCTACCTGTTCCATTCATTGTTCTACTTGCCGAAAGTTACAAATAATTTCCGTTAAAGTATTAACAATGGGGCTAGTAGTTCACTTAAACTTGAAGATCAAATAATTGGCGAATTGTACTGTTTGGACGCTTTGCATATATGTTTCTTAGACTACATAGAAACAACATATACAATGATTTCAACAGTCTACCTGTTCCATTCATTGTTCTACTTGCCGAAAGTTACAAATAATTTCCGATAAAGGATTAACCATTGGGGCTCATTGTTCACTTAAACTTGAAGAACAAAAAATTGGCGAATGGTACTGTTTGGATGCTTTGCGTACATGTTTCTTAGACTATATGGAAGCAATATATACAAAGATTTCAACCGTCTACGGGTTCCAATTATTGTTCTACTTGTCGAAAGTTACAAATAATTTCCGATAACGGATTAACCATTGGTGCTCATTGTTCACTTAAACTTGAAGAACAAAAAATTGGCGAATTGTACTATTTGGATGCTTTGCATATATGTTTCTTATACTATATAGAAGCAATATATACAAAGATTTCAACCGTCTACCTGTTCCATTCACTGTTCTACTTGTCGAAAGTTACAATTAATTTCCGTTAAAGGATTAACAAGGGGGCTCGTAGTTCACTTAAACTTGAAGAACAAAAAATTGGCGAATTGTACTGTTTGGATGCTTTGCATATATGTTTCGTAGATTATATAGAAGCAATATATACAATGATTTCAACCGTCTACCTGATCCATTCATTGTTCTACTTGTCGAAATTTACAAATAATTTCCGTTAAAGGATTAACAATGGGGCTCGTAGTTCACTTAAACTTGAAGAACAAAAAATAGGCGACATGTACTGTTTGGATGATTTGCACAGATGTTTCTTATACTATATAGAAGCAATATATACAAAGATTTCAACCGTCTACCTGTTCCATTCACTGTTCTACTTGTCGAAAGTTTCAAATAATTTCCGTTAAGGGATTAACAATGGGGATCGTAGTTTACTTAAACTTGAAGAACAAATAATTGGCGAATTGTACTGTTTGGATGCTTTGCATATATGTTTCTTAGACTATATAGAAGCAATATATACAAAGATTTCAACCGTCTACCTGTTCCATTCATTGTTCTACTTGCCGAAAGTTACAAATAATTTCCGATAAAGGATTAACCATTGGGGCTCATTGTTCACTTAAACTTGAAGAACAAAAAATTGGCGAATTGTACTGTTTGGATGCTTTGCATATATGTTTCTTATACTATATAGAAGCAATATATACAAAGATTTCAACCGTCTACGTGTTCCAATCATTGTTCTACTTGTCGAAAGTTACAAATAATTTCCGTTAAGGGATTAACAATGGGGATCGTAGTTTACTTAAACTTGAAGAACAAAAAATTGGCGAATTGTACTGTTTGGATGCTTTGCATATATGTTTCTTAGATTATACAGAGGCAATATATACAAGGATTTCAACCGTCTACCTGTTCCATTCATTGTTCTACTTGCCGAAAGTTACAAATAATTTCCGATAAAGGATTAACCATTGGGGCTCATTGTTCACTTAAACTTGAGGAACAAAAAATTGGCGAATTGTACTGTTTGGATGCTTTGCGTACTTGTTTCTTAGACTATATAGAAGCAATATATACATTGATTTCAACCGGCTACCTGTTCCATTCATTGTTCTACTTGTCGAAAATTACAAATAATTTCCGATAATGGATTAACCATGGGGCTCATTGTTCACTTAAACTTGAAGACCAAAAAATTGGCGAATGGTACTGTTTGGATGCTTTGCGTACATGTTTCTTAGACTATATGGAAGCAATATATACAAAGATTTCAACCGTCTACGTGTTCCAATCATTGTTCTACTTGTCGAAATTTACAAATAATTTCCTTTAAAGGATTAACAATGGGGCTCGTTGTTCACTTCAACTTGAAGAACAAAAAATTGGCGAATGGTACTGTTTGGATGCTTTACATATATGTTTCTTAGACTATATAGAAGCAATATATACATTGATTTCAACCGGCTACCTGTTCCATTCATTGTTCTACTTGTCGCAAGTTACAAATAATTTCCGTTAAAGTATTAACAATGGGGCTCGTAGTTCACTTAAACTTGAAGATCAAATAATTGGCGAATTGTACTGTTTGGACGCTTTGCATATATGTTTCTTAGACTATTTAGAACCAATATATACATTGATTTCAACCGGCTACCTGTTCCATTCATTGTTCTACTTGTCGAAAATTACAAATAATTTCCGATAATGGATTAACCATGGGGCTCATTGTTCACTTAAACTTGAAGACCAAAAAATTGGCGAATGGTACTGTTTGGATGCTTTGCGTACATGTTTCTTAGACTATATGGAAGCAATATATACAAAGATTTCAACCGTCTACGTGTTCCAATCATTGTTCTACTTGTCGAAAGTTACAAATAATTTCCGTTAAGGGATTAACAATGGGGATCGTAGTTTACTTAAACTTGAAGAACAAAAAATTGGCAAATTGTACTGTTTAGATGCTTTGCATATATGTTTCTTATACTATATAGAAGCAATATATACAAATATTTCAACCGTCTACCTGTTCCATTCATTGTTCTACTTGTCGAAAATTACAAATAATTTCCGATAATGGATTAACCATTGGGGCTCATTGTTCACTTAAACTTGAAGACCAAAAAATTGGCAAATGGTACTGTTTGGATGCCTTGCGTACATGTTTCTTAGACTATATGGAAGCAATATATACAAAGATTTCAACCGTCTACGTGTTCCAATCATTGTTCTACTTGTCGAAATTTACAAATAATTTCCTTTAAAGGATTAACAATGGGGCTCATTGTTCACTTAAACTTGAAGAACAAAAAATTGGCGAATGGTACTGTTTGGATGCTTTGCGTACATGTTTCTTAGACTATATGGAAGCAATATATACAAAGATTTCAATCGTCTACCTGTTCCATTCATTGTTCTACTTGTCGAAATTTTCAAATAATTTCCTTTAAAGGATTAACAATGGGTCTCGTAGTTCACTTAAACTTGAAGAACAAAAAATTGGCGAATGGTACTGTTTGGATGCTTTGCGTACATGTTTCTTAGACTATATGGATGCAATATATACAAAGATTTCAACCGTCTACGGGTTCCAATTATTGTTCTACTTGTCGAAAGTTACAAATAATTTCCGATAACGGATTAACCATTGGTGCTCATTGTTCACTTAAACTTGAAGAACAAAAAATTGGCGAATTGTACTGTTTGGATGCTTTGCATATATGTTTCTTATACTATATAGAAGCAATATATACAAAGATTTCAACCGTCTACCTGTTCCATTCACTGTTCTACTTGTCGAAAGTTACAATTAATTTCCGTTAAAGGATTAACAAGGGGGCTCGTAGTTCACTTAAACTTGAAGAACAAAAAATTGGCGAATTGTACTGTTTGGATGCTTTGCATAGATTTGTTCTTAGACTATTTAGAAGCAATATATAGAAAGATTTCACCCGTCTACCTGTACTATTCATTGTTGTACTTGTAGAAAGTTACAAATAATTTCTATTCCATGATTATCAATGGGGCTCGCTGTTCACTTAAACTTGAAGATCAAAAAATTGGCGAATGGTACTGTTTGGATGCTTTGCATATATGTTTCTTAGACTATATAGAAGCAATATATACATTGATTTCAACCGGCTACCTGTTCCATTCATTGTTCTACTTGTCGAAAGTTACAAATAATTTCCGTTAAGGGATTAACCATTGGGGCTCATTGTTCACTTAAACTTGAAGAACAAAAAATTGGCGAATTGTACTGTTTGGATGCTTTGCATATATGTTTCTTATACTATATAGAAGCAATATATACAAAGATTTCAACCGTCTACCTGTTCCATTCACTGTTCTACTTGTCGAAAGTTACAATTAATTTCCGTTAAAGGATTAACAAGGGGGCTCGTAGTTCACTTAAACTTGAAGAACAAAAAATTGGCGAATTGTACTGTTTGGATGCTTTGCATATATGTTTCGTAGATTATATAGAAGCAATATATACAATGATTTCAACCGTCTACCTGATCCATTCATTGTTCTACTTGTCGAAATTTACAAATAATTTCCGTTAAAGGATTAACAATGGGGCTCGTAGTTCACTTAAACTTGAAGAACAAAAAATAGGCGACATGTACTGTTTGGATGATTTGCACAGATGTTTCTTATACTATATAGAAGCAATATATACAAAGATTTCAACCGTCTACCTGTTCCATTCACTGTTCTACTTGTCGAAAGTTTCAAATAATTTCTGTTAAGGGATTAACAATGGGGATCGTAGTTTACTTAAACTTGAAGAACAAATAATTGGCGAATTGTACTGTTTGGATGCTTTGCATATATGTTTCTTAGACTATATAGAAGCAATATATACAAAGATTTCAACCGTCTACCTGTTCCATTCATTGTTCTACTTGCCGAAAGTTACAAATAATTTCCGATAAAGGATTAACCATTGGGGCTCATTGTTCACTTAAACTTGAAGAACAAAAAATTGGCGAATTGTACTGTTTGGATGCTTTGCATATATGTTTCTTATACTATATAGAAGCAATATATACAAAGATTTCAACCGTCTACGTGTTCCAATCATTGTTCTACTTGTCGAAAGTTACAAATAATTTCCGTTAAGGGATTAACAATGGGGATCGTAGTTTACTTAAACTTGAAGAACAAAAAATTGGCGAATTGTACTGTTTGGATGCTTTGCATATATGTTTCTTAGATTATACAGAGGCAATATATACAAGGATTTCAACCGTCTACCTGTTCCATTCATTGTTCTACTTGCCGAAAGTTACAAATAATTTCCGATAAAGGATTAACCATTGGGGCTCATTGTTCACTTAAACTTGAGGAACAAAAAATTGGCGAATTGTACTGTTTGGATGCTTTGCGTACTTGTTTCTTAGACTATATAGAAGCAATATATACATTGATTTCAACCGGCTACCTGTTCCATTCATTGTTCTACTTGTCGAAAATTACAAATAATTTCCGATAATCGATTAACCATGGGGCTCATTGTTCACTTAAACTTGAAGACCAAAAAATTGGCGAATGGTACTGTTTGGATGCTTTGCGTACATGTTTCTTAGACTATATGGAAGCAATATATACAAAGATTTCAACCGTCTACGTGTTCCAATCATTGTTCTACTTGTCGAAATTTACAAATAATTTCCTTTAAAGGATTAACAATGGGGCTCGTTGTTCACTTCAACTTGAAGAACAAAAAATTGGCGAATGGTACTGTTTGGATGCTTTACATATATGTTTCTTAGACTATATAGAAGCAATATATACATTGATTTCAACCGGCTACCTGTTCCATTCATTGTTCTACTTGTCGCAAGTTACAAATAATTTCCGTTAAAGTATTAACAATGGGGCTCGTAGTTCACTTAAACTTGAAGATCAAATAATTGGCGAATTGTACTGTTTGGACGCTTTGCATATATGTTTCTTAGACTATTTAGAACCAATATATACATTGATTTCAACCGGCTACCTGTTCCATTCATTGTTCTACTTGTCGAAAATTACAAATAATTTCCGATAATGGATTAACCATGGGGCTCATTGTTCACTTAAACTTGAAGACCAAAAAATTGGCGAATGGTACTGTTTGGATGCTTTGCGTACATGTTTCTTAGACTATATGGAAGCAATATATACAAAGATTTCAACCGTCTACGTGTTCCAATCATTGTTCTACTTGTCGAAAGTTACAAATAATTTCCGTTAAGGGATTAACAATGGGGATCGTAGTTTACTTAAACTTGAAGAACAAAAAATTGGCAAATTGTACTGTTTAGATGCTTTGCATATATGTTTCTTATACTATATAGAAGCAATATATACAAATATTTCAACCGTCTACCTGTTCCATTCATTGTTCTACTTGTCGAAAATTACAAATAATTTCCGATAATGGATTAACCATTGGGGCTCATTGTTCACTTAAACTTGAAGACCAAAAAATTGGCAAATGGTACTGTTTGGATGCCTTGCGTACATGTTTCTTAGACTATATGGAAGCAATATATACAAAGATTTCAACCGTCTACGTGTTCCAATCATTGTTCTACTTGTCGAAATTTACAAATAATTTCCTTTAAAGGATTAACAATGGGGCTCATTGTTCACTTAAACTTGAAGAACAAAAAATTGGCGAATGGTACTGTTTGGATGCTTTGCGTACATGTTTCTTAGACTATATGGAAGCAATATATACAAAGATTTCAACCGTCTACCTGTTCCATTCATTGTTCTACTTGTCGAAATTTTCAAATAATTTCCTTTAAAGGATTAACAATGGGTCTCGTAGTTCACTTAAACTTGAAGAACAAAAAATTGGCGAATGGTACTGTTTGGATGCTTTGCGTACATGTTTCTTAGACTATATGGATGCAATATATACAAAGATTTCAACCGTCTACGGGTTCCAATTATTGTTCTACTTGTCGAAAGTTACAAATAATTTCCGATAACGGATTAACCATTGGTGCTCATTGTTCACTTAAACTTGAAGAACAAAAAATTGGCGAATTGTACTGTTTGGATGCTTTGCATATATGTTTCTTATACTATATAGAAGCAATATATACAAAGATTTCAACCGTCTACCTGTTCCATTCACTGTTCTACTTGTCGAAAGTTACAATTAATTTCCGTTAAAGGATTAACAAGGGGGCTCGTAGTTCACTTAAACTTGAAGAACAAAAAATTGGCGAATTGTACTGTTTGGATGCTTTGCATATATGTTTCGTAGATTATATAGAAGCAATATATATAATGATTTCAACCGTCTACCTGATCCATTCATTGTTCTACTTGTCGAAATTTACAAATAATTTCCGTTAAAGGATTAACAATGGGGCTCGTAGTTCACTTAAACTTGAAGAACAAAAAATAGGCGACATGTACTGTTTGGATGATTTGCACAGATATTTCTTATACTATATAGAAGCAATATATACAAAGATTTCAACCGTCTACCTGTTCCATTCACTGTTCTACTTGTCGAAAGTTTCAAATAATTTCCGTTAAGGGATTAACAATGGGGCTCGTAGTTCACTTAAACTTGAAGAACAAAAAATTGGCGAATTGTACTGTTTGGATGCTTTGCATAGATTTGTTCTTAGACTATTTAGAAGCAATATATAGAAAGATTTCACCCGTCTACCTGTACTATTCATTGTTGTACTTGTAGAAAGTTACAAATAATTTCTATTCCATGATTATCAATGGGGCTCGCTGTTCACTTAAACTTGAAGATCAAAAAATTGGCGAATGGTACTGTTTGGATGCTTTGCATATATGTTTCTTAGACTATATAGAAGCAATATATACATTGATTTCAACCGGCTACCTGTTCCATTCATTGTTCTACTTGTCGAAAGTTACAAATAATTTCCGTTAAGGGATTAACCATTGGGGCTCATTGTTCACTTAAACTTGAAGAACAAAAAATTGGCGAATTGTACTGTTTGGATGCTTTGCATATATGTTTCTTATACTATATAGAAGCAATATATACAAATATTTCAACCGTCTACCTGTTCCATTCATTGTTCTACTTGTCGAAAATTACAAATAATTTCCGATAATGGATTAACCATTGGGGCTCATTGTTCACTTAAACTTGAAGACCAAAAAATTGGCGAATGGTACTGTTTGGATGCTTTGCATATAGGTTTCTTAAACTATATAGAAGCAACATATACAAAGATTTCAACCGTCTACGTGTTCCAATCATTGTTCTACTTGTCGAAATTTACAAATAATTTCCTTTAAAGGATTAACAATGGGGCTCGTTGTTCACTTAAACTGGAAGACCAAAAAATTGGCGAATGGTACTGTTTGGATGCTTTGCATATAGGTTTCTTAAACTATATAGAAGCAACATATACAAAGATTTCAACCGTCTACCTGTTCCATTCATTGTTCTACTTGTCGAAATTTACAAATAATTACCGATAAAGGATTAACCATTGGGGCTCATTGTTCACTTAAACTTGAAGAACAAAAAATTGGCGAATTGTACTGTTTGGATGCTTTGCATATATGTTTTTAGACTATATAGAAGCAATATATACAAAGATTTCAACCGTTTACCTTTTCCATTCATTGTTCTACTTGTCGAAAGTTACAAATAATTTCCGATAAAGGATTAACAATGGGGCTCATTGTTCACTTAAACTTGAAGGACAAAAAATTGGCGAATGGTACTGTTTGGATGCTTTGCGTACTTGTTTCTTAGACTATATGGTAGCAATATATACAAGGATTTCAACCGTCTACCTGTTCCATTCATTGTTCTACTTGTCGAAAGTTACAAATAATTACCGATAAAGGATTAACAATGGGGCTTGTTGTTCACTTAAACTTGAAGAACAAAAAATTGGCGAATGGTACTGTTTGGATGCTTTGCGTACTTGTTTCTTAGACTATATAGAAGCAATATATACATTGATTTCAACCGGCTACCTGTTCCATTCATTGTTCTACTTGTCGCAAGTTACAAATAATTTCCGTTAAAGTATTAACAATGGGGCTCGTAGTTCACTTAAACTTGAAGATCAAATAATTGGCGAATTGTACTGTTTGGACGCTTTGCATATATGTTTCTTAGACTATTTAGAAGCAATATATACATTGATTTCAACCGGCTACCTGTTCCATTCATTGTTCTACTTGTCGAAAATTACAAATAATTTCCGATAATGGATTAACCATGGGGCTCATTTTTCACTTAAACTTGAAGACCAAAAAATTGGCGAATGGTACTGTTTGGATGCTTTGCGTACATGTTTCTTAGACTATATGGAAGCAATATATACAAAGATTTCAACCGTCTACGTGTTCCAATCATTGTTCTACTTGTCGAAAGTTACAAATAATTTCCGTTAAGGGATTAACAATGGGGATCGTAGTTTACTTAAACTTGAAGAACAAAAAATTGGCGAATTGTACTGTTTGGATGCTTTGCATATATGTTTCTTATACTATATAGAAGCAATATATACAAATATTTCAACCGTCTACCTGTTCCATTCATTGTTCTACTTGTCGAAAATTACAAATAATTTCCGATAATGGATTAACCATTGGGGCTCATTGTTCACTTAAACTTGAAGACCAAAAAATTGGCAAATGGTACTGTTTGGATGCTTTGCGTACATGTTTCTTAGACTATATGGAAGCAATATATACAAAGATTTCAACCGTCTACGTGTTCCAATCATTGTTCTACTTGTCGAAATTTACAAATAATTTCCTTTAAAGGATTAACAATGGGGCTCATTGTTCACTTAAACTTGAAGAACAAAAAATTGGCGAATGGTACTGTTTGGATGCTTTGCATATATGTTTTTAGACTATATAGAAGCAATATATACAAAAATTTCAACCGTTTACCTTTTCCATTCATTGTTCTACTTGTCGAAAGTTACAAATAATTTCCGATAAAGGATTAACAATGGGGCTCATTGTTCACTTAAACTTGAAGGACAAAAAATTGGCGAATGGTACTGTTTGGATGCTTTGCGTACTTGTTTCTTAGACTATATGGTAGCAATATATACAAGGATTTCAACCGTCTACTTGTTCCATTCATTGTTCTACTTGTCGAAAGTTACAAATAATTACCGATAAAGGATTAACAATGGGGCTCGTTGTTCACTTAAACTTGAAGAACAAAAAATTGGCGAATGGTACTGTTTGGATGCTTTGCGTACTTGTTTCTTAGACTATATAGAAGCAATATATGCATTGATTTCAACCGGCTACCTGTTCCATTCATTGTTCTACTTGTCGCAAGTTATAAATAATTTCCGTTAAAGTATTAACAATGGGGCTCGTAGTTCACTTAAACTTGAAGATCAAATAATTGGCGAATTGTACTGTTTGGACGCTTTGCATATATGTTTCTTAGACTATTTAGAAGCAATATATACATTGATTTCAACCGGCTACCTGTTCCATTCATTGTTCTACTTGTCGAAAATTACAAATAATTTCCGATAATGGATTAACCATGGGGCTCATTGTTCACTTAAACTTGAAGACCAAAAAATTGGCGAATGGTACTGTTTGGATGCTTTGCGTACATGTTTCTTAGACTATATGGAAGCAATATATACAAAGATTTCAACCGTCTACGTGTTCCAATCATTGTTCTACTTGTCGAAAGTTACAAATAATTTCCGTTAAGGGATTAACAATGGGGATCGTAGTTTACTTAAACTTGAAGAACAAAAAATTGGCGAATTGTACTGTTTGGATGCTTTGCATATATGTTTCTTATACTATATAGAAGCAATATATACAAATATTTCAACCGTCTACCTGTTCCATTCATTGTTCTACTTGTCGAAAATTACAAATAATTTCCGATAATGGATTAACCATTGGGGCTCATTGTTCACTTAAACTTGAAGACCAAAAAATTGGCAAATGGTACTGTTTGGATGCTTTGCGTACATGTTTCTTAGACTATATGGAAGCAATATATACAAAGATTTCAACCGTCTACGTGTTCCAATCATTGTTCTACTTGTCGAAATTTACAAATAATTTCCTTTAAAGGATTAACAATGGGGCTCATTGTTCACTTAAACTTGAAGAACAAAAAATTGGCGAATGGTACTGTTTGGATGCTTTGCATATATGTTTCTTATACTATATAGAAGCAATATATACAAAGATTTCAACCGTCTACGTGTTCCAATCATTGTTCTACTTGTCGAAATTTACAAATAATTTCCTTTAAAGGATTAACAATGGGGCTCGTTGTTCACTTCAACTTGAAGAACAAAAAAGTGGCGAATGGTACTGTTTGGATGCTTTGCGTACATGTTTCTTACACTATATGGAAGCAATATATACAAAGATTTCAACCGTCTACGTGTTCCAATCATTGTTCTACTTGTCGAAAGTTACAAATAATTTCCGATAAAGGATTAACCATTGGGGCTCATTGTTCACTTAAACTTGAAGAACAAAAAATTGGCGAATGGTACTGTTTGGATGCTTTGCGTACATGTTTCTTAGACTACATAGAAACAACATATACAATGATTTCAACAGTCTACCTGTTCCATTCATTGTTCTACTTGCCGAAAGTTACAAATAATTTCCGATAAAGGATTAACCATTGGGGCTCATTGTTCACTTAAACTTGAAGAACAAAAAATTGGCGAATGGTACTGTTTGGATGCTTTGCGTACATGTTTCTTAGACTATATGGAAGCAATATATAAAAAGATTTCAACCGTCTACGTGTTCCAATCATTGTTCTACTTGTCGAAAGTTACAAATAATTTCCGTTAAGGGATTAACAATGGGGATCGTAGTTTACTTAAACTTGAAGAACAAAAAATTGGCGAATTGTACTGTTTGGATGCTTTGCATATATGTTTCTTATACTATATAGAAGCAATATATACAAATATTTCAACCGTCTACCTGTTCCATTCATTGTTCTACTTGTCGAAAATTACAAATAATTTCCGATAATGGATTAACCATTGGGGCTCATTGTTCACTTAAACTTGAAGACCAAAAAATTGGCGAATGGTACTGTTTGGATGCTTTGCATATAGGTTTCTTAAACTATATAGAAGCAACATATACAAAGATTTCAACCGTCTACGTGTTCCAATCATTGTTCTACTTGTCGAAATTTTCAAATAATTTCCTTTAAAGGATTAACAATGGGGCTCGTTGTTCACTTCAACTTGAAGAACAAAAAAGTGGCGAATGGTACTGTTTGGATGCTTTGCGTACATGTTTCTTACACTATATGGAAGCAATATATACAAAGATTTCAACCGTCTACGTGTTCCAATCATTGTTCTACTTGTCGAAAGTTACAAATAATTTCCGATAAAGGATTAACCATTGGGGCTCATTGTTCACTTAAACTTGAAGAACAAAAAATTGGCGAATGGTACTGTTTGGATGCTTTGCGTACATGTTTCTTAGACTACATAGAAACAACATATACAATGATTTCAACAGTCTACCTGTTCCATTCATTGTTCTACTTGCCGAAAGTTACAAATAATTTCCGATAAAGGATTAACCATTGGGGCTCATTGTTCACTTAAACTTGAAGAACAAAAAATTGGCGAATGGTACTGTTTGGATGCTTTGCGTACATGTTTCTTAGACTATATGGAAGCAATATATACAAAGATTTCAACCGTCTACGTGTTCCAATCATTGTTCTACTTGTCGAAAGTTAGAAATAATTTCCGTTAAGGGATTAACAATGGGGATCGTAGTTTACTTAAACTTGAAGAACAAAAAATTGGCGAATTGTACTGTTTGGATGCTTTGCATATATGTTTCTTATACTATATAGAAGCAATATATACAAATATTTCAACCGTCTACCTGTTCCATTCATTGTTCTACTTGTCGAAAATTACAAATAATTTCCGATAATGGATTAACCATTGGGGCTCATTGTTCACTTAAACTTGAAGACCAAAAAATTGGCGAATGGTACTGTTTGGATGCTTTGCGTACATGTTTCTTAGACTATATGGAAGCAATATATACAAAGATTTCAACCGTCTACGTGTTCCAATCATTGTTCTACTTGTCGAAATTTACAAATAATTTCCTTTAAAGGATTAACAATGGGGCTCGTTGTTCACTTCAACTTGAAGAACAAAAAATTGGCGAACGGTACTGTTTGGATGCTTTACATATATGTTTCTTAGACTATATAGAAGCAAAATATACATTGATTTCAACCGGCTACCTGTTCCATTCATTGTTCTACTTGTCGCAAGATACAAATAATTTCCGTTAAAGTATTAACAATGGGGCTCGTAGTTCACTTAAACTTGAAGATCAAATAATTGGCGAATTGTACTGTTTGGACGCTTTGCATATATGTTTCTTAGACTATATAGAAGCAATACATACAATGATTTCAACAGTCTACCTGTTCCATTCATTGTTCTACTTGTCGAAATTTACAAATAATTTCCTTTAAAGGATTAACAATGGGGATAGTATTTTACTTAAACTTGAAGATCAAATAATTGGCGAATTGTACTGTTTGGACGCTTTGCATATATGTTTCTTAGACTATATAGAAGCAATATATACAATGATTTCAACAGTCTACCTGTTCCATTCATTGTTCTACTTGTCGAAAGTTACAAATAATTTCCGATAACGGATTAACCATTGGGGCTCATTGTTCACTTAAACTTGAGGAACAAAAAATTGGCGGATTGTACTGTTTTGATGCTTTGCATATATGTTTCTTATACTATATAGAAGCAATATATACAAAGATTTCAACCGTTTACGTGTTCCAATCATTGTTCTACTTGTCGAAATTTACAAATAATTTCCTTTAAAGGATTAACAATGGGGCTCGTTGTTCACTTAAACTGGAAGACCAAAAAATTGGCGAATGGTACTGTCTGGATGCTTTGCGTACTTGTTTCTTAGACTATATAGAAGCAATATATACATTGATTTCAACCGGCTACCTGTTCCATTCATTGTTCTACTTGTCGCAAGTTACAAATAATTTCCGTTAAAGTATTAACAATGGGGCTCGTAGTTCACTTAAACTTGAAGATCAAATAATTGGCGAATTGTACTGTTTGGACGCTTTGCATATATGTTTCTTAGACTATTTAGAAGCAATATATACAAAGATTTCAACAGTCTACCTGTTCCATTCATTGTTCTACTTGTCGAAATTTACTAATAATTTCCGATAAAGGATTAACCATTGGGGCTCATTGTTCACTTAAACTTGAAGAACAAAAAATTGGCGAATGGTACTGTTTGGATGCTTTGCGTACATGTTTCTTAGACTATATGGAAGCAATATATACAAAGATTTCAACCGTCTACGTGTTCCAATCATTGTTCTACTTGTCGAAAGTTACAAATAATTTCCGTTAAGGGATTAACAATGGGGCTCGTTGTTCACTTAAACTTGAAGAACAAAAAATTGGCGAATGGTACTGTTTGGATGCTTTGCGTACTTGTTTCTTAGACTATATAGAAGCAATATATACATTGATTTCAACCGGCTACCTGTTCCATTCATTGTTCTACTTGTCGCAAGTTACAAATAATTTCCGTTAAAGTATTAACAATGGGGCTCGTAGTTCACTTAAACTTGAAGATCAAATAATTGGCGAATTGTACTGTTTGGACGCTTTGCATATATGTTTCTTAGACTATTTAGAAGCAATATATACAAAGATTTCAACAGTCTACCTGTTCCATTCATTGTTCTACTTGTCGAAATTTACTAATAATTTCCTTTAAAGGATTAACAATGGGGCTCGTAGTTCACTTAAACTTGAAGAACAAAAAATTGGCGAATGGTACTGTTTGGATGCTTTGCATATATGTTTCTTAGATTATATAGAGGCAATACATACAAGGATTTCAACCGTCTACCTGTTCCATTCATTGTTCTACTTGTCGAAATTTACAAATAATTACCGATAAAGGATTAACCATTGGGGCTCATTGTTCACTTAAACTTGAAGAACAAAAAATTGGCGAATGGTACTGTTTGGATGCTTTGCATATATGTTTCTTATAGTATATAGAAGCAATATATACAAAGATTTCAACCGTCTACCTGTTCTATTCATTGTTCAACTTGTAAAAAGTTACAAATAATTTCCGTTTCATGATTATCAATGGGGCTCGTTGTTCACTTAAACTTGAAGAACAAAAAATTGGCGAATGGTACTGTTTGGATGCTTTGCATATATGTTTCTTAGATTATATAGAAGCAATATATACAAAGATTTCAACCGTCTACCTGTTCCATTCATTGTTCTACTTGTCGAAAATTACAAATAATTTCCGATAAAGGATTAACCATTGGGGCTCATTGTTCACTTAAACTTGAAGACCAAAAAATTGGCGAATGGTACTGTTTGGATGCTTTGCGTACATGTTTCTTAGACTATATGGAAGCAATATATACAAAGATTTCAACCGTCTACGTGTTCCAATCATTGTTCTACTTGTCGAAATTTACAAATAATTTCCTTTAAAGGATTAACAATGGGGCTCGTTGTTCACTTAAACTTGAAGAACAATAAATCGGCGAATTGTACTGTTTGGATGCTTTGCATATATGTTTCTTAGACTATATAGAAGCAATATATACAAAGATTTCAACCGTCTACCTGTTCCATTCATTGTTCTACTTGCCGAATGTTACAAATAATTTCCGATAAAGGATTAACCATTGGGGCTCATTGTTCGCTTAAACTTGAAGATCAATAAATTGGCGAATTGTGCTGTTTGGATGCTTTGCATATATGTTTCTTATACTATAAAGAAGCAATATATACAAAGATTTCAACCGTCTACCTGTTCCATTCATTGTTCTACTTGTCGAAAGTTACAAATAATTACCGATAAAGGATTAACCATTGGGGTTCATTATTCAATTAAACTTGAAGAACAAAAAATTGGCGAATTGTACTGTTTGGATGCTTTGCATATATGTTTCTTAGACTATATAGAAGCAATGTATACAAAGATTTCAACCGTCTACCTGTTCCATTCATTGTTCTACTTGTCGAAAGTTACAAATAATTTCCGTTAAGGGATTAACAATGGGGATCGTAGTTTACTTAAACTTGAAGAACAAAAAATTGGCGAATTATACTGTTTGGATGCTTTGCATATATGTTTCTTAGACTATATAGAAGCAATATATACAATGATTTCAACCGTCTACCTATTCCATTCATTGTTCTACTTGCCGAAATTTACAAATAATTTCCTTTAAAGGATTAACAATGGGGCTCGTAGTACACTTAAACTTGAAGAACAAAAAATAGTCGAATTGTACTGTTTGGATGCTTTGCATATATGTTTCTTAGACTATATAGAAGCAATATATATAATGATTTCAACCGTCTACCTGTTCCATTCATTGTTCTACTTGTCGAAAGTTACAAATAATTTCTGTTAAGGGATTAACAATGGGGATCGTAGTTTACTTAAAGTTGAAGAACAAAAAATTGGCGAATTGTACTGTTTGGATGCTTTGCATATATGTTTCTTAGACTATATAGAAGCAATATATACAAAGATTTCAACCGTCTACGTGTTCCAATCATTGTTCTACTTGTAGAAAGTTACAATTAATTTCCGTTAAAGGATTAACAATGGGGCTCGTAGTTCACTTAAACTTGAAGAACAAAAAATTGGCGAATTGTACTATTTGGATGCTTTGCATATATGTTTCTTAGACTATATAGAAGCAATGTATACAAAGATTTCAACCGTCTACCTGTTCCATTCATTGTTCTACTTGTCGAAAGTTACAAATAATTTCCGATAAAGGATTAACAATGGGTCTCATTGTTCACTTAAACTTGAAGAACAAAAAATTGGCGAATTGTACTGTTTGGATGCTTTGCATATATGTTTCTTAGACTATATAGAAGCGTTATGTACAAAGATTTCAACCGTCTACCTGTTCCATTCATTGTTCTACTTGTCGAAATTTACAAATAATTTCCTTTAAAGGATTAACTATGGGGCTCGTAGTTCACTTAAACTTGAAGAACAAAAAATTGGCGATTGTTATAGTTTAGATGCTTTGCATATATGTTTCTTAGATTATATAGAAACAATATATACAAAGATTTCAACCGTCTACCAGTTCCATTCATTGTTCTACTTGTCGAAAGTTACAAATAATTTCCGTTAAGGGATTAACAATGGGGATCGTAGTTTACTTAAACTTGAAGAACAAAAAATTGGCGAATTATACTGTTTGGATGCTTTGCATATATGTTTCTTAGACTATATAGAAGCAATATATACAATGATTTCAACCGTCTACCTATTCCATTCATTGTTCTACTTGCCGAAATTTACAAATAATTTCCTTTAAAGGATTAACAATGGGGCTCGTAGTACACTTAAACTTGAAGAACAAAAAATAGTCGAATTGTACTGTTTGGATGCTTTGCATATATGTTTCTTAGACTATATAGAAGCAATATATATAATGATTTCAACCGTCTACCTGTTCCATTCATTGTTCTACTTGTCGAAAGTTACAAATAATTTCCGTTAAGGGATTAACAATGGGGATCGTAGTTTACTTAAAGTTGAAGAACAAAAAATTGGCGAATTGTACTGTTTGGATGCTTTGCATATATGTTTCTTAGATTATATAGAAACAATATATACAAAGATTTCAACCGTCTACCAGTTCCATTCATTGTTCTACTTGTCGAAAATTACAAATAATTACCGATAAAGGATTAACCATTGGGGCTCATTGTTCACTTAAACATGAAGAACAAAAAATTGGCGAATTGTACTGTTTGGATGCTTTGCATATATGTTTCTTAGACTATATGGAAGCAATATATACAAAGATTTCAACCGTCTACGTGTTCCAATCATTGTTCTACTTGCCGAATGTTACAAATAATTTCCGATAAAGGATTAACCATTGGGGCTCATTGTTCACTTAAACTTGAAGAACAAAAAATTGGCGAATTGTACTGTTTGGATGCT
The DNA here is from genome assembly GCA_963989415.1 of Cerceris ruficornis. Classification (NCBI taxonomy): domain Eukaryota; kingdom Metazoa; phylum Arthropoda; class Insecta; order Hymenoptera; family Crabronidae; genus Cerceris; species Cerceris ruficornis. The sequence continues at coordinate 2,058,229 of CAXDIW010000109.1, forward strand.
TTGCATATATGTTTCTTATACTATATAGAAGCAATATATACAAAGATTTCAACCGTCTACCTGTTCCATTCATTGTTCTACATGTCGAAAGTTACAAATAATTTCCGATAAAGGATTAACAATGGGTCTCATTGTTCACTTAAACTTGAAGAATAAAAAATTGGCGAATGGTACTGTTTGGATGCTTTGCATATATGTTTCTTAGACTATATGGAAGCAATATATACAAAGATTTCAACCGTCTACGTGTTCCAATCATTGTTCTACTTGTAGAAAGTTACAATTAATTTCCGTTAAAGGATTAACAATGGGGCTCGTAGTTCACTTAAACTTGAAGAACAAAAAATTGGCGAATTGGACTGTTTGGATGCTTTGCATATATGTTTCGTAGATTATATAGAAGCAATATATACAATGGTTTCAACCGTCTACCTGATCCATTCATTGTTCTACTTGTCGAAAATTACAAATAATTTCCGATAAAGGATTAACCATTGGGGCTCATTGTTCCCTTAAACTTGAAGACCAAAAAATTGGCGAATGGTACTATTTGGATGCTTTGTGTACATGTTTCTTAGACTATATGGAAGCAATATATACAAAGATTTCAACCGTCTACGTGTTGCAATCATTGTTCTACTTGTCGAAATTTACAAATAATTTCCTTTAAAGGATTAACAATGGGGCTCGTTGTTCACTTAAACTTGAAGAACAATAAATCGGCGAATTGTACTGTTTGGATGCTTTGCATATATGTTTCTTAGACTATATAGAAGCAATATATACAAAGATTTCAACCGTCTACCTGTTCCATTCATTGTTCTACTTGTCGAAAATTACAAATAATTTCCGATAAAGGATTAACCATTGCGGCTCATTGTTCGCTTAAACTTGAAGATCAATAAATTGGCGAATTGTGCTGTTTGGATGCTTTGCATATATGTTTCTTATACTATATAGAAGCAATATATACAAAGATTTCAACCGTCTACCTGTTCCATTCATTGTTCTACTTGTCGAAAGTTACGCATAATTTCCTTTAAAGGATTAACAATGGGGCTCGTTGTTCACTTAAACTTGAAGAACAATAAATCGGCGAATTGTACTGTTTGGATGCTTTGCATATATGTTTCTTAGACTATATAGAAGCAATATATACAAAGATTTCAACCGTCTACCTGTTCCATTCATTGTTCTACTTGCCGAATGTTACAAATAATTTCCGATAAAGGATTAACCATTGGGGCTCATTGTTCGCTTAAACTTGAAGATCAATTAATTGGCGAATTGTGCTGTTTGGATGCTTTGCATATATGTTTCTTAGACTATATAGAAGCAATATAAACAAAGATTTCAACCGTCTACCTGTTCCATTCATTGTTCTACTTGTCGAAAGTTACAAATAATTACCGATAAAGGATTAACCATTGGGGCTCATTGTTCAATTAAACTTGAAGAACAAAAAATTGGCGAATTGTACTGTTTGGATGCTTTGCATATATGTTTTTAGACTATATAGAAGCAATATATACAAAGATTTCAACCGTCTACCTTTTCCATTCATTGTTCTACTTGTCGAAAGTAACAAATAATTTCCGATAAAGGATTAACAATGGGGCTCATTGTTCACTTAAACTTGAAGGACAAAAAATTGGCGAATGGTACTGTTTGGATGCTTTGCATATATGTTTCTTAGACTATATGGAAGCAATATATACAAAGATTTCAACCGTCTACGTGTTCCAATCATTGTTCTACTTGTAGAAAGTTACAATTAATTTCCGTTAAAGGATTAACAATGGGGCTCGTAGTTCACTTAAACTTGAAGAACAAAAAATTGGCGAATTGGACTGTTTGGATGCTTTGCATATATGTTTCGTAGATTATATAGAAGCAATATATACAATGGTTTCAACCGTCTACCTGATCCATTCATTGTTCTACTTGTCGAAAATTACAAATAATTTCCGATAAAGGATTAACCATTGGGGCTCATTGTTCCCTTAAACTTGAAGACCAAAAAATTGGCGAATGGTACTATTTGGATGCTTTGTGTACATGTTTCTTAGACTATATGGAAGCAATATATACAAAGATTTCAACCGTCTACGTGTTGCAATCATTGTTCTACTTGTCGAAATTTACAAATAATTTCCTTTAAAGGATTAACAATGGGGCTCGTTGTTCACTTAAACTTGAAGAACAATAAATCGGCGAATTGTACTGTTTGGATGCTTTGCATATATGTTTCTTAGACTATATAGAAGCAATATATACAAAGATTTCAACCGTCTACCTGTTCCATTCATTGTTCTACTTGTCGAAAATTACAAATAATTTCCGATAAAGGATTAACCATTGCGGCTCATTGTTCGCTTAAACTTGAAGATCAATAAATTGGCGAATTGTGCTGTTTGGATGCTTTGCATATATGTTTCTTATACTATATAGAAGCAATATATACAAAGATTTCAACCGTCTACCTGTTCCATTCATTGTTCTACTTGTCGAAAGTTACGCATAATTTCCTTTAAAGGATTAACAATGGGGCTCGTTGTTCACTTAAACTTGAAGAACAATAAATCGGCGAATTGTACTGTTTGGATGCTTTGCATATATGTTTCTTAGACTATATAGAAGCAATATATACAAAGATTTCAACCGTCTACCTGTTCCATTCATTGTTCTACTTGCCGAATGTTACAAATAATTTCCGATAAAGGATTAACCATTGGGGCTCATTGTTCGCTTAAACTTGAAGATCAATTAATTGGCGAATTGTGCTGTTTGGATGCTTTGCATATATGTTTCTTATACTATATAGAAGCAATATATACAAAGATTTCAACCGTCTACCTGTTCCATTCATTGTTCTACTTGTCGAAAGTTACAAATAATTACCGATAAAGGATTAACCATTGGGGCTCATTGTTCAATTAAACTTGAAGAACAAAAAATTTGCGAATTGTACTGTTTGGATGCTTTGCATATATGTTTTTAGACTATATAGAAGCAATATATACAAAGATTTCAACCGTCTACCTTTTCCATTCATTGTTCTACTTGTCGAAAGTAACAAATAATTTCCGATAAAGGATTAACAATGGGGCTCATTGTTCACTTAAACTTGAAGGACAAAAAATTGGCGAATGGTACTGTTTGGATGCTTTGCATATATGTTTCTTAGACTATATGTAAGCAATATATACAAAGATTTCAACCGTCTACGTGTTCCAATCATTGTTCTACTTGTAGAAAGTTACAATTAATATCCGTTAAAGGATTAACAATGGGGCTCGTATTTCACTTAATCTTGAAGAACAAAAAATTGGCGAATGGTACTGTTTGGATGCTTTGCATATATGTTTCTTAGATTATATAGAGGCAATATATACAAGGATTTCAACCGTCTACCTGTTCCATTCATTGTTCTACTTGTCGAAATTTACAAATAATTACCGATAAAGGATTAACCATTGGGGCTCATTGTTCACTTAAACTTGAAGAACAAAAAATTGGCGAATGGTACTGTTTGGATGCTTTGCATATATGTTTCTTATACTATATAGAAGCAATATATACAAAGATTTCAACCGTCTACCTGTTCTATTCATTGTTCTACTTGTAAAAAGTTACAAATAATTTCCGTTTCATGATTATCAATGGGGCTCGTTGTTCACTTAAACTTGAAGAACAAAAAATTGGCGAATGGTACTGTTTGGATGCTTTGCATATATGTTTCTTAGATTATATAGAAGCAATATATACAAAGATTTCAACCGTCTACCTGTTCCATTCATTGTTCTACTTGTCGAAAATTACAAATAATTTCCGATAAAGGATTAACCATTGGGGCTCATTGTTCACTTAAACTTGAAGACCAAAAAATTGGCGAATGGTACTGTTTGGATGCTTTGCGTACATGTTTCTTAGACTATATGGAAGCAATATATACAAAGATTTCAACCGTCTACGTGTTCCAATCATTGTTCTACTTGTCGAAATTTACAAATAATTTCCTTTAAAGGATTAACAATGGGGCTCGTTGTTCACTTAAACTTGAAGAACAATAAATCGGCGAATTGTACTGTTTGGATGCTTTGGATATATGTTTCTTAGACTATATAGAAGCAATATATACAAAGATTTCAACCGTCTACCTGTTCCATTCATTGTTCTACTTGCCGAATGTTACAAATAATTTCCGATAAAGGATTAACCATTGGGGCTCATTGTTCGCTTAAACTTGAAGATCAATAAATTGGCGAATTGTGCTGTTTGGATGCTTTGCATATATGTTTCTTATACTATATAGAAGCAATATATACAATGATTTCAACCGTCTACCTGTTCCATTCATTGTTCGACTTGTCGAAAGTTACAAATAATATCCGTTAAGGGATTAACAATGGGGATCGTAGTTTACTTAAGCTTGAAGAACAAAAAATTGGCGAATTGTACTGTTTGGATGCTTTGCATATATGTTTCTTAGACTATATAGAAGCAATATATACAATGATTTCAACAGTCTACCTGTTCCATTCATTGTTCTACTTGTCGAAATTTACAAATAATTTCCTTTAAAGGATTAACAATGGGGCTCGTAGTTCACTTAAACTTGAAGAACAAAAAATAGTCGAATTGTACTGTTTGGATGCTTTGCATATATGTTTCTTAGACTATATAGAAGCAATATATATAATGATTTCAACCGTCTACCTGTTCCATTCATTGTTCTACTTGTCGAAAGTTACAAATAATTTCTGTTAAGGGATTAACAATGGGGATCGTAGTTTACTTAAAGTTGAAGAACAAAAAATTGGCGAATTGTACTGTTTGGATGCTTTGCATATATGTTTCTTAGACTATATAGAAGCAATATATACAAAGATTTCAACCGTCTACGTGTTCCAATCATTGTTCTACTTGTAGAAAGTTACAATTAATTTCCGTTAAAGGATTAACAATGGGGCTCGTAGTTCACTTAAACTTGAAGAACAAAAAATTGGCGAATTGTACTATTTGGATGCTTTGCATATATGTTTCTTAGACTATATAGAAGCAATGTATACAAAGATTTCAACCGTCTACCTGTTCCATTCATTGTTCTACTTGTCGAAAGTTACAAATAATTTCCGATAAAGGATTAACAATGGGTCTCATTGTTCACTTAAACTTGAAGAACAAAAAATTGGCGAATTGTACTGTTTGGATGCTTTGCATATATGTTTCTTAGACTATATAGAAGCGTTATGTACAAAGATTTCAACCGTCTACCTGTTCCATTCATTGTTCTACTTGTCGAAATTTACAAATAATTTCCTTTAAAGGATTAACTATGGGGCTCGTAGTTCACTTAAACTTGAAGAACAAAAAATTGGCGATTGTTATAGTTTAGATGCTTTGCATATATGTTTCTTAGATTATATAGAAACAATATATACAAAGATTTCAACCGTCTACCAGTTCCATTCATTGTTCTACTTGTCGAAAGTTACAAATAATTTCCGTTAAGGGATTAACAATGGGGATCGTAGTTTACTTAAACTTGAAGAACAAAAAATTGGCGAATTATACTGTTTGGATGCTTTGCATATATGTTTCTTAGACTATATAGAAGCAATATATACAATGATTTCAACCGTCTACCTATTCCATTCATTGTTCTACTTGCCGAAATTTACAAATAATTTCCTTTAAAGGATTAACAATGGGGCTCGTAGTACACTTAAACTTGAAGAAGAAAAAATAGTCGAATTGTACTGTTTGGATGCTTTGCATATATGTTTCTTAGACTATATAGAAGCAATATATATAATGATTTCAACCGTCTACCTGTTCCATTCATTGTTCTACTTGTCGAAAGTTACAAATAATTTCCGTTAAGGGATTAACAATGGGGATCGTAGTTTACTTAAAGTTGAAGAACAAAAAATTGGCGAATTGTACTGTTTGGATGCTTTGCATATATGTTTCTTAGATTATATAGAAACAATATATACAAAGATTTCAACCGTCTACCAGTTCCATTCATTGTTCTACTTGTCGAAAATTACAAATAATTACCGATAAAGGATTAACCATTGGGGCTCATTGTTCACTTAAACATGAAGAACAAAAAATTGGCGAATTGTACTGTTTGGATGCTTTGCATATATGTTTCTTAGACTATATGGAAGCAATATATACAAAGATTTCAACCGTCTACGTGTTCCAATCATTGTTCTACTTGCCGAATGTTACAAATAATTTCCGATAAAGGATTAACCATTGGGGCTCATTGTTCACTTAAACTTGAAGAACAAAAAATTGGCGAATTGTACTGTTTGGATGCTTTGCATATATGTTTCTTATACTATATAGAAGCAATATATACAAAGATTTCAACCGTCTACCTGTTCCATTCATTGTTCTACATGTCGAAAGTTACAAATAATTTCCGATAAAGGATTAACAATGGGTCTCATTGTTCACTTAAACTTGAAGAATAAAAAATTGGCGAATGGTACTGTTTGGATGCTTTGCATATATGTTTCTTAGACTATATGGAAGCAATATATACAAAGATTTCAACCGTCTACGTGTTCCAATCATTGTTCTACTTGTAGAAAGTTACAATTAATTTCCGTTAAAGGATTAACAATGGGGCTCGTAGTTCACTTAAACTTGAAGAACAAAAAATTGGCGAATTGGACTGTTTGGATGCTTTGCATATATGTTTCGTAGATTATATAGAAGCAATATATACAATGGTTTCAACCGTCTACCTGATCCATTCATTGTTCTACTTGTCGAAAATTACAAATAATTTCCGATAAAGGATTAACCATTGGGGCTCATTGTTCCCTTAAACTTGAAGACCAAAAAATTGGCGAATGGTACTATTTGGATGCTTTGTGTACATGTTTCTTAGACTATATGGAAGCAATATATACAAAGATTTCAACCGTCTACGTGTTGCAATCATTGTTCTACTTGTCGAAATTTACAAATAATTTCCTTTAAAGGATTAACAATGGGGCTCGTTGTTCACTTAAACTTGAAGAACAATAAATCGGCGAATTGTACTGTTTGGATGCTTTGCATATATGTTTCTTAGACTATATAGAAGCAATATATACAAAGATTTCAACCGTCTACCTGTTCCATTCATTGTTCTACTTGTCGAAAATTACAAATAATTTCCGATAAAGGATTAACAATGGGGCTCGTTGTTCACTTAAACTTGAAGAACAATAAATCGGCGAATTGTACTGTTTGGATGCTTTGCATATATGTTTCTTAGACTATATAGAAGCAATATATACAAAGATTTCAACCGTCTACCTGTTCCATTCATTGTTCTACTTGCCGAATGTTACAAATAATTTCCGATAAAGGATTAACCATTGGGGCTCATTGTTCGCTTAAACTTGAAGATCAATTAATTGGCGAATTGTGCTGTTTGGATGCTTTGCATATATGTTTCTTAGACTATATAGAAGCAATATATACAAAGATTTCAACCGTCTACCTGTTCCATTCATTGTTCTACTTGTCGAAAGTTACAAATAATTACCGATAAAGGATTAACCATTGGGGCTCATTGTTCAATTAAACTTGAAGAACAAAAAATTGGCGAATTGTACTGTTTGGATGCTTTGCATATATGTTTTTAGACTATATAGAAGCAATATATACAAAGATTTCAACCGTCTACCTTTTCCATTCATTGTTCTACTTGTCGAAAGTAACAAATAATTTCCGATAAAGGATTAACAATGGGGCTCATTGTTCACTTAAACTTGAAGGACAAAAAATTGGCGAATGGTACTGTTTGGATGCTTTGCATATATGTTTCTTAGACTATATGGAAGCAATATATACAAAGATTTCAACCGTCTACGTGTTCCAATCATTGTTCTACTTGTAGAAAGTTACAATTAATTTCCGTTAAAGGATTAACAATGGGGCTCGTAGTTCACTTAAACTTGAAGAACAAAAAATTGGCGAATTGGACTGTTTGGATGCTTTGCATATATGTTTCGTAGATTATATAGAAGCAATATATACAATGGTTTCAACCGTCTACCTGATCCATTCATTGTTCTACTTGTCGAAAATTACAAATAATTTCCGATAAAGGATTAACCATTGGGGCTCATTGTTCCCTTAAACTTGAAGACCAAAAAATTGGCGAATGGTACTATTTGGATGCTTTGTGTACATGTTTCTTAGACTATATGGAAGCAATATATACAAAGATTTCAACCGTCTACGTGTTGCAATCATTGTTCTACTTGTCGAAATTTACAAATAATTTCCTTTAAAGGATTAACAATGGGGCTCGTTGTTCACTTAAACTTGAAGAACAATAAATCGGCGAATTGTACTGTTTGGATGCTTTGCATATATGTTTCTTAGACTATATAGAAGCAATATATACAAAGATTTCAACCGTCTACCTGTTCCATTCATTGTTCTACTTGTCGAAAATTACAAATAATTTCCGATAAAGGATTAACCATTGCGGCTCATTGTTCGCTTAAACTTGAAGATCAATAAATTGGCGAATTGTGCTGTTTGGATGCTTTGCATATATGTTTCTTATACTATATAGAAGCAATATATACAAAGATTTCAACCGTCTACCTGTTCCATTCATTGTTCTACTTGTCGAAAGTTACGCATAATTTCCTTTAAAGGATTAACAATGGGGCTCGTTGTTCACTTAAACTTGAAGAACAATAAATCGGCGAATTGTACTGTTTGGATGCTTTGCATATATGTTTCTTAGACTATATAGAAGCAATATATACAAAGATTTCAACCGTCTACCTGTTCCATTCATTGTTCTACTTGCCGAATGTTACAAATAATTTCCGATAAAGGATTAACCATTGGGGCTCATTGTTCGCTTAAACTTGAAGATCAATTAATTGGCGAATTGTGCTGTTTGGATGCTTTGCATATATGTTTCTTATACTATATAGAAGCAATATATACAAAGATTTCAACCGTCTACCTGTTCCATTCATTGTTCTACTTGTCGAAAGTTACAAATAATTACCGATAAAGGATTAACCATTGGGGCTCATTGTTCAATTAAACTTGAAGAACAAAAAATTGGCGAATTGTACTGTTTGGATGCTTTGCATATATGTTTTTAGACTATATTGAAGCAATATATACAAAGATTTCAACCGTCTACCTTTTCCATTCATTGTTCTACTTGTCGAAAGTAACAAATAATTTCCGATAAAGGATTAACAATGGGGCTCATTGTTCACTTAAACTTGAAGGACAAAAAATTGGCGAATGGTACTGTTTGGATGCTTTGCATATATGTTTCTTAGACTATATGGAAGCAATATATACAAAGATTTCAACCGTCTACGTGTTCCAATCATTGTTCTACTTGTAGAAAGTTACAATTAATATCCGTTAAAGGATTAACAATGGGGCTCGTATTTCACTTAATCTTGAAGAACAAAAAATTGGCGAATGGTACTGTTTGGATGCTTTGCATATATGTTTCTTAGATTATATAGAGGCAATATATACAAGGATTTCAACCGTCTACCTGTTCCATTCATTGTTCTACTTGTCGAAATTTACAAATAATTACCGATAAAGGATTAACCATTGGGGCTCATTGTTCACTTAAACTTGAAGAACAAAAAATTGGCGAATGGTACTGTTTGGATGCTTTGCATATATGTTTCTTATACTATATAGAAGCAATATATACAAAGATTTCAACCGTCTACCTGTTCTATTCATTGTTCTACTTGTAAAAAGTTACAAATAATTTCCGTTTCATGATTATCAATGGGGCTCGTTGTTCACTTAAACTTGAAGAACAAAAAATTGGCGAATGGTACTGTTTGGATGCTTTGCATATATGTTTCTTAGATTATATAGAAGCAATATATACAAAGATTTCAACCGTCTACCTGTTCCATTCATTGTTCTACTTGTCGAAAATTACAAATAATTTCCGATAAAGGATTAACCATTGGGGCTCATTGTTCACTTAAACTTGAAGACCAAAAAATTGGCGAATGGTACTGTTTGGATGCTTTGCGTACATGTTTCTTAGACTATATGGAAGCAATATATACAAAGATTTCAACCGTCTACGTGTTCCAATCATTGTTCTACTTGTCGAAATTTACAAATAATTTCCTTTAAAGGATTAACAATGGGGCTCGTTGTTCACTTAAACTTGAAGAACAATAAATCGGCGAATTGTACTGTTTGGATGCTTTGGATATATGTTTCTTAGACTATATAGAAGCAATATATACAAAGATTTCAACCGTCTACCTGTTCCATTCATTGTTCTACTTGCCGAATGTTACAAATAATTTCCGATAAAGGATTAACCATTGGGGCTCATTGTTCGCTTAAACTTGAAGATCAATAAATTGGCGAATTGTGCTGTTTGGATGCTTTGCATATATGTTTCTTATACTATATAGAAGCAATATATACAATGATTTCAACCGTCTACCTGTTCCATTCATTGTTCGACTTGTCGAAAGTTACAAATAATATCCGTTAAGGGATTAACAATGGGGATCGTAGTTTACTTAAGCTTGAAGAACAAAAAATTGGCGAATTGTACTGTTTGGATGCTTTGCATATATGTTTCTTAGACTATATAGAAGCAATATATACAATGATTTCAACAGTCTACCTGTTCCATTCATTGTTCTACTTGTCGAAATTTACAAATAATTTCCTTTAAAGGATTAACAATGGGGCTCGTAGTTCACTTAAACTTGAAGAACAAAAAATGGGCGAATGGTACTCTTTGGATGCTTTGCATATATGTTTCTCAGATTATATAGAGGCAATATATACAAGGATTTCAACCGTCTACCTGTTCCATTCATTGTTCTACTTGTCGAAATTTACAAATAATTACCGATAAAGGATTTACCATTGGGGTTCATTGTTCACTTAACCTTGAAGAACAAAAAATTGGCGAATTGTCCTGTTTGGATGCTTTGCATATATGTTTTTAGACTATATAGAAGCAATATATACAAAGATTTCAACCGTCTACCTTTTCCATTCATTGTTCTACTTGTCGAAAGTTACAAATAATTTCCTATAAAGGATTAACAATGGGGCTCATTGTTCACTTAAACTTGAAGAACAAAAAATTGGCGAATGGTACTGTTTGGATGCTTTGCGTACATGTTTCTTAGACTATATGGAAGCAATATATACAAAGATTTCAACTGTCTACCTGTTCCATTCATTGTTCTACTTGTCGAAAGTTACAAATAATTTCCGATAACGGATTAACCATTGGGGCTCATTGTTCACTTAAACTTGAAGAACAAAAAATTGACGAATTGTACTGTTTGGATGCTTTGCATATATGTTTCTTATACTATATAGAAGCAATATATACAATGATTTCAACAGTCTACCTGTTCCATTCATTGTTCTACTTGTCGAAATTTACAAATAATTTCCTTTAAAGGATTAACAATGGGGCTCGTAGTTCACTTAAACTTGAAGAACAAAAAATGGGCGAATGGTACTGTTTGGATGCTTTGCATATATGTTTCTTAGATTATATAGAGGCAATATATACAAGGATTTCAACCGTCTACCTGTTCCATTCATTGTTCTACTTGTCGAAATTTACAAATAATTACCGATAAAGGATTAACCATTGGGGTTCATTGTTCACTTAACCTTGAAGAACAAAAAATTGGCGAATTGTCCTGTTTGGATGCTTTGCATATATGTTTTTAGACTATATAGAAGCAATATATACAAAGATTTCAACCGTCTACCTTTTCCATTCATTGTTCTACTTGTCGAAAGTTACAAATAATTTCCGATAAAGGATTAACAATGGGGCTCATTGTTCACTTAAACTTGAAGAATAAGAAATTGGCGAATGGTGCTGTTTGGATGCTTTGCATATATGTTTCTTAGACTATATGGAAGCAATATATACAAAGATTTCAACTGTCTACCTGTTCCATTCATTGTTCTACTTGTCGCAAGTTACAAATAATTTCCGTTAAAGTATTAACAATAGGGCTCGTAGTTCACTTAAACTTGAAGAACAAAAAATGGGCGAATGGTACTGTTTGGATGCTTTGCATATATGTTTCTTAGATTATATAGAGGCAATATATACAAGGATTTCAACCGTCTACCTGTTCCATTCATTGTTCTACTTGTCGAAATTTACAAATAATTACCGATAAAGGATTAACCATTGGGGCTCATTGTTCACTTAACCTTGAAGAACAAAAAATTGGCGAATTGTACTGTTTGGATGACTTGCATATATGTTTTTAGACTATATAGAAGCAATATATACAAAGATTTCAACCGTCTACCTTTTCCATTCATTGTTCTACTTGTCGAAAGTTACAAATAATTTCCGATAAAGGATTAACAATGGGGCTCATTGTTCACTTAAACTTGAAGGACAAAAAATTGGCAAATGGTACTGTTTGGATGCTTTGCGTACATGTTTCTTAGACTATATGGTAGCAATATATACAAGGATTTCAACCGTCTACCTGTTCTATTCATTGTTCTACTTGTCGAAAGTTACAAATAATTACCGATAAAGGATTAACCATTGGGGCTCATTGTTTACTTAAACTTGAAGAACATAAAATTGGCGAATTGTACTGTTTGGATGCTTTGCATATATGTTTCTTAGACTATATAGAAGCAATATATACAAAGATTTCAACCGTCTACCTGTTCCATTCATTGTTCTACTTGTCGAAAGTTACAAATAATTTCCGATAAAGGATTAACAATGGGGCTCATTGTTCACTTAAACTTGAAGGACAAAAAATTGGCGAACGGTACTGTTTGGATGCTTTGCGTACATGTTTCTTAAACTATATGGAAGCAATATATACAATGATTTCAACCGTCTACCTGTTCCATTCATTGTTCTACTTGTCGAAAGTTACAAATAATTACCGATAAAGGACTAACCATTTGGGCTCATTGTTCACTTAAACTTGAAGAATAAGAAATTGGCGAATTGTACTGTTTGGATGCTTTGCATATATGTTTCTTAGACTATATAGAAGCAATATATACAAAGATTTCAACCGTCTACCTGTTCCATTCATTGTTCTACTTGTCGAAAGTTACAAATAATTTCCTTTAAAGGATTAACAATGGGGCTCATTGTTCACTTAAACTTGAAGAACAAAAAATTGGCGAATTGTACTGTTTGGATGCTTTGCATATATGTTTCTTAGACTATATAGAAGCAATATGTAGAATAATTGCAACAGTCTACCTGTTCCATTCATTGTTCTTCTTGTCGAAATTTACAAATAATTTCCTTTAAAGGATTAACAATGGGGCTCGTAGTTCACTTAAACTTGAAGAACAAAAAATTGGCGAATTGTACTGTTTGGATGCTTTGCATAGATGTTTCTTAGACTTATTAGAAGCAATATATAGAAAGATTTCACCCGTCTACCTGTACTATTCATTGTTCTACTTGTAGAAAGTTACAAATAATTTCCATTTCATGATTATCAATGGGGCTCGCTGTTCACTTAAACCTGAAGATCAAAAAATTGGCGAATGGTACTGTTTGGTTGCTTTGCATATATGTTTCTTAGACTATATGGAAGCAATATATACAAAGATTTCAACCGTCTACGTGTTCCAATCATTGTTCTACTTGTAGAAAGTTACAATTAATTTCCGTTAAGGGATTAACAATGCGGCTCGTAGTTTACTTAAACCTGAAGATCAAAAAATTGGCGAATGGTACTGTTTGGTTGCTTTGCATATATGTTTCTTAGACTATACGGAAGCAATATATACAATGATCTCAACCGTCTACCTGATCCACTCATTGTTCTACTTGTCGCAAGTTACAAATAATTTCCGTTAAAGGATTAACAATGGGGCTCGTAGTTCACTTGAAATTGAAGATCAAATAATTGGCGAATTGTACTGTTTGGACGCTTTGCATATATGTTTCTTAGACTATATAGAAGCAATATATATAAAGATTTCAACCGTCTACCTGTTCCATTCATTGTTCTACTTGTCGAAAGTTACAAATAATTTCCGATAAAGGATTAACAATGGGGCTCATTGTTCACTTAAACTTGAAGGACAAAAAATTGGCGAACGGTACTGTTTGGATGCTTTGCGTACATGTTTCTTAAACTGTATGGAAGCAATACATACAATGATTTCAACCGTCTACCTGTTCCATTCATTGTTCTACTTGTCAAAAGTTACAAATAATTACCGATAAAGGACTAACCATTGGGGCTCATTGTTCACTTAAACTTGAAGAACAAAAAATTGGCGAATTGTACTGTTTGGATGCTTTGCATATATGTTTTTTAGATTATATAGAAGCAATATATACAAAGATTTCAACCGTCTACCTGTTCGATTCATTATTCTACTTGTCGAAAGTTACAAATAATTTCCGATAAAGGATAAACAATGGGGCTCATTGTTCACTTAAACTTGAAGGACAAAAAATTGGCGAATGGTACTGTTTGGATGCTTTGCGTACATGTTTCTTAGACTATATGGAAGCAATATATACAAGGATTTCAACCGTCTACCTGTTCCATTCATTGTTCTACTTGTCGAAAGTTACAAATAATTTCCGATAAAGGATTAACAATGGGGCTCATTGTTCACTTAAACTTGAAGAACAAAAAATTGGCGATTGGTACTGTTTGGATGCTTTGCATATATGTTTCTGAGACTATATAGAAGCAATATATATATTGATTTGAACCGTCTACCTGTTCCACTCATTGTTCTACTTGTCGAAATTTACAAATAATTTCCGTTAAAGTGTTAACAATGGGGCTCGTAGTTCACTTAAACTTGAAGATGAAATAATTGGCGAATCGTACTGTTTGGATGCTTTGCATATATGTTTCTTACATTATATAGAAGCAATATATACAAAGATTTCAACCGTCTACCTGTTCCATTCATTGTTCTACTTGTCGAAAGCTACAAATAATTTCCGATAACGGATTAACCATTGGGGCTCATTGTTCACTTAAACTTGAAGAACAAAAAATTGGCGAATTGTACTTTTTGGATGCTTTGCATATATGTTTCTTAGACTATATAGAAGCAATATATACAAAGATTTCAACCGTCTACCTGTTCCATTCATTGTTCTACTTGTCGAAAATTACAAATAATTTCCGATAAAGTATTAACCATTGGGGCTCATTGTTCACTTAAACTTGAAGAACAAAAAATTGGCGAATGGTACTGTTTGGATGCTTTGCGTACATGTTTCTTAGACTATATGGAAGCAATATATACAAAGATTTCAACCGTCTACGTGTTCCAATCATTTTTCTACTTGTCGAAATTTACAAATAATTTCCTTTAAAGGATTAACAATGGGGCTCGTTGTTCACTTAAACTTGAAGAACAAAAAAGTGGCGAATGGTACTGTTTGGATGCTTTGCATATATGTTTCTTAGACTATATAGAAGCAATATATACATTGATTTCAACCGGCTACCTGTTCCATTCATTGTTCTACTTGTCGAAAGTTATAAATAATTTCCGTTAAGGGATTAACAATGGGGATCGTAGTTTACTTAAACTGGAAGAACAAAAAATTGGCGAATGGTACTGTTAGGTTGCTTTGCATATATGTTTCTTAGACTATATGGAAGCAATATATACAAAGATTTCAACCGTCTACGTGTTCCAATCATTGTTCTACTTGTAGAAAGTTACAATTAATTTCCGTTAAAGGATTAACAATGGGGCTCGTAGTTCACTTAAACTTGAAGAACAAAAAAGTGGCGAATGGTACTGTTTGGATGCTTTGCATATATGTTTCTTATATTATATAGAAGCAATATATACAAATATTTCAACCGTCTACCTGTTCCATTCATTGTTCTACTTGTCGCAAGTTACAAATAATTTCCGTTAAAGTATTAACAATGGGGCTCGTAGTTCACTTAAACTTGAAGAACAAATAATTGGCGAATTGTACTGTTTGGATGATTTGCATATATGTTTCTTAGACTATATAGAAGCAATATATACAATGATTTCAACCGTCTACCTATTCCATTCATTGTTCTACTTTCCGAAATTTACAAATAATTTCCTTTAAAGGATTAACAATGGGGCTCGTAGTTCACTTAAACTTGAAGAACAAAAAATTGGCGAATGGTACTATTTGGATGCTTTGAATATATGTTTCTTATATTATATAGAAGCAATATATACAAATATTTCAACCGTCTACCTGTTCCATTCATTGTTCGACTTGTCGAAAATTACAAATCATTTCCGATAAAGGATTAACCTTTGGGTCTCATTGTTCACTTAAACTTGAAGACCAAAAAATTGGCGAATGGTACTGTTTGGATGCTTTGCGTACATGTTTCTTAGACTATATGGAAGCAATATATACAAAGATTTCAACCGTCTACGTGTTCCAATCATTGTTCTACTTGTCGAAATTTACACATAATTTCCTTTAAAGGATTAACAATGGGGCTCGTTGTTAACTTAAACTTGAAGAACTATAAATTGGCGAATTGTACTGTTTGGATGCTTTGCATATATGTTTCTTAGACTATATAGAAGCAATATATACAAAGATTTCAACCGTCTACCTGTTCCATTCATTGTTCTACTTGTCGAAAGTTACAAATAATTTCCGATAAAGGAATAACCTTTGGGGCTCATTGTTCACTTAAACTTGAAGAACAATAAATTGGCGAATTGTACTGTTTGGATGCTTTGCGTACATGTTTCTTAGACTATATGGAAGCAATATATACAAAGATTTCAACCGTCTACGTGTTCCAATCATTGTTCTACTTGTCGAAATTTACAAATAATTTCCTTTAAAGGATTAACAATGGGGCTCGTTGTTCACTTAAACTTGAAGAACAAAAAAGTGGCGAATTGTACTGTTTGGATGCTTTGCATATATGTTTCTTAGACTATAAAGAAGCAATATATACATTGATTTCAACCGTCTACCTGTTCCATTCATTGTTCTACTTGTCGCAAGTTACAAATAATTTCCGTTAAAGTATTAACAATGGGGCTCGTAGTTCACTTAAACTTGAAGATCAAATAATTGGCGAATTGTACTGTTTGGATGCTTTGCATATATGTTTCTTAGACTATATAGAAGCAATATATACAAAGATTTCAACCGTCTACCTGTTCCATTCATTGTTCTACTTGTCGAAAGTTACAAATAATTTCCGTTAAGGGATTAACAATGGGGATCGTAGTTTACTTAAACTTGAAGAACAAGAAATTGGCAAATTGTACTGTTTGGATGATTTGCATATATGTTTCTTAGACTATATAGAAGCAATATATACAAAGATTTCAACCATCTACCTGTTCCATTCATTGTTCTACTTGTCGAAAGTTACAAATAATTTCCGATAACGGATTAACCATTGGGGCTCATTGTTCACTTAAACTTGAAGAACAAAAAATTGGCGAATTGTACTGTTTGGATGCTTTGCATATATGTTTCTTATACTATATAGAAGCAATATATACAAAGATTTCAACCGAATACCTGTTCCAGTCACTGTTCTACTTGTCGAAAGTTACAAATAATTTCCGTTAAGGGATTAACAATGGGGATCGTAGTTCACTTAAACTTGAAGAACAAAAAATTGGCGAATTGTACTGTTTGGATGCTTTGCGTACATGTTTCTTAGACTATATGGAAGCAATATATAAAAAGATTTCAACCGTCTACGTGTTCCAATCATTGTTCTACTTGTCGAAATTTACAAATAATTTCCTTTAAAGAATTAACAATGGGGCTCGTTGTTCACTTAAACTTGAAGAACAAAAAAGTGGCGTATGGTACTGTTTGGATGCTTTGCATATATGTTTCTTAGACTATAAAGAAGCAATATATACATTGATTTTAACCGTCTACCTGTTCCATTCATTGTTCTACTTGTCGCAAGTTACAAATAATTTCCGTTAAAGTATTAACAATGGGGCTCGCTGTTCACTTAAACTTGAAGATCAAATAATTGGAGAATTGTACTGTTTGGATGATTTGCATATATGTTTCTTAGACTATATAGAAGCAATATATACAACGATTTCAACCGTCTACCTGTTCCATTCATTGTTCTACTTGCCGAAAGTTACAAATAATTTCCGTTAAGGGATTAACAATGGGGATCGTAGTTTACTTAAACTTGAAGAACAAGAAATTGGCGAATTGTACTGTTTGGATGATTTGCATATATGTTTCTTAGACTATATAGAAGCAATATATACAATGATTTCAACCGTCTACCTATTCCATTCATTGTTCAACTCGACGAAATTTACAAATAATTTCCTTTAAAGGATTAACAATGGGGCTCGTAGTTCACTTAAACATGAAGAACAAAAAATTGGCGAATGGTACTGTTTGGATGCTTTGCATATATGTTTCTTAGACTATATAGAAGCAATATATACAAAGATTTCAACCGTCTACCTGTTCCATTCATTGTTCTACTTGTCGAAAGTTACAAATAATTTCCGATAAAGGATTAACAATGGGGCTCGTAGTTCACTTAAACTTGAAGAACAAAAAATTGGCGAATTGTACTGTTTGGATGCTTTGCATATATGTTTCTTAGACTATATGGAAGCAATATATACAAAGATTTCAACGGTCTACGTGTTCCAATCATTGTTCTACTTGTCGAAATTTACACATAATTTCCTTTAAAGGATTAACAATGGGGCTCGTAGTTCACTTAAACTTGAAGAACAAAAAATTGGCGAATGGTACTGTTTGGATGCTTTGCATATCTGTTTCTTACACTATATGGAAGCAATATATACAAAGATTTCAACCGTCTACGGGTTCCAATCATTGTTCTACTTGTAGAAAGTTACAATTAATTTCCATTAAAGGATTAACAATGGGGATCGTAGTTTACTTAAACTTGAAGAACAAAAAATTGGCGAATTGTACTGTTTGGATGCTTTGCATATATGTTTCTTAAATTATATAGAAGCAATATATACAAAGATTTCAACCGTCTACCTGTTCCATTCATTGTTCTACTTGTCGAAAATTACAAATAATTTCCGATAAAGGATTAACCATTGGGGCTCATTGTTCACTAAACTTGAAGAACAAAAAATTGTCGAATTATACTGTTTGGATGCTTTGCATATATGTTTCTTAGAATATATAGAAGCAGCATATACAAAGATTTCAACCGTCTACCTGCACTATTCATTGTTCTACTTGTCGAAAGTTACAAATAATTTCCGTTAAGGATAAACAATGGGGATCGTAATTTACTTAAACTTGAAGAACAAAAAATTGGCGATTTGTACTGTTTGGATGCTTTGCATATTTGTTTCTTAGACTATATGGAAGCAATATATACAAAGATTTCTACCGTCTACCTGTTCCATTCATTGTTCTACTTGTCGGAAGTTCCAAATAATTTCCGTTAAAGTATTAACAATGGGGCTCGTAGTTCACTTAAACATGAAGATGAAATAATTGGCGAATTGTACTGTTTGGATGCTTTGCATATATGTTTCTTAGATTATATAGAAGCAATATATACAAAGATTTCAACCGTCTACCAGTTCTATTCATTGTTCTACTTGTCGAAAGTTACAAATAATTTCCGATAAAGGGTTAACAATGGGGCTCGTAGTTCACTTAAACTTGAAGAACAAAAAATTGGCGAATTGTACTGTTTCGATGCTTTGCATATATGTTGCTTAGACTATTTAGAAGCAATATATAGAAAGATTTCACCCGTCTACCTGTACTATTCATTGTTCTACTTGTAGAAAGTTACAAATAATTTCCCTTTCATGATTATCAATGGGGCTCGTTGTTCACTTAAACTTGAAGAACAAAAAATTGGCGAATGGTACTGTTTGGATGCTTTGCGTACATGTTTCTTAGACTATATGGAAGCAATATATACAAAGATTTCAACCGTCTACGTGTTCCAATCATTGTTCTACTTGTCGAAATTTACAAATAATTTCATTTAAAGGGTTAACAATGGGGCTCCTAGTTCACTTAAACTTGAAGAACAAAAAATTGGCGAATTGTACTGTTTGGATGCTTTGCATATATGTTTCTTAGACTATATGGAAGCAATATATACAAAGATTTCAACCGTCTACCTGTTCCATTCATTGTTCTACTTGTCGAAATTTACAAATAATTTCCTTTAAAGGATTAACAATGGGGCTCGTTGTTCACTTAAACTTGAAGAACAATAAATTCGCGTATGGTACTGTTTGGATTCTTTGCATATATGTTTCTTACACTATATAGAAGCAATATATACAAAGATTTCAACCGTCTACCTGTTCCATTCATTGTTTTACTTGTCGAAAGTTACAAATAATTTCCGTTAAAGGATTAACAATGGGGAACGTAGTTCACTTAAACTTGAAGAACAATAAATTGGCGAATTGTACTGTTTGGATGCTTTGCATATATGTTTCTTACACTATATAGAAGCAACATATAGAAAGACTTCACCCGTCTACCTGTACTATTCATTGTTCTACTTGTCGTAAGTTACAAATAATTTCCATTTCATGATTATCAATGGGGCTCGCTGTTCACTTAAACTTGAAGATCAAAAAATTGGCGAATGTTACTGTTTAGATGCTTTGCACATAGGTTTCTTAGACTATATAGAAGCAATATATACAAAGATTTCAACCGTCTACGTGTTCCAATCATTGTTCTACTTGTCGAAATTTACAAATAATTTCCTTTAAAGGATTAACAATGGGGCTCGTTGTTCACTTAAACTTGAAGAACAATAAATTCACGAATTGTACTGTTTGGATGCTTTGCATATATGTTTCTTAGACTATATAGAAGCAATATATACAATGATTTCAACCGTCTACCTGTTCCATTCATTGTTCTAATTATAGAAAATTACAATTAATTTCCGTTAAAGGATTAACAATGGGGCTCGTAGTTCACTTAAACTTGATGAACCAAAAATTGGCGAATTGTACTGTTTGGATGCTTTGCATATATGTTTCTTAGACTATATAGAAGCAATATATACAAAGATTTCAACCGTCTACCTGCTCCATTCATTGTTCTACTTGTCGAAAGTTACAAATAATTTCCGATAAAGGATTAACAATGGGTCTCATTGTTCACTTAAACTTGAAGAACAAAAAATTGGCGAATGGTACTGTTTGGATGCTTTGCATATATGTTTCTTAGATTATATAGAAGCAATTTATACAAAGATTTCAACCGTCTACCTGTTCCATTCATTGTCCTGCTTGTCGAAAATTACAAATAATTTCCGATAAATGATTAACCATTGGGGCTCATTGTTCACTTACACTAGAAGAACAAAAAATTGGCGAATGGTACTGTTTGGATGCTTTGCGTACATGTTTCTTAGACTATTAGGAAGCAATATATACAAAGATTTCAAACGTCTACGTGTTCCAATCATTGTTCTACTTGTCGAAATTTACAAATGATTTCCATTAAGGGATTAACAATGGGGATCGTAGTTTACTTAAACTTGAAGTACAAGAAATTGGCGAATTGTACTGTTTGGATGCTTTCCATATATGTTTCTTAGACTATATAGACGCAATATATACAATGATTTCAACCGTCTACCTATTCAATTCATTATTCTACTTGCCGAAATTTACAAATAATTTCCTCTAAAGGATTAACAATGGGGCTAGTAGTTCACTTAAACTTGAAGAACAAAAAATTGGCGTATTGTACTGATTGGATGCTTTGCATATAAGTTTCTTAGACTATATAGAAGCATTATATAGAAAGATTTCAACCGCCTACCTGTTCCATTCATTGTTCTACTTGTCGAAATTTACAAATAATTTCCTTTAAAGCATTAACAATGGGGCTCGTTGTTCACTTAAACTTGAAGAACAAAAAATTGGCGAATGGTACTGTTTGGATGCTTTGCATATATGTTTCTTAGGCTATATAGAAGCAATATATACTTTGATATCAACCGTCTACCTGTTCCATTCATTGTGCTACTTGTCGGAAGTTACAAATAATTTCCGTTAAGGTATTAACAATGGGGATCGTAGTTTACTTAAACTTGAAGAACAAGAAATTGGCGAATTGTACTGTTTGGATGCTTTGCATATATGTTTCTTAGACTATATAGAAGCAATATATACAAAGATTTCAACCGTCTACCTGTTCCATTCATTGTTCTACTTGTCGAAAGTTACAAATAATTTCCTTTAAAGGATTAACAATGGGGCTCGTTGTTCACTTAAACTTGAAGAACAATAAATTGGCGAATTGGACTGTTTGGATGCCTTGCATATATGTTTCTTAGACTATATAGAAGCAATATATAGAAAGATTTCAACCGTCTAACTGTTCCATTCATTGTTCTACTTGTCGAAAGTTACAAATAATTTCCGATAAAGGATTAAACATTGGGGCTCATTGTTCACTTAAACTTGAAGAACAAAAAATTGGCGAATTGTTCTGTTTGGATGCTTTGCATATATGTTTCTTAGACTATATAGAAGCAATATAAACAAAGATTGCAATCGTCTACCTGTTCCATTCATTGTTCTACTTGTCGCAAGTTACAAATAATTTCCGTTAAAGTATTAACAATGGGGCTCGTTGTTCACTTAAACTTGAAGAACAAAAAATTGGCGGATGGTACTGTTTGGATGCTTTGCATATATGTTTCTTAGACTATATAGAAGCAATATATACTTTGATATCAACCGTCTACCTGTTCCATTCATTGTGCTACTTGTCGGAAGTTACAAATAATTTCCGTTAAAGTATTAACAATGGGGATCGTAGTTTACTTAAACTTGAAGAACAAGAAATTGGCGAATTGTACTGTTTAGATGCTTTGCATATATGTTTCTTAGACTATATAGAAGCAATATATACAAAGATTTCAACCGTCTACCTGTTCCATTCAATGTTCTACTTGTCGAAAGTTACAAATAATTTCCTTTAAAGGATTAACAATGGGGCTCGTTGTTCACTTAAACTTGAAGAACAATAAATTGGCGAATTGGACTGTTTGGATGCCTTGCATATATGTTTCTTAGACTATATAGAAGCAATATATACAAAGATTTCAACCGTCTACCTGTTCCATTCAATGTTCTACTTGTCGAAAGTTACAAATAATTTCCTTTAAAGGATTAACAATGGGGCTCATTGTTCACTTAAACTTGAAGAACAAAAAATTGGCGAATTGTTCTGTTTGGATGCTTTGCATATATGTTTCTTAGACTATATGGAAGCAATATATACAAAGATTTCAACCGTCTACGTGTTCCAATCATTGTTCTACTTGTAGAAAGTTACAATTAATTTCCGTTAAAGGATTAACAATGGGGCTCGTAGTTCACTTAAACTGGAAGCACAAAAAATTGGCGAATTGTACTGTTTGGATGCTTTGCATATATGTTTCGTAGACTATATAGAAGCAATATATACAATGATTTCAACCGTCTACATGATCCATTCATTGTTCTACTTGTCGAAAATTACAAATAATTTCCTTTAAAGGATTAACAATGGGGCTCATTGTTCACTTAAACTTGAAGAACAAAAAATTGGCGAACGGTACTGTTTGGATGCTTTGCGTACATGTTTCTTAGACTATATGGAAGCAATATATACAAAGATTTCAACCGTCTACCTGTACTATTCATTGTTCTACTTGTAGACAGTTACAAATAATTTCCATTTCATGATTATCAATGGGGCTCGCTGTTCACTTAAACTTGAAGATCAAAAAATTGGCGATTGTTACTGTTTAGATGCTTTGCATATATGTTTCTTAGATTATATAGAAGCAATATATACAATGATTTCAACCGTCTACCTGTTCCATTCATTGTTCTACTTGTCGAAAAATACAAATAATTTCCGATAAAGGATTAACCATTGGGGCTCATTGTTCACTTAAACTTGAAGAACAAAAAATTGGCGAATTGTACTGTTTGGATGCTTTGCATATATGTTTCGTAGACTATATAGAAGCAATATATACAATGATTCCAACCGTCTACGTGTTCCAATCATTGTTCTACTTGTCGAAATTTACAAATAATTTCCTTTAAAGGATTAACAATGGGGCTCGTTGTTCACTTAAACTTGAAGAACAATAAATTGGCGAATTGTACTGTTTGGATGCCTTGCATATATGTTTCTTAGACTATATAGAAGCAATATAGAGAAAGATTTCAACCGTCTAACTGTTCCATTCATTGTACTACTTGTCGAAAGTTACAAATAATTTCCGATAAAGGATTAAACATTGGGGCTCATTGTTCACTTAAACTTGAAGAACAAAAAATTGGCGAATTGTTCTGTTTGGATGCTTTGCATATATGTTTCTTAGACTATATAGAAGCAATATATACATTGATTTCAACCGTCTACCTGTTCCATTCATTGTTCTACTTGTCGAAATTTACAAATAATTTCCTTTAAAGGAGTAACAATGGGGCTCGCTGTTCACTTAAACTTGAAGATCAAAAAATTGGCGATTGTTACTGTTTAGATGCTTTGCATATATGTTTCTTATATTATATAGAAGCAATATATACAATGATTTCAACCGTCTACCTGTTCCATTCATTGTTCTACTTGTCGAAATTTACAAATAATTTCCTTTAAAGGATTAACAATGGGGCTCGTTGTTCACTTAAACTTGAAGAACAATAAATTGGCGAATTGTACTGCTTGGACGCCTTGCATATATGTTTCTTAGACTATATAGAAGCAATATATAGAAAGATTTCAACCGTCTAACTGTTCCATTCATTGTTCTACTTGTCGAAAGTTACAAATAATTTCCGATAAAGGATTAACCATTGGGGCTCATTGTTCACTTAAACTTGAAGAACAATAAATTGGCGAATTGTACTGTTTGGATGCCTTGCATATATGTTTCTTAGACTATATAGAAGCAATATAAACAAAGATTTCAATCGTCTACCTGTTCCATTCATTGTTCTACTTGTCGCAAGTTACAAATAATTTCCGTTAAAGTATTAACAATGGGGCTCGTAGTTCACTTAAACTTGAAGATCAAATAATTGGCGAATTGTACTGTTTGGATAATTTGCAGATATGTTTCTTAGACTATTTAGAAGCAATATATAGAAAGATTTCACCGGTCTACCTGTACTATTCATTGTTCTACTTGTAGAAAGTTACAAATAATTTCCATTTCATGATTATCAATGAGGCTCGCTGTTCACTTAAACTTGAAGATCAAAAAATTGGCGATTGTTACTGTTTAGATGCTTTGCATATAGGTTTCTTAGACTATATAGAAGCAACATATACAAAGATTTCAACCGTCTACCTGTTCTATTCATTGTTCTACTTGTAGAAAGTTACAAATAATTTCCGTTTCATGATTATCAATGGGGCTCGTTGTTCACTTAAACTTGAAGAACAAAAAATTGGCGAATGGTACTGTTTGGATGCTTTGCATATATGTTTCTTAGATTATATAGAAGCAATATATACAAAGATTTCAACCGTCTACCTGTTCCATTCATTGTCCTGCTTGTCGAAAATTACAAATAATTTCCGATAAATGATTAACCATTGGGGCTCATTGTTCACTTACACTAGAAGAACAAAAAATTGGCGAATGGTACTGTTTGGATGCTTTGCGTACATGTTTCTTAGACTATTAGGAAGCAATATATACAAAGATTTCAACCGTCTACCTGTTCCATTCATTGTTCTACTTGTCGAAATTTACAAATAATTTCCTTTGAAGGATTAACAATGGGGCTCGTAGTTCACTTAAACTTGAAGAGCAAAAAATTGGCGTATTGTACTGTTTGGATGCTATGCATGTATGTTTCTTATACTATATAGAAGCAATATATACAAAGATTTCACCCGTCTACCTGTTCCATTCAATGTTCTACTTGTCGAAAGTTACAAATAATTTCCGATAAAGGATTAACAATGGAGCTCATTGTGCACTTAAACTTGAAGAACAAAAAATTGGCGAATGGTACTGTTTGGATGCTTTGCATATATGTTTCTTAGACTATATGGAAGCAATATATACAAAGATTTCAACCGTCTACGTGTTCCAATCATTGTTCTACTTGTAGAAAGTTACAATTAATTTCCGTTAAAGGATTAACAATGGGGCTCGTAGTTCACTTAAACTTGAAGATCAAAAAATTGGCGAATTGTACTGTTTGGATAATTTGCAGATATGTTTCTTAGACTATATAGAAGCAATATATACAAAGATTTCAACCGTCTACCTGTTCCATTCATTGTTCTACTTGTCGAAATTTACAAATAATTTCCTTTGAAGGATTAACAATGGGGCTCGTAGTTCACTTAAACTTGAAGAACAAAAAATTGGCGAATGGTACTGTTTGGATGCTTTGCGTACATGTTTCTTAGACCATATGGAAGCAATATATACAAAGATTTCAACCGTCTACGTGTTCCAATCATTGTTCTACTTGTCGAAATTTACAAATAATTTCCTTTAAAGGATTAACAATGGGGCTCGTTGTTCACTTAAACTTGAAGAACAATAAATTGGCGAATTGTACTGTTTGGATGCTTTGCATATATGTTTCTTAGACTATATAGAAGCAATATATACATAGATTTCAACCGTCTAACTGTTCCATTCATTGTTCTACTTGTAGAAAGTTACAATTAATTTCCGTTAAAGGATTAACAATGGGGCTCGTAGTTCACTTAAACTTGAAGATCAAAAAATTGGCGAATTGTACTGTTTGGATGCTTTGCATATATGTTTCGTAGATTATATAGAAGCAATATATACAAAGATTTCAACCGTCTAACTGTTCCATTCATTGTTCTACTTGTCGAAAGTTACAAATAATTTCCGATAAAGGATTAAACATTGGGGCTCATTGTTCACTTAAACTTGAAGAACAAAAAATTGGCGAATTGTACTGTTTGGATGCTTTGCATATATGTTTCTTAGACTATATAGAAGCAATATATACAAAGATTTCAACCGTCTACCTGCTCCATTCATTGTTCTACTTGTCGAAAGTTACAAATAATTTCCGATAAAGGATTAACAATGGGTCTCATTGTTCACTTAAACTTGAAGAACAAAAAATTGGCGAATGGTACTGTTTGGATGCTTTGCATATATGTTTTTTAGACTATATGGAAGCAATTTATACAAAGATTTCAACCGTCTACGTGTTCCAATCATTGTTCTACTTGTCGAAATTTACAAATAATTTCCTTTAAAGGATTAACAATGGGGCTCGTTGTTCACTTAAACTTGAAGAACAATAAATTGGCGAATTGTACTGTTTGGATGCCTTGCATATATGTTTCTTAGACTATATAGAAGCAATATATAGAAAGATTTCAACCGTCTAACTGTTCCATTCATTGTTCTACTTGTCGAAAGTTACAAATAATTTCCGATAAAGGATTAAACATTGGGGCTCATTGTTCACTTAAACTTGAAGAACAATAAATTGGCGAATTGTACTGTTTGGATGCCTTGCATATATGTTTCTTAGACTATATAGAAGCAATATATAGAAAGATTTCAACCGTCTAACTGTTCCATTCATTGTTCTTCTTGTAGAAATTTACAAATGATTTCCATTAAGGGATTAACAATGGGGATCGTAGTTTACTTAAACTTGAAGTACAAGAAAATGGCGAATTGTACTGTTTGGATGCTTTCCATATATGTTTCTTAGACTATATAGACGCAATATATACAATGATTTCAACCGTCTACCTATTCCATTCATTATTCTACTTGCCGAAATTTACAAATAATTTCCTTTGAAGGATTAACAATGGGGCTCGTAGTTCACTTAAACTTGAAGAGCAAAAAATTGGCGAATTGTACTGTTTGGACGCTATGCATATATGTTTCTTAGACTATATAGACGCAATATATACAATGATTTCAACCGTCTACCTATTCCATTCATTATTCTACTTGCCGAAATTTACAAATAATTTCCTTTAAAGGATTAACAATGGGGATCGTAGTTCACTTAAACTTGAAGGACAAAAAATTGGCGAATTGTACTGTTTGGATGCTTTGCATATATGTTTCGTAGACTATATAGAAGCAATATATACAATGATTTCAACCGTCTACATGATCCATTCATTGTTCTACTTGTCGAAATTTACAAATAATTTCCTTTAAAGGATTAACAATGGGGCTCGTAGTTCACTTAAACTTGAAGGACAAAAAATAGGCGAATTGTACTGTTTGGATGCTTTGCGTACATGTTTCTTAGACCATATGGAAGCAATATATACAAAGATTTCAACCGTCTACGTGTTCCAATCATTTTTCTACTTGTCGAAATTTACAAATAATTTCCTTTAAAGGAT
This sequence comes from Cerceris ruficornis, assembly GCA_963989415.1. Lineage (NCBI taxonomy): Eukaryota > Metazoa > Arthropoda > Insecta > Hymenoptera > Crabronidae > Cerceris > Cerceris ruficornis. The sequence continues at coordinate 2,086,652 of CAXDIW010000109.1, forward strand.
TAACAATGGGGCTCGTAGTTCACTTAAACTTGAAGAACAATAAATTGGCGAATTGTACTGTTTGGATGCCTTGCATATATGTTTCTTAGACTATATAGAAGCAATATATAGAAAGATTTCAACCGTCTAACTGTTCCATTCATTGTTCTACTTGTCGAAAGTTACAAATAATTTCCGATAAAGGATTAAACATTGGGGCTCATTGTTCACTTAAACTTGAAGAACAAAAAATTGGCGAATTGTTCTGTTTGGATGCTTTGCATATATGTTTCTCAGACTATATAGAAGCAATATAAACAAAGATTTCAATCGTCTACCTGTTCCATTCATTGTTCTACTTGTCGAAATTTACAAATAATTTCCGTTAAGGGATTAACAATGGGGATCGTAGTTTACTTAAACTTGAAGAACAAAAAATTGGCGAATGGTACTGTTTGGATGCTTTGCATATGTGTTTCTTAGACTATATAGAAGCAATATATACAATGATTTCAACCGTCTACCTGTTCCATTCATTGTTTTACTTGTCGAAATTTACAAATAATTTCCTCTAAAGGATTAACAATGGGGCTAGTAGTTCACTTAAATTTGAAGAACAAAAAATTGGCGAATTGTACTGATTGGATGCTTTGCATATAAGTTTCTTAGACTATATAGAAGCATTATATAGAAAGATTTCAACCGCCTACCTGTTCCATTCATTGTTCTACTTGTCGAAATTTACAAATAATTTCCTTTAAAGCATTAACAATGGGGCTCGTTGTTCACTTAAACTTGAAGAACAAAAAATTGGCGAATTGTACTGTTTGGATGCTTTGCATGCATGTTTCTTATACTATATAGAAGCAATATATACAAAGATTTCAACCGTCTACCTGTTCCATTCAATGTTCTACTTGTCGAAAGTTACAAATAATTTCCGATAAAGGATTAACAATGGAGCTCATTGTTCACTTAAACTTGAAGAACAAAAAATTGGCGAATGGTACTGTTTGGATGCTTTGCGTACATGTTTCTTAGACCATATGGAAGCAATATATACAAAGATTTCAACCGTCTACGTGTTCCAATCATTGTTCTACTTGTCGAAATTTACAAATAATTTCCTTTAAAGGATTAACAATGGGGCTCGTTGTTCACTTAAACTTGAAGAACAATAAATTGGCCAATTGTACTGTTTGGATGCTTTGCATATATGTTTCTTAGACTATATAGAAGCAATATATACATAGATTTCAACCGTCTAACTGTTCCATTCATTGTTCTACTTGTAGAAAGTTACAATTAATTTCCGTTAAAGGATTAACAATGGGGCTCGTAGTTCACTTAAACTTGAAGATCAAAAAATTGGCGAATTGTACTGTTTGGATGCTTTGCATATATGTTTCGTAGATTATATAGAAGCAATATATACAAAGATTTCAACCGTCTAACTGTTCCATTCATTGTTCTACTTGTCGAAAGTTACAAATAATTTCCGATAAAGGATTAAACATTGGGGCTCATTGTTCACTTAAACTTGAAGAACAAAAAATTGGCGAATTGTACTGTTTGGATGCTTTGCATATATGTTTCTTAGACTATATAGAAGCAATATATACAAAGATTTCAACCGTCTACCTGCTCCATTCATTGTTCTACTTGTCGAAAGTTACAAATAATTTCCGATAAAGGATTAACAATGGGTCTCATTGTTCACTTAAACTTGAAGAACAAAAAATTGGCGAATGGTACTGTTTGGATGCTTTGCATATATGTTTCTTAGACTATATGGAAGCAATTTATACAAAGATTTCAACCGTCTACGTGTTCCAATCATTGTTCTACTTGTCGAAATTTACAAATAATTTCCTTTAAAGGATTAACAATGGGGCTCGATGTTCACTTAAACTTGAAGAACAATAAATTGGCGAATTGTACTGTTTGGATGCCTTGCATATATGTTTCTTAGACTATATAGAAGCAATATATAGAAAGATTTCAACCGTCTAACTGTTCCATTCATTGTTCTACTTGTCGAAAGTTACAAATAATTTCCGATAAAGGATTAAACATTGGGGCTCATTCTTCACTTAAACTTGAAGAACAATAAATTGGCGAATTGTACTGTTTGGATGCCTTGCATATATGTTTCTTAGACTATATAGAAGCAATATATAGAAAGATTTCAACCGTCTAACTGTTCCATTCATTGTTCTACTTGTAGAAATTTACAAATGATTTCCATTAAGGGATTAACAATGGGGATCGTAGTTTACTTAAACTTGAAGTACAAGAAATTGGCGAATTGTACTGTTTGGATGCTTTCCATATATGTTTCTTAGACTATATAGACGCAATATATACAATGATTTCAACCGTCTACCTATTCCATTCATTATTCTACTTGCCGAAATTTACAAATAATTTCCTTTGAAGGATTAACAATGGGGCTCGTAGTTCACTTAAACTTGAAGAGCAAAAAATTGGCGAATTGTACTGTTTGGACGCTATGCATATATGTTTCTTAGACTATATAGACGCAATATATACAATGATTTCAACCGTCTACCTATTCCATTCATTATTCTACTTGCCGAAATTTACAAATAATTTCCTTTAAAGGATTAACAATGGGGCTCGTTGTTCACTTAAACTTGAAGAACAAAAAATTGGCGAATGGTACTGTTTGGATGCTTTGCATATATGTTTCTTAGATTATATAGAAGCAATTTATACAAAGATTTCAACCGTCTACCTGTTCCATTCATTGTCCTGCTTGTCGAAAATTACAAATAATTTCCGATAAATGATTAACCATTGGGGCTCATTGTTCACTTACACTAGAAGAACAAAAAATTGGCGAATGGTACTGTTTGGATGCTTTGCGTACATGTTTCTTAGACTATTAGGAAGCAATATATACAAAGATTTCAAACGTCTACGTGTTCCAATCATTGTTCTACTTGTCGAAATTTACAAATGATTTCCATTAAGGGATTAACAATGGGGATCGTAGTTTACTTAAACTTGAAGTACAAGAAATTGGCGAATTGTACTGTTTGGATGCTTTCCATATATGTTTCTTAGACTATATAGACGCAATATATACAATGATTTCAACCGTCTACCTATTCCATTCATTATTCTACTTGCCGAAATTTACAAATAATTTCCTCTAAAGGATTAACAATGGGGCTAGTAGTTCACTTAAACTTGAAGAACAAAAAATTGGCGTATTGTACTGATTGGATGCTTTGCATATAAGTTTCTTAGACTATATAGAAGCATTATATAGAAAGATTTCAACCGCCTACCTGTTCCATTCATTGTTCTACTTGTCGAAATTTACAAATAATTTCCTTTAAAGCATTAACAATGGGGCTCGTTGTTCACTTAAACTTGAAGAACAAAAAATTGGCGAATGGTACTGTTTGGATGCTTTGCATATATGTTTCTTAGGCTATATAGAAGCAATATATACTTTGATATCAACCGTCTACCTGTTCCATTCATTGTGCTACTTGTCGGAAGTTACAAATAATTTCCGTTAAGGTATTAACAATGGGGATCGTAGTTTACTTAAACTTGAAGAACAAGAAATTGGCGAATTGTACTGTTTGGATGCTTTGCATATATGTTTCTTAGACTATATAGAAGCAATATATACAAAGATTTCAACCGTCTACCTGTTCCATTCATTGTTCTACTTGTCGAAAGTTACAAATAATTTCCTTTAAAGGATTAACAATGGGGCTCGTTGTTCACTTAAACTTGAAGAACAATAAATTGGCGAATTGGACTGTTTGGATGCCTTGCATATATGTTTCTTAGACTATATAGAAGCAATATATAGAAAGATTTCAACCGTCTAACTGTTCCATTCATTGTTCTACTTGTCGAAAGTTACAAATAATTTCCGATAAAGGATTAAACATTGGGGCTCATTGTTCACTTAAACTTGAAGAACAAAAAATTGGCGAATTGTTCTGTTTGGATGCTTTGCATATATGTTTCTTAGACTATATAGAAGCAATATAAACAAAGATTGCAATCGTCTACCTGTTCCATTCATTGTTCTACTTGTCGCAAGTTACAAATAATTTCCGTTAAAGTATTAACAATGGGGCTCGTTGTTCACTTAATCTTGAAGAACAAAAAATTGGCGGATGGTACTGTTTGGATGCTTTGCATATATGTTTCTTAGACTATATAGAAGCAATATATACTTTGATATCAACCGTCTACCTGTTCCATTCATTGTGCTACTTGTCGGAAGTTACAAATAATTTCCGTTAAAGTATTAACAATGGGGATCGTAGTTTACTTAAACTTGAAGAACAAGAAATTGGCGAATTGTACTGTTTAGATGCTTTGCATATATGTTTCTTAGACTATATAGAAGCAATATATACAAAGATTTCAACCGTCTACCTGTTCCATTCAATGTTCTACTTGTCGAAAGTTACAAATAATTTCCTTTAAAGGATTAACAATGGGGCTCGTTGTTCACTTAAACTTGAAGAACAATAAATTGGCGAATTGGACTGTTTGGATGCCTTGCATATATGTTTCTTAGACTATATAGAAGCAATATATACAAAGATTTCAACCGTCTACCTGTTCCATTCAATGTTCTACTTGTCGAAAGTTACAAATAATTTCCTTTAAAGGATTAACAATGGGGCTCATTGTTCACTTAAACTTGAAGAACAAAAAATTGGCGAATTGTTCTGTTTGGATGCTTTGCATATATGTTTCTTAGACTATATAGAAGCAATATAAACAAAGATTGCAATCGTCTACCTGTTCCATTCATTGTTCTACTTGTCGCAAGTTACAAATAATTTCCGTTAAAGTATTAACAATGGGGCTCGTAGTTCACTTAAACTTGAAGATCAAATAATTGGCGAATTGTACTGTTTGGATAATTTGCAGATATGTTTCTTAGACTATATAGAAGCAATATATACAATGATTTCAACCGTCTACCTGTTCCATTCATTGTTCTACTTGTCGAAAGTTACAAATAATTTCCGTTAAGGGATTAACAATGGGGATCGTAGTTCACTTAAACTTGAAGAACAAAAAATTGGCGAATGGTACTGTTTGGATGCTTTGCATATATGTTTCTTAGACTATATAGAAGCAATATATACAAAGATTTCAACCGTCTACGTGTTCCAATCATTGTTCTACTTGTCGAAATTTACAAATAATTTCCATTTCATGATTATCAATGGAGCTCGCTGTTCACTTAAACTTGAAGATCAAAAAATTGGCGATTGTTACTGCTTAGATGCTTTGCATACATGTTTCTTAGATTATATAGAAGCAATATATACAAAGATTTCAACCGTCTACGTGTTCCAATCATTGTTCTACTTGTAGAAAGTTACAATTAATTTCCGTTAAAGTATTAACAATGGGGCTCGTAGTTCACTTAAACTTGAAGATCAAATAATTGGCGAATTGTACTGTTTGGATAATTTGCAGATATGTTTCTTAGACTATATAGAAGCAATATATACAATGATTTCAACCGTCTACCTGTTCCATTCATTGTTCTACTTGTCGAAAGTTACAAATAATTTCCGTTAAGGGATTAACAATGGGGATCGTAGTTCACTTAAACTTGAAGAACAAAAAATTGGCGAATGGTACTGTTTGGATGCTTTGCATATATGTTTCTTAGACTATATAGAAGCAATATATACATTGATTTCAACCGTCTACCTGTTCCATTCATTGTTCTACTTGTCGAAATTTACAAATAATTTCCTTTAAAGGAGTAACAATGGGGCTCGTAGTTCACTTAAACTTGAAGAACAAAAAATTGGCGAATGGTACTGTTTGGATGCTTTGCATATATGTTTCTTAGACTATATAGAAGCAATATATACAAAGATTACAACCGTCTACCTGTTCCATTCATTGTTCTACTTGTCGAAAGTTACAAATAATTTCCGATAACGGATTAACCATTGGGGCTCATTGTTCACTTAAACTTGAAGAACAAAAAATTGGCGAATTGTACTGTTTGGATGCTTTGCATATATGTTTCTTATACTATATAGAAGCAATATATACAAAGATTTCAACCGTCTACCTGTTCCATTCATTGTTCTACTTGTCGAAATTTACAAATAATTTCCTTTGAAGGATTAACAATGGGGCTCGTAGTTAACTTAAACTTGAAGAGCAAAAAATTGGCGAATTGTACTGTTTGGATGCTTTGCATGTATGTTTCTTATACTATATAGAAGCAATATATACAAAGATTTCAACCGTCTACCTGTTCCATTCAATGTTCTACTTGTCAAAGTTACAAATAATTTCCGATAAAGGATTAACAATGGAGCTCATTGTTCACTTAAACTTGAAGAACAAAAAATTGGCGAATGGTACTGTTTGGATGCTTTTCGTACATGTTTCTTAGACCATATGGAAGCAATATATACAAAGATTTCAACCGTCTACGTGTTCCAATCATTGTTCTACTTGTCGAAATTTACAAATAATTTCCTTTAAAGGATTAACAATGGGGCTCGTTGTTCACTTAAACTTGAAGAACAATAAATTGGCGAATTGTACTGTTTGGATGCCTTGCATATATGTTTCTTAGACTATATAGAAGCAATATATACAAAGATTTCAACCGTCTAACTGTTCCATTCATCGTTCTACTTGTAGAAAGTTACAATTAATTTCCGTTAAAGGATTAAACATTGGGGCTCATTCTTCACTTAAACTTGAAGAACAATAAATTGGCGAATTGTACTGTTTGGATGCCTTGCATATATGTTTCTTAGACTATATAGAAGCAATATATAGAAAGATTTCAACCGTCTAACTGTTCCATTCATTGTTCTACTTGTAGAAATTTACAAATGATTTCCATTAAGGGATTAACAATGGGGATCGTAGTTTACTTAAACTTGAAGTACAAGAAATTGGCGAATTGTACTGTTTGGATGCTTTCCATATATGTTTCTTAGACTATATAGACGCAATATATACAATGATTTCAACCGTCTACCTATTCCATTCATTATTCTACTTGCCGAAATTTACAAATAATTTCCTTTGAAGGATTAACAATGGGGCTCGTAGTTCACTTAAACTTGAAGAGCAAAAAATTGGCGAATTGTACTGTTTGGACGCTATGCATATATGTTTCTTAGACTATATAGACGCAATATATACAATGATTTCAACCGTCTACCTATTCCATTCATTATTCTACTTGCCGAAATTTACAAATAATTTCCTTTAAAGGATTAACAATGGGGCTCGTTGTTCACTTAAACTTGAAGAACAAAAAATTGGCGAATGGTACTGTTTGGATGCTTTGCATATATGTTTCTTAGATTATATAGAAGCAATTTATACAAAGATTTCAACCGTCTACCTGTTCCATTCATTGTCCTGCTTGTCGAAAATTACAAATAATTTCCGATAAATGATTAACCATTGGGGCTCATTGTTCACTTACACTAGAAGAACAAAAAATTGGCGAATGGTACTGTTTGGATGCTTTGCGTACATGTTTCTTAGACTATTAGGAAGCAATATATACAAAGATTTCAAACGTCTACGTGTTCCAATCATTGTTCTACTTGTCGAAATTTACAAATGATTTCCATTAAGGGATTAACAATGGGGATCGTAGTTTACTTAAACTTGAAGTACAAGAAATTGGCGAATTGTACTGTTTGGATGCTTTCCATATATGTTTCTTAGACTATATAGACGCAATATATACAATGATTTCAACCGTCTACCTATTCCATTCATTATTCTACTTGCCGAAATTTACAAATAATTTCCTCTAAAGGATTAACAATGGGGCTAGTAGTTCACTTAAACTTGAAGAACAAAAAATTGGCGTATTGTACTGATTGGATGCTTTGCATATAAGTTTCTTAGACTATATAGAAGCATTATATAGAAAGATTTCAACCGCCTACCTGTTCCATTCATTGTTCTACTTGTCGAAATTTACAAATAATTTCCTTTAAAGCATTAACAATCGGGCTCGTTGTTCACTTAAACTTGAAGAACAAAAAATTGGCGAATGGTACTGTTTGGATGCTTTGCATATATGTTTCTTAGGCTATATAGAAGCAATATATACTTTGATATCAACCGTCTACCTGTTCCATTCATTGTGCTACTTGTCGGAAGTTACAAATAATTTCCGTTAAGGTATTAACAATGGGGATCGTAGTTTACTTAAACTTGAAGAACAAGAAATTGGCGAATTGTACTGTTTGGATGCTTTGCATATATGTTTCTTAGACTATATAGAAGCAATATATACAAAGATTTCAACCGTCTACCTGTTCCATTCATTGTTCTACTTGTCGAAAGTTACAAATAATTTCCTTTAAAGGATTAACAATGGGGCTCGTTGTTCACTTAAACTTGAAGAACAATAAATTGGCGAATTGGACTGTTTGGATGCCTTGCATATATGTTTCTTAGACTATATAGAAGCAATATATAGAAAGATTTCAACCGTCTAACTGTTCCATTCATTGTTCTACTTGTCGAAAGTTACAAATAATTTCCGATAAAGGATTAAACATTGGGGCTCATTGTTCACTTAAACTTGAAGAACAAAAAATTGGCGAATTGTTCTGTTTGGATGCTTTGCATATATGTTTCTTAGACTATATAGAAGCAATATAAACAAAGATTGCAATCGTCTACCTGTTCCATTCATTGTTCTACTTGTCGCAAGTTACAAATAATTTCCGTTAAAGTATTAACAATGGGGCTCGTTGTTCACTTAATCTTGAAGAACAAAAAATTGGCGGATGGTACTGTTTGGATGCTTTGCATATATGTTTCTTAGACTATATAGAAGCAATATATACTTTGATATCAACCGTCTACCTGTTCCATTCATTGTGCTACTTGTCGGAAGTTACAAATAATTTCCGTTAAAGTATTAACAATGGGGATCGTAGTTTACTTAAACTTGAAGAACAAGAAATTGGCGAATTGTACTGTTTAGATGCTTTGCATATATGTTTCTTAGACTATATAGAAGCAATATATACAAAGATTTCAACCGTCTACCTGTTCCATTCAATGTTCTACTTGTCGAAAGTTACAAATAATTTCCTTTAAAGGATTAACAATGGGGCTCGTTGTTCACTTAAACTTGAAGAACAATAAATTGGCGAATTGGACTGTTTGGATGCCTTGCATATATGTTTCTTAGACTATATAGAAGCAATATATACAAAGATTTCAACCGTCTACCTGTTCCATTCAATGTTCTACTTGTCGAAAGTTACAAATAATTTCCTTTAAAGGATTAACAATGGGGCTCATTGTTCACTTAAACTTGAAGAACAAAAAATTGGCGAATTGTTCTGTTTGGATGCTTTGCATATATGTTTCTTAGACTATATAGAAGCAATATAAACAAAGATTGCAATCGTCTACCTGTTCCATTCATTGTTCTACTTGTCGCAAGTTACAAATAATTTCCGTTAAAGTATTAACAATGGGGCTCGTAGTTCACTTAAACTTGAAGATCAAATAATTGGCGAATTGTACTGTTTGGATAATTTGCAGATATGTTTCTTAGACTATATAGAAGCAATATATACAATGATTTCAACCGTCTACCTGTTCCATTCATTGTTCTACTTGTCGAAAGTTACAAATAATTTCCGTTAAAGTATTAACAATGGGGCTCGTAGTTCACTTAAACTTGAAGATCAAATAATTGGCGAATTGTACTGTTTGGATAATTTGCAGATATGTTTCTTAGACTATATAGAAGCAATATATACAAAGATTTCAACCGTCTACCTGTTCCATTCAATGTTCTACTTGTCGAAAGTTACAAATAATTTCCTTTAAAGGATTAACAATGGGGCTCATTGTTCACTTAAACTTGAAGAACAAAAAATTGGCGAATTGTTCTGTTTGGATGCTTTGCATATATGTTTCTTAGACTATATAGAAGCAATATAAACAAAGATTGCAATCGTCTACCTGTTCCATTCATTGTTCTACTTGTCGCAAGTTACAAATAATTTCCGTTAAAGTATTAACAATGGGGCTCGTTGTTCACTTAATCTTGAAGAACAAAAAATTGGCGGATGGTACTGTTTGGATGCTTTGCATATATGTTTCTTAGACTATATAGAAGCAATATATACTTTGATATCAACCGTCTACCTGTTCCATTCAATGTTCTACTTGTCGAAAGTTACAAATAATTTCCGATAAAGGATTAACAATGGAGCTCATTGTGCACTTAAACTTGAAGAACAAAAAATTGGCGAATGGTACTGTTTGGATGCTTTGCATATATGTTTCTTAGACTATATGGAAGCAATATATACAAAGATTTCAACCGTCTACGTGTTCCAATCATTGTTCTACTTGTAGAAAGTTACAATTAATTTCCGTTAAAGGATTAACAATGGGGCTCGTAGTTCACTTAAACTTGAAGATCAAAAAATTGGCGAATTGTACTGTTTGGATAATTTGCAGATATGTTTCTTAGACTATATAGAAGCAATATATACAAAGATTTCAACCGTCTACCTGTTCCATTCATTGTTCTACTTGTCGAAATTTACAAATAATTTCCTTTGAAGGATTAACAATGGGGCTCGTAGTTCACTTAAACTTGAAGAACAAAAAATTGGCGAATGGTACTGTTTGGATGCTTTGCGTACATGTTTCTTAGACCATATGGAAGCAATATATACAAAGATTTCAACCGTCTACGTGTTCCAATCATTGTTCTACTTGTCGAAATTTACAAATAATTTCCTTTAAAGGATTAACAATGGGGCTCGTTGTTCACTTAAACTTGAAGAACAATAAATTGGCGAATTGTACTGTTTGGATGCTTTGCATATATGTTTCTTAGACTATATAGAAGCAATATATACATAGATTTCAACCGTCTAACTGTTCCATTCATTGTTCTACTTGTAGAAAGTTACAATTAATTTCCGTTAAAGGATTAACAATGGGGCTCGTAGTTCACTTAAACTTGAAGATCAAAAAATTGGCGAATTGTACTGTTTGGATGCTTTGCATATATGTTTCGTAGATTATATAGAAGCAATATATACAAAGATTTCAACCGTCTAACTGTTCCATTCATTGTTCTACTTGTCGAAAGTTACAAATAATTTCCGATAAAGGATTAAACATTGGGGCTCATTGTTCACTTAAACTTGAAGAACAAAAAATTGGCGAATTGTACTGTTTGGATGCTTTGCATATATGTTTCTTAGACTATATAGAAGCAATATATACAAAGATTTCAACCGTCTACCTGCTCCATTCATTGTTCTACTTGTCGAAAGTTACAAATAATTTCCGATAAAGGATTAACAATGGGTCTCATTGTTCACTTAAACTTGAAGAACAAAAAATTGGCGAATGGTACTGTTTGGATGCTTTGCATATATGTTTTTTAGACTATATGGAAGCAATTTATACAAAGATTTCAACCGTCTACGTGTTCCAATCATTGTTCTACTTGTCGAAATTTACAAATAATTTCCTTTAAAGGATTAACAATGGGGCTCGTTGTTCACTTAAACTTGAAGAACAATAAATTGGCGAATTGTACTGTTTGGATGCCTTGCATATATGTTTCTTAGACTATATAGAAGCAATATATAGAAAGATTTCAACCGTCTAACTGTTCCATTCATTGTTCTACTTGTCGAAAGTTACAAATAATTTCCGATAAAGGATTAAACATTGGGGCTCATTGTTCACTTAAACTTGAAGAACAATAAATTGGCGAATTGTACTGTTTGGATGCCTTGCATATATGTTTCTTAGACTATATAGAAGCAATATATAGAAAGATTTCAACCGTCTAACTGTTCCATTCATTGTTCTTCTTGTAGAAATTTACAAATGATTTCCATTAAGGGATTAACAATGGGGATCGTAGTTTACTTAAACTTGAAGTACAAGAAAATGGCGAATTGTACTGTTTGGATGCTTTCCATATATGTTTCTTAGACTATATAGACGCAATATATACAATGATTTCAACCGTCTACCTATTCCATTCATTATTCTACTTGCCGAAATTTACAAATAATTTCCTTTGAAGGATTAACAATGGGGCTCGTAGTTCACTTAAACTTGAAGAGCAAAAAATTGGCGAATTGTACTGTTTGGACGCTATGCATATATGTTTCTTAGACTATATAGACGCAATATATACAATGATTTCAACCGTCTACCTATTCCATTCATTATTCTACTTGCCGAAATTTACAAATAATTTCCTTTAAAGGATTAACAATGGGGATCGTAGTTCACTTAAACTTGAAGGACAAAAAATTGGCGAATTGTACTGTTTGGATGCTTTGCATATATGTTTCGTAGACTATATAGAAGCAATATATACAATGATTTCAACCGTCTACATGATCCATTCATTGTTCTACTTGTCGAAATTTACAAATAATTTCCTTTAAAGGATTAACAATGGGGCTCGTAGTTCACTTAAACTTGAAGGACAAAAAATAGGCGAATTGTACTGTTTGGATGCTTTGCGTACATGTTTCTTAGACCATATGGAAGCAATATATACAAAGATTTCAACCGTCTACGTGTTCCAATCATTTTTCTACTTGTCGAAATTTACAAATAATTTCCTTTAAAGGATTAACAATGGGGCTCGTAGTTCACTTAAACTTGAAGGACAAAAAATTGGCGAATTGTACTGTTTGGATGCTTTGCGTACATGTTTCTTAGACCATATGGAAGCAATATATACAAAGATTTCAACCGTCTACGTGTTCCAATCATTTTTCTACTTGTCGAAATTTACAAATAATTTCCTTTAAAGGATTAACAATGGGGCTCGTTGTTCACTTAAACTTGAAGAACAATAAATTGGCGAATTGTACTGTTTGGATGCCTTGCATATATGTTTCTTAGACTATATAGAAGCAATATATAGAAAGATTTCAACCGTCTAACTGTTCCATTCATTGTTCTACTTGTCGAAAGTTACAAATAATTTCCGATAAAGGATTAAACATTGGGGCTCATTGTTCACTTAAACTTGAAGAACAAAAAATTGGCGAATTGTTCTGTTTGGATGCTTTGCATATATGTTTCTCAGACTATATAGAAGCAATATAAACAAAGATTTCAATCGTCTACCTGTTCCATTCATTGTTCTACTTGTCGAAATTTACAAATAATTTCCGTTAAGGGATTAACAATGGGGATCGTAGTTTACTTAAACTTGAAGAACAAAAAATTGGCGAATGGTACTGTTTGGATGCTTTGCATATGTGTTTCTTAGACTATATAGAAGCAATATATACAATGATTTCAACCGTCTACCTGTTCCATTCATTGTTTTACTTGTCGAAATTTACAAATAATTTCCTCTAAAGGATTAACAATGGGGCTAGTAGTTCACTTAAATTTGAAGAACAAAAAATTGGCGAATTGTACTGATTGGATGCTTTGCATATAAGTTTCTTAGACTATATAGAAGCATTATATAGAAAGATTTCAACCGCCTACCTGTTCCATTCATTGTTCTACTTGTCGAAATTTACAAATAATTTCCTTTAAAGCATTAACAATGGGGCTCGTTGTTCACTTAAACTTGAAGAACAAAAAATTGGCGAATTGTACTGTTTGGATGCTTTGCATGCATGTTTCTTATACTATATAGAAGCAATATATACAAAGATTTCAACCGTCTACCTGTTCCATTCAATGTTCTACTTGTCGAAAGTTACAAATAATTTCCGATAAAGGATTAACAATGGAGCTCATTGTTCACTTAAACTTGAAGAACAAAAAATTGGCGAATGGTACTGTTTGGATGCTTTGCGTACATGTTTCTTAGACCATATGGAAGCAATATATACAAAGATTTCAACCGTCTACGTGTTCCAATCATTGTTCTACTTGTCGAAATTTACAAATAATTTCCTTTAAAGGATTAACAATGGGGCTCGTTGTTCACTTAAACTTGAAGAACAATAAATTGGCCAATTGTACTGTTTGGATGCTTTGCATATATGTTTCTTAGACTATATAGAAGCAATATATACATAGATTTCAACCGTCTAACTGTTCCATTCATTGTTCTACTTGTAGAAAGTTACAATTAATTTCCGTTAAAGGATTAACAATGGGGCTCGTAGTTCACTTAAACTTGAAGATCAAAAAATTGGCGAATTGTACTGTTTGGATGCTTTGCATATATGTTTCGTAGATTATATAGAAGCAATATATACAAAGATTTCAACCGTCTAACTGTTCCATTCATTGTTCTACTTGTCGAAAGTTACAAATAATTTCCGATAAAGGATTAAACATTGGGGCTCATTGTTCACTTAAACTTGATGAACAAAAAATTGGCGAATTGTACTGTTTGGATGCTTTGCATATATGTTTCTTAGACTATATAGAAGCAATATATACAAAGATTTCAACCGTCTACCTGCTCCATTCATTGTTCTACTTGTCGAAAGTTACAAATAATTTCCGATAAAGGATTAACAATGGGTCTCATTGTTCACTTAAACTTGAAGAACAAAAAATTGGCGAATGGTACTGTTTGGATGCTTTGCATATATGTTTCTTAGACTATATGGAAGCAATTTATACAAAGATTTCAACCGTCTACGTGTTCCAATCATTGTTCTACTTGTCGAAATTTACAAATAATTTCCTTTAAAGGATTAACAATGGGGCTCGATGTTCACTTAAACTTGAAGAACAATAAATTGGCGAATTGTACTGTTTGGATGCCTTGCATATATGTTTCTTAGACTATATAGAAGCAATATATAGAAAGATTTCAACCGTCTAACTGTTCCATTCATTGTTCTACTTGTCGAAAGTTACAAATAATTTCCGATAAAGGATTAAACATTGGGGCTCATTCTTCACTTAAACTTGAAGAACAATAAATTGGCGAATTGTACTGTTTGGATGCCTTGCATATATGTTTCTTAGACTATATAGAAGCAATATATAGAAAGATTTCAACCGTCTAACTGTTCCATTCATTGTTCTACTTGTAGAAATTTACAAATGATTTCCATTAAGGGATTAACAATGGGGATCGTAGTTTACTTAAACTTGAAGTACAAGAAATTGGCGAATTGTACTGTTTGGATGCTTTCCATATATGTTTCTTAGACTATATAGACGCAATATATACAATGATTTCAACCGTCTACCTATTCCATTCATTATTCTACTTGCCGAAATTTACAAATAATTTCCTTTGAAGGATTAACAATGGGGCTCGTAGTTCACTTAAACTTGAAGAGCAAAAAATTGGCGAATTGTACTGTTTGGACGCTATGCATATATGTTTCTTAGACTATATAGACGCAATATATACAATGATTTCAACCGTCTACCTATTCCATTCATTATTCTACTTGCCGAAATTTACAAATAATTTCCTTTAAAGGATTAACAATGGGGCTCGTTGTTCACTTAAACTTGAAGAACAAAAAATTGGCGAATGGTACTGTTTGGATGCTTTGCATATATGTTTCTTAGATTATATAGAAGCAATTTATACAAAGATTTCAACCGTCTACCTGTTCCATTCATTGTCCTGCTTGTCGAAAATTACAAATAATTTCCGATAAATGATTAACCATTGGGGCTCATTGTTCACTTACACTAGAAGAACAAAAAATTGGCGAATGGTACTGTTTGGATGCTTTGCGTACATGTTTCTTAGACTATTAGGAAGCAATATATACAAAGATTTCAAACGTCTACGTGTTCCAATCATTGTTCTACTTGTCGAAATTTACAAATGATTTCCATTAAGGGATTAACAATGGGGATCGTAGTTTACTTAAACTTGAAGTACAAGAAATTGGCGAATTGTACTGTTTGGATGCTTTCCATATATGTTTCTTAGACTATATAGACGCAATATATACAATGATTTCAACCGTCTACCTATTCCATTCATTATTCTACTTGCCGAAATTTACAAATAATTTCCTCTAAAGGATTAACAATGGGGCTAGTAGTTCACTTAAACTTGAAGAACAAAAAATTGGCGTATTGTACTGATTGGATGCTTTGCATATAAGTTTCTTAGACTATATAGAAGCATTATATAGAAAGATTTCAACCGCCTACCTGTTCCATTCATTGTTCTACTTGTCGAAATTTACAAATAATTTCCTTTAAAGCATTAACAATGGGGCTCGTTGTTCACTTAAACTTGAAGAACAAAAAATTGGCGAATGGTACTGTTTGGATGCTTTGCATATATGTTTCTTAGGCTATATAGAAGCAATATATACTTTGATATCAACCGTCTACCTGTTCCATTCATTGTGCTACTTGTCGGAAGTTACAAATAATTTCCGTTAAGGTATTAACAATGGGGATCGTAGTTTACTTAAACTTGAAGAACAAGAAATTGGCGAATTGTACTGTTTGGATGCTTTGCATATATGTTTCTTAGACTATATAGAAGCAATATATACAAAGATTTCAACCGTCTACCTGTTCCATTCATTGTTCTACTTGTCGAAAGTTACAAATAATTTCCTTTAAAGGATTAACAATGGGGCTCGTTGTTCACTTAAACTTGAAGAACAATAAATTGGCGAATTGGACTGTTTGGATGCCTTGCATATATGTTTCTTAGACTATATAGAAGCAATATAAACAAAGATTGCAATCGTCTACCTGTTCCATTCATTGTTCTACTTGTCGCAAGTTACAAATAATTTCCTTTAAAGGATTAACAATGGGGCTCGTTGTTCACTTAAACTTGAAGAACAATAAATTGGCGAATTGGACTGTTTGGATGCCTTGCATATATGTTTCTTAGACTATATAGAAGCAATATATACAAAGATTTCAACCGTCTACCTGTTCCATTCAATGTTCTACTTGTCGAAAGTTACAAATAATTTCCTTTAAAGGATTAACAATGGGGCTCATTGTTCACTTAAACTTGAAGAACAAAAAATTGGCGAATTGTTCTGTTTGGATGCTTTGCATATATGTTTCTTAGACTATATAGAAGCAATATAAACAAAGATTGCAATCGTCTACCTGTTCCATTCATTGTTCTACTTGTCGCAAGTTACAAATAATTTCCGTTAAAGTATTAACAATGGGGCTCGTAGTTCACTTAAACTTGAAGATCAAATAATTGGCGAATTGTACTGTTTGGATAATTTGCAGATATGTTTCTTAGACTATATAGAAGCAATATATACAATGATTTCAACCGTCTACCTGTTCCATTCATTGTTCTACTTGTCGAAAGTTACAAATAATTTCCGTTAAGGGATTAACAATGGGGATCGTAGTTCACTTAAACTTGAAGAACAAAAAATTGGCGAATGGTACTGTTTGGATGCTTTGCATATATGTTTCTTAGACTATATAGAAGCAATATATACAAAGATTTCAACCGTCTACGTGTTCCAATCATTGTTCTACTTGTCGAAATTTACAAATAATTTCCATTTCATGATTATCAATGGAGCTCGCTGTTCACTTAAACTTGAAGATCAAAAAATTGGCGATTGTTACTGCTTAGATGCTTTGCATACATGTTTCTTAGATTATATAGAAGCAATATATACAAAGATTTCAACCGTCTACGTGTTCCAATCATTGTTCTACTTGTAGAAAGTTACAATTAATTTCCGTTAAAGTATTAACAATGGGGCTCGTAGTTCACTTAAACTTGAAGATCAAATAATTGGCGAATTGTACTGTTTGGATAATTTGCAGATATGTTTCTTAGACTATATAGAAGCAATATATACAATGATTTCAACCGTCTACCTGTTCCATTCATTGTTCTACTTGTCGAAAGTTACAAATAATTTCCGTTAAGGGATTAACAATGGGGATCGTAGTTCACTTAAACTTGAAGAACAAAAAATTGGCGAATGGTACTGTTTGGATGCTTTGCATATATGTTTCTTAGACTATATAGAAGCAATATATACATTGATTTCAACCGTCTACCTGTTCCATTCATTGTTCTACTTGTCGAAATTTACAAATAATTTCCTTTAAAGGAGTAACAATGGGGCTCGTAGTTCACTTAAACTTGAAGAACAAAAAATTGGCGAATGGTACTGTTTGGATGCTTTGCATATATGTTTCTTAGACTATATAGAAGCAATATATACAAAGATTACAACCGTCTACCTGTTCCATTCATTGTTCTACTTGTCGAAAGTTACAAATAATTTCCGATAACGGATTAACCATTGGGGCTCATTGTTCACTTAAACTTGAAGAACAAAAAATTGGCGAATTGTACTGTTTGGATGCTTTGCATATATGTTTCTTATACTATATAGAAGCAATATATACAAAGATTTCAACCGTCTACCTGTTCCATTCATTGTTCTACTTGTCGAAATTTACAAATAATTTCCTTTGAAGGATTAACAATGGGGCTCGTAGTTAACTTAAACTTGAAGAGCAAAAAATTGGCGAATTGTACTGTTTGGATGCTTTGCATGTATGTTTCTTATACTATATAGAAGCAATATATACAAAGATTTCAACCGTCTACCTGTTCCATTCAATGTTCTACTTGTCAAAGTTACAAATAATTTCCGATAAAGGATTAACAATGGAGCTCATTGTTCACTTAAACTTGAAGAACAAAAAATTGGCGAATGGTACTGTTTGGATGCTTTTCGTACATGTTTCTTAGACCATATGGAAGCAATATATACAAAGATTTCAACCGTCTACGTGTTCCAATCATTGTTCTACTTGTCGAAATTTACAAATAATTTCCTTTAAAGGATTAACAATGGGGCTCGTTGTTCACTTAAACTTGAAGAACAATAAATTGGCGAATTGTACTGTTTGGATGCCTTGCATATATGTTTCTTAGACTATATAGAAGCAATATATACAAAGATTTCAACCGTCTAACTGTTCCATTCATTGTTCTACTTGTAGAAAGTTACAATTAATTTCCGTTAAAGGATTAAACATTGGGGCTCATTCTTCACTTAAACTTGAAGAACAATAAATTGGCGAATTGTACTGTTTGGATGCCTTGCATATATGTTTCTTAGACTATATAGAAGCAATATATAGAAAGATTTCAACCGTCTAACTGTTCCATTCATTGTTCTACTTGTAGAAATTTACAAATGATTTCCATTAAGGGATTAACAATGGGGATCGTAGTTTACTTAAACTTGAAGTACAAGAAATTGGCGAATTGTACTGTTTGGATGCTTTCCATATATGTTTCTTAGACTATATAGACGCAATATATACAATGATTTCAACCGTCTACCTATTCCATTCATTATTCTACTTGCCGAAATTTACAAATAATTTCCTTTGAAGGATTAACAATGGGGCTCGTAGTTCACTTAAACTTGAAGAGCAAAAAATTGGCGAATTGTACTGTTTGGACGCTATGCATATATGTTTCTTAGACTATATAGACGCAATATATACAATGATTTCAACCGTCTACCTATTCCATTCATTATTCTACTTGCCGAAATTTACAAATAATTTCCTTTAAAGGATTAACAATGGGGCTCGTTGTTCACTTAAACTTGAAGAACAAAAAATTGGCGAATGGTACTGTTTGGATGCTTTGCATATATGTTTCTTAGATTATATAGAAGCAATTTATACAAAGATTTCAACCGTCTACCTGTTCCATTCATTGTCCTGCTTGTCGAAAATTACAAATAATTTCCGATAAATGATTAACCATTGGGGCTCATTGTTCACTTACACTAGAAGAACAAAAAATTGGCGAATGGTACTGTTTGGATGCTTTGCGTACATGTTTCTTAGACTATTAGGAAGCAATATATACAAAGATTTCAAACGTCTACGTGTTCCAATCATTGTTCTACTTGTCGAAATTTACAAATGATTTCCATTAAGGGATTAACAATGGGGATCGTAGTTTACTTAAACTTGAAGTACAAGAAATTGGCGAATTGTACTGTTTGGATGCTTTCCATATATGTTTCTTAGACTATATAGACGCAATATATACAATGATTTCAACCGTCTACCTATTCCATTCATTATTCTACTTGCCGAAATTTACAAATAATTTCCTCTAAAGGATTAACAATGGGGCTAGTAGTTCACTTAAACTTGAAGAACAAAAAATTGGCGTATTGTACTGATTGGATGCTTTGCATATAAGTTTCTTAGACTATATAGAAGCATTATATAGAAAGATTTCAACCGCCTACCTGTTCCATTCATTGTTCTACTTGTCGAAATTTACAAATAATTTCCTTTAAAGCATTAACAATGGGGCTCGTTGTTCACTTAAACTTGAAGAACAAAAAATTGGCGAATGGTACTGTTTGGATGCTTTGCATATATGTTTCTTAGGCTATATAGAAGCAATATATACTTTGATATCAACCGTCTACCTGTTCCATTCATTGTGCTACTTGTCGGAAGTTACAAATAATTTCCGTTAAGGTATTAACAATGGGGATCGTAGTTTACTTAAACTTGAAGAACAAGAAATTGGCGAATTGTACTGTTTGGATGCTTTGCATATATGTTTCTTAGACTATATAGAAGCAATATATACAAAGATTTCAACCGTCTACCTGTTCCATTCATTGTTCTACTTGTCGAAAGTTACAAATAATTTCCTTTAAAGGATTAACAATGGGGCTCGTTGTTCACTTAAACTTGAAGAACAATAAATTGGCGAATTGGACTGTTTGGATGCCTTGCATATATGTTTCTTAGACTATATAGAAGCAATATATAGAAAGATTTCAACCGTCTAACTGTTCCATTCATTGTTCTACTTGTCGAAAGTTACAAATAATTTCCGATAAAGGATTAAACATTGGGGCTCATTGTTCACTTAAACTTGAAGAACAAAAAATTGGCGAATTGTTCTGTTTGGATGCTTTGCATATATGTTTCTTAGACTATATAGAAGCAATATAAACAAAGATTGCAATCGTCTACCTGTTCCATTCATTGTTCTACTTGTCGCAAGTTACAAATAATTTCCGTTAAAGTATTAACAATGGGGCTCGTTGTTCACTTAATCTTGAAGAACAAAAAATTGGCGGATGGTACTGTTTGGATGCTTTGCATATATGTTTCTTAGACTATATAGAAGCAATATATACTTTGATATCAACCGTCTACCTGTTCCATTCATTGTGCTACTTGTCGGAAGTTACAAATAATTTCCGTTAAAGTATTAACAATGGGGATCGTAGTTTACTTAAACTTGAAGAACAAGAAATTGGCGAATTGTACTGTTTAGATGCTTTGCATATATGTTTCTTAGACTATATAGAAGCAATATATACAAAGATTTCAACCGTCTACCTGTTCCATTCAATGTTCTACTTGTCGAAAGTTACAAATAATTTCCTTTAAAGGATTAACAATGGGGCTCGTTGTTCACTTAAACTTGAAGAACAATAAATTGGCGAATTGGACTGTTTGGATGCCTTGCATATATGTTTCTTAGACTATATAGAAGCAATATATACAAAGATTTCAACCGTCTACCTGTTCCATTCAATGTTCTACTTGTCGAAAGTTACAAATAATTTCCTTTAAAGGATTAACAATGGGGCTCATTGTTCACTTAAACTTG
This sequence comes from Cerceris ruficornis, assembly GCA_963989415.1. NCBI lineage: Eukaryota > Metazoa > Arthropoda > Insecta > Hymenoptera > Crabronidae > Cerceris > Cerceris ruficornis. The sequence continues at coordinate 2,108,277 of CAXDIW010000109.1, forward strand.
AAGAACAAAAAATTGGCGAATTGTTCTGTTTGGATGCTTTGCATATATGTTTCTTAGACTATATAGAAGCAATATAAACAAAGATTGCAATCGTCTACCTGTTCCATTCATTGTTCTACTTGTCGCAAGTTACAAATAATTTCCGTTAAAGTATTAACAATGGGGCTCGTAGTTCACTTAAACTTGAAGATCAAATAATTGGCGAATTGTACTGTTTGGATAATTTGCAGATATGTTTCTTAGACTATATAGAAGCAATATATACAATGATTTCAACCGTCTACCTGTTCCATTCATTGTTCTACTTGTCGAAAGTTACAAATAATTTCCGTTAAGGGATTAACAATGGGGATCGTAGTTCACTTAAACTTGAAGAACAAAAAATTGGCGAATGGTACTGTTTGGATGCTTTGCATATATGTTTCTTAGACTATATAGAAGCAATATATACAAAGATTTCAACCGTCTACGTGTTCCAATCATTGTTCTACTTGTCGAAATTTACAAATAATTTCCATTTCATGATTATCAATGGAGCTCGCTGTTCACTTAAACTTGAAGATCAAAAAATTGGCGATTGTTACTGCTTAGATGCTTTGCATACATGTTTCTTAGATTATATAGAAGCAATATATACAAAGATTTCAACCGTCTACGTGTTCCAATCATTGTTCTACTTGTAGAAAGTTACAATTAATTTCCGTTAAAGTATTAACAATGGGGCTCGTAGTTCACTTAAACTTGAAGATCAAATAATTGGCGAATTGTACTGTTTGGATAATTTGCAGATATGTTTCTTAGACTATATAGAAGCAATATATACAATGATTTCAACCGTCTACCTGTTCCATTCATTGTTCTACTTGTCGAAAGTTACAAATAATTTCCGTTAAGGGATTAACAATGGGGATCGTAGTTCACTTAAACTTGAAGAACAAAAAATTGGCGAATGGTACTGTTTGGATGCTTTGCATATATGTTTCTTAGACTATATAGAAGCAATATATACATTGATTTCAACCGTCTACCTGTTCCATTCATTGTTCTACTTGTCGAAATTTACAAATAATTTCCTTTAAAGGAGTAACAATGGGGCTCGTAGTTCACTTAAACTTGAAGAACAAAAAATTGGCGAATGGTACTGTTTGGATGCTTTGCATATATGTTTCTTAGACTATATAGAAGCAATATATACAAAGATTACAACCGTCTACCTGTTCCATTCATTGTTCTACTTGTCGAAAGTTACAAATAATTTCCGATAACGGATTAACCATTGGGGCTCATTGTTCACTTAAACTTGAAGAACAAAAAATTGGCGAATTGTACTGTTTGGATGCTTTGCATATATGTTTCTTATACTATATAGAAGCAATATATACAAAGATTTCAACCGTCTACCTGTTCCATTCATTGTTCTACTTGTCGAAATTTACAAATAATTTCCTTTGAAGGATTAACAATGGGGCTCGTAGTTAACTTAAACTTGAAGAGCAAAAAATTGGCGAATTGTACTGTTTGGATGCTTTGCATGTATGTTTCTTATACTATATAGAAGCAATATATACAAAGATTTCAACCGTCTACCTGTTCCATTCAATGTTCTACTTGTCAAAGTTACAAATAATTTCCGATAAAGGATTAACAATGGAGCTCATTGTTCACTTAAACTTGAAGAACAAAAAATTGGCGAATGGTACTGTTTGGATGCTTTTCGTACATGTTTCTTAGACCATATGGAAGCAATATATACAAAGATTTCAACCGTCTACGTGTTCCAATCATTGTTCTACTTGTCGAAATTTACAAATAATTTCCTTTAAAGGATTAACAATGGGGCTCGTTGTTCACTTAAACTTGAAGAACAATAAATTGGCGAATTGTACTGTTTGGATGCCTTGCATATATGTTTCTTAGACTATATAGAAGCAATATATACAAAGATTTCAACCGTCTAACTGTTCCATTCATTGTTCTACTTGTAGAAAGTTACAATTAATTTCCGTTAAAGGATTAAACATTGGGGCTCATTCTTCACTTAAACTTGAAGAACAATAAATTGGCGAATTGTACTGTTTGGATGCCTTGCATATATGTTTCTTAGACTATATAGAAGCAATATATAGAAAGATTTCAACCGTCTAACTGTTCCATTCATTGTTCTACTTGTAGAAATTTACAAATGATTTCCATTAAGGGATTAACAATGGGGATCGTAGTTTACTTAAACTTGAAGTACAAGAAATTGGCGAATTGTACTGTTTGGATGCTTTCCATATATGTTTCTTAGACTATATAGACGCAATATATACAATGATTTCAACCGTCTACCTATTCCATTCATTATTCTACTTGCCGAAATTTACAAATAATTTCCTTTGAAGGATTAACAATGGGGCTCGTAGTTCACTTAAACTTGAAGAGCAAAAAATTGGCGAATTGTACTGTTTGGACGCTATGCATATATGTTTCTTAGACTATATAGACGCAATATATACAATGATTTCAACCGTCTACCTATTCCATTCATTATTCTACTTGCCGAAATTTACAAATAATTTCCTTTAAAGGATTAACAATGGGGCTCGTTGTTCACTTAAACTTGAAGAACAAAAAATTGGCGAATGGTACTGTTTGGATGCTTTGCATATATGTTTCTTAGATTATATAGAAGCAATTTATACAAAGATTTCAACCGTCTACCTGTTCCATTCATTGTCCTGCTTGTCGAAAATTACAAATAATTTCCGATAAATGATTAACCATTGGGGCTCATTGTTCACTTACACTAGAAGAACAAAAAATTGGCGAATGGTACTGTTTGGATGCTTTGCGTACATGTTTCTTAGACTATATAGAAGCAATATATACAAAGATTTCAACCGTCTACCTGTTCCATTCAATGTTCTACTTGTCAAAGTTACAAATAATTTCCTTTAAAGGATTAACAATGGGGCTCGTTGTTCACTTAAACTTGAAGAACAAAAAATTGGCGAATGGTACTGTTTGGATGCTTTGCATATATGTTTCTTAGATTATATAGAAGCAATTTATACAAAGATTTCAACCGTCTACCTGTTCCATTCATTGTCCTGCTTGTCGAAAATTACAAATAATTTCCGATAAATGATTAACCATTGGGGCTCATTGTTCACTTACACTAGAAGAACAAAAAATTGGCGAATGGTACTGTTTGGATGCTTTGCGTACATGTTTCTTAGACTATTAGGAAGCAATATATACAAAGATTTCAAACGTCTACGTGTTCCAATCATTGTTCTACTTGTCGAAATTTACAAATGATTTCCATTAAGGGATTAACAATGGGGATCGTAGTTTACTTAAACTTGAAGTACAAGAAATTGGCGAATTGTACTGTTTGGATGCTTTCCATATATGTTTCTTAGACTATATAGACGCAATATATACAATGATTTCAACCGTCTACCTATTCCATTCATTATTCTACTTGCCGAAATTTACAAATAATTTCCTCTAAAGGATTAACAATGGGGCTAGTAGTTCACTTAAACTTGAAGAACAAAAAATTGGCGTATTGTACTGATTGGATGCTTTGCATATAAGTTTCTTAGACTATATAGAAGCATTATATAGAAAGATTTCAACCGCCTACCTGTTCCATTCATTGTTCTACTTGTCGAAATTTACAAATAATTTCCTTTAAAGCATTAACAATGGGGCTCGTTGTTCACTTAAACTTGAAGAACAAAAAATTGGCGAATGGTACTGTTTGGATGCTTTGCATATATGTTTCTTAGGCTATATAGAAGCAATATATACTTTGATATCAACCGTCTACCTGTTCCATTCATTGTGCTACTTGTCGGAAGTTACAAATAATTTCCGTTAAGGTATTAACAATGGGGATCGTAGTTTACTTAAACTTGAAGAACAAGAAATTGGCGAATTGTACTGTTTGGATGCTTTGCATATATGTTTCTTAGACTATATAGAAGCAATATATACAAAGATTTCAACCGTCTACCTGTTCCATTCATTGTTCTACTTGTCGAAAGTTACAAATAATTTCCTTTAAAGGATTAACAATGGGGCTCGTTGTTCACTTAAACTTGAAGAACAATAAATTGGCGAATTGGACTGTTTGGATGCCTTGCATATATGTTTCTTAGACTATATAGAAGCAATATATAGAAAGATTTCAACCGTCTAACTGTTCCATTCATTGTTCTACTTGTCGAAAGTTACAAATAATTTCCGATAAAGGATTAAACATTGGGGCTCATTGTTCACTTAAACTTGAAGAACAAAAAATTGGCGAATTGTTCTGTTTGGATGCTTTGCATATATGTTTCTTAGACTATATAGAAGCAATATAAACAAAGATTGCAATCGTCTACCTGTTCCATTCATTGTTCTACTTGTCGCAAGTTACAAATAATTTCCGTTAAAGTATTAACAATGGGGCTCGTTGTTCACTTAATCTTGAAGAACAAAAAATTGGCGGATGGTACTGTTTGGATGCTTTGCATATATGTTTCTTAGACTATATAGAAGCAATATATACTTTGATATCAACCGTCTACCTGTTCCATTCATTGTGCTACTTGTCGGAAGTTACAAATAATTTCCGTTAAAGTATTAACAATGGGGATCGTAGTTTACTTAAACTTGAAGAACAAGAAATTGGCGAATTGTACTGTTTAGATGCTTTGCATATATGTTTCTTAGACTATATAGAAGCAATATATACAAAGATTTCAACCGTCTACCTGTTCCATTCAATGTTCTACTTGTCGAAAGTTACAAATAATTTCCTTTAAAGGATTAACAATGGGGCTCGTTGTTCACTTAAACTTGAAGAACAATAAATTGGCGAATTGGACTGTTTGGATGCCTTGCATATATGTTTCTTAGACTATATAGAAGCAATATATACAAAGATTTCAACCGTCTACCTGTTCCATTCAATGTTCTACTTGTCGAAAGTTACAAATAATTTCCTTTAAAGGATTAACAATGGGGCTCATTGTTCACTTAAACTTGAAGAACAAAAAATTGGCGAATTGTTCTGTTTGGATGCTTTGCATATATGTTTCTTAGACTATATAGAAGCAATATAAACAAAGATTGCAATCGTCTACCTGTTCCATTCATTGTTCTACTTGTCGCAAGTTACAAATAATTTCCGTTAAAGTATTAACAATGGGGCTCGTAGTTCACTTAAACTTGAAGATCAAATAATTGGCGAATTGTACTGTTTGGATAATTTGCAGATATGTTTCTTAGACTATATAGAAGCAATATATACAATGATTTCAACCGTCTACCTGTTCCATTCATTGTTCTACTTGTCGAAAGTTACAAATAATTTCCGTTAAGGGATTAACAATGGGGATCGTAGTTCACTTAAACTTGAAGAACAAAAAATTGGCGAATGGTACTGTTTGGATGCTTTGCATATATGTTTCTTAGACTATATAGAAGCAATATATACAAAGATTTCAACCGTCTACGTGTTCCAATCATTGTTCTACTTGTCGAAATTTACAAATAATTTCCATTTCATGATTATCAATGGAGCTCGCTGTTCACTTAAACTTGAAGATCAAAAAATTGGCGATTGTTACTGCTTAGATGCTTTGCATACATGTTTCTTAGATTATATAGAAGCAATATATACAAAGATTTCAACCGTCTACGTGTTCCAATCATTGTTCTACTTGTAGAAAGTTACAATTAATTTCCGTTAAAGTATTAACAATGGGGCTCGTAGTTCACTTAAACTTGAAGATCAAATAATTGGCGAATTGTACTGTTTGGATAATTTGCAGATATGTTTCTTAGACTATATAGAAGCAATATATACAATGATTTCAACCGTCTACCTGTTCCATTCATTGTTCTACTTGTCGAAAGTTACAAATAATTTCCGTTAAGGGATTAACAATGGGGATCGTAGTTCACTTAAACTTGAAGAACAAAAAATTGGCGAATGGTACTGTTTGGATGCTTTGCATATATGTTTCTTAGACTATATAGAAGCAATATATACATTGATTTCAACCGTCTACCTGTTCCATTCATTGTTCTACTTGTCGAAATTTACAAATAATTTCCTTTAAAGGAGTAACAATGGGGCTCGTAGTTCACTTAAACTTGAAGAACAAAAAATTGGCGAATGGTACTGTTTGGATGCTTTGCATATATGTTTCTTAGACTATATAGAAGCAATATATACAAAGATTACAACCGTCTACCTGTTCCATTCATTGTTCTACTTGTCGAAAGTTACAAATAATTTCCGATAACGGATTAACCATTGGGGCTCATTGTTCACTTAAACTTGAAGAACAAAAAATTGGCGAATTGTACTGTTTGGATGCTTTGCATATATGTTTCTTATACTATATAGAAGCAATATATACAAAGATTTCAACCGTCTACCTGTTCCATTCATTGTTCTACTTGTCGAAATTTACAAATAATTTCCTTTGAAGGATTAACAATGGGGCTCGTAGTTAACTTAAACTTGAAGAGCAAAAAATTGGCGAATTGTACTGTTTGGATGCTTTGCATGTATGTTTCTTATACTATATAGAAGCAATATATACAAAGATTTCAACCGTCTACCTGTTCCATTCAATGTTCTACTTGTCAAAGTTACAAATAATTTCCGATAAAGGATTAACAATGGAGCTCATTGTTCACTTAAACTTGAAGAACAAAAAATTGGCGAATGGTACTGTTTGGATGCTTTTCGTACATGTTTCTTAGACCATATGGAAGCAATATATACAAAGATTTCAACCGTCTACGTGTTCCAATCATTGTTCTACTTGTCGAAATTTACAAATAATTTCCTTTAAAGGATTAACAATGGGGCTCGTTGTTCACTTAAACTTGAAGAACAATAAATTGGCGAATTGTACTGTTTGGATGCCTTGCATATATGTTTCTTAGACTATATAGAAGCAATATATACAAAGATTTCAACCGTCTAACTGTTCCATTCATTGTTCTACTTGTAGAAAGTTACAATTAATTTCCGTTAAAGGATTAAACATTGGGGCTCATTCTTCACTTAAACTTGAAGAACAATAAATTGGCGAATTGTACTGTTTGGATGCCTTGCATATATGTTTCTTAGACTATATAGAAGCAATATATAGAAAGATTTCAACCGTCTAACTGTTCCATTCATTGTTCTACTTGTAGAAATTTACAAATGATTTCCATTAAGGGATTAACAATGGGGATCGTAGTTTACTTAAACTTGAAGTACAAGAAATTGGCGAATTGTACTGTTTGGATGCTTTCCATATATGTTTCTTAGACTATATAGACGCAATATATACAATGATTTCAACCGTCTACCTATTCCATTCATTATTCTACTTGCCGAAATTTACAAATAATTTCCTTTGAAGGATTAACAATGGGGCTCGTAGTTCACTTAAACTTGAAGAGCAAAAAATTGGCGAATTGTACTGTTTGGACGCTATGCATATATGTTTCTTAGACTATATAGACGCAATATATACAATGATTTCAACCGTCTACCTATTCCATTCATTATTCTACTTGCCGAAATTTACAAATAATTTCCTTTAAAGGATTAACAATGGGGCTCGTTGTTCACTTAAACTTGAAGAACAAAAAATTGGCGAATGGTACTGTTTGGATGCTTTGCATATATGTTTCTTAGATTATATAGAAGCAATTTATACAAAGATTTCAACCGTCTACCTGTTCCATTCATTGTCCTGCTTGTCGAAAATTACAAATAATTTCCGATAAATGATTAACCATTGGGGCTCATTGTTCACTTACACTAGAAGAACAAAAAATTGGCGAATGGTACTGTTTGGATGCTTTGCGTACATGTTTCTTAGACTATTAGGAAGCAATATATACAAAGATTTCAAACGTCTACGTGTTCCAATCATTGTTCTACTTGTCGAAATTTACAAATGATTTCCATTAAGGGATTAACAATGGGGATCGTAGTTTACTTAAACTTGAAGTACAAGAAATTGGCGAATTGTACTGTTTGGATGCTTTCCATATATGTTTCTTAGACTATATAGACGCAATATATACAATGATTTCAACCGTCTACCTATTCCATTCATTATTCTACTTGCCGAAATTTACAAATAATTTCCTCTAAAGGATTAACAATGGGGCTAGTAGTTCACTTAAACTTGAAGAACAAAAAATTGGCGTATTGTACTGATTGGATGCTTTGCATATAAGTTTCTTAGACTATATAGAAGCATTATATAGAAAGATTTCAACCGCCTACCTGTTCCATTCATTGTTCTACTTGTCGAAATTTACAAATAATTTCCTTTAAAGCATTAACAATGGGGCTCGTTGTTCACTTAAACTTGAAGAACAAAAAATTGGCGAATGGTACTGTTTGGATGCTTTGCATATATGTTTCTTAGGCTATATAGAAGCAATATATACTTTGATATCAACCGTCTACCTGTTCCATTCATTGTGCTACTTGTCGGAAGTTACAAATAATTTCCGTTAAGGTATTAACAATGGGGATCGTAGTTTACTTAAACTTGAAGAACAAGAAATTGGCGAATTGTACTGTTTGGATGCTTTGCATATATGTTTCTTAGACTATATAGAAGCAATATATACAAAGATTTCAACCGTCTACCTGTTCCATTCATTGTTCTACTTGTCGAAAGTTACAAATAATTTCCTTTAAAGGATTAACAATGGGGCTCGTTGTTCACTTAAACTTGAAGAACAATAAATTGGCGAATTGGACTGTTTGGATGCCTTGCATATATGTTTCTTAGACTATATAGAAGCAATATATAGAAAGATTTCAACCGTCTAACTGTTCCATTCATTGTTCTACTTGTCGAAAGTTACAAATAATTTCCGATAAAGGATTAAACATTGGGGCTCATTGTTCACTTAAACTTGAAGAACAAAAAATTGGCGAATTGTTCTGTTTGGATGCTTTGCATATATGTTTCTTAGACTATATAGAAGCAATATAAACAAAGATTGCAATCGTCTACCTGTTCCATTCATTGTTCTACTTGTCGCAAGTTACAAATAATTTCCGTTAAAGTATTAACAATGGGGCTCGTTGTTCACTTAATCTTGAAGAACAAAAAATTGGCGGATGGTACTGTTTGGATGCTTTGCATATATGTTTCTTAGACTATATAGAAGCAATATATACTTTGATATCAACCGTCTACCTGTTCCATTCATTGTGCTACTTGTCGGAAGTTACAAATAATTTCCGTTAAAGTATTAACAATGGGGATCGTAGTTTACTTAAACTTGAAGAACAAGAAATTGGCGAATTGTACTGTTTAGATGCTTTGCATATATGTTTCTTAGACTATATAGAAGCAATATATACAAAGATTTCAACCGTCTACCTGTTCCATTCAATGTTCTACTTGTCGAAAGTTACAAATAATTTCCTTTAAAGGATTAACAATGGGGCTCGTTGTTCACTTAAACTTGAAGAACAATAAATTGGCGAATTGGACTGTTTGGATGCCTTGCATATATGTTTCTTAGACTATATAGAAGCAATATATACAAAGATTTCAACCGTCTACCTGTTCCATTCAATGTTCTACTTGTCGAAAGTTACAAATAATTTCCTTTAAAGGATTAACAATGGGGCTCATTGTTCACTTAAACTTGAAGAACAAAAAATTGGCGAATTGTTCTGTTTGGATGCTTTGCATATATGTTTCTTAGACTATATAGAAGCAATATAAACAAAGATTGCAATCGTCTACCTGTTCCATTCATTGTTCTACTTGTCGCAAGTTACAAATAATTTCCGTTAAAGTATTAACAATGGGGCTCGTAGTTCACTTAAACTTGAAGATCAAATAATTGGCGAATTGTACTGTTTGGATAATTTGCAGATATGTTTCTTAGACTATATAGAAGCAATATATACAATGATTTCAACCGTCTACCTGTTCCATTCATTGTTCTACTTGTCGAAAGTTACAAATAATTTCCGTTAAGGGATTAACAATGGGGATCGTAGTTCACTTAAACTTGAAGAACAAAAAATTGGCGAATGGTACTGTTTGGATGCTTTGCATATATGTTTCTTAGACTATATAGAAGCAATATATACAAAGATTTCAACCGTCTACGTGTTCCAATCATTGTTCTACTTGTCGAAATTTACAAATAATTTCCATTTCATGATTATCAATGGAGCTCGCTGTTCACTTAAACTTGAAGATCAAAAAATTGGCGATTGTTACTGCTTAGATGCTTTGCATACATGTTTCTTAGATTATATAGAAGCAATATATACAAAGATTTCAACCGTCTACGTGTTCCAATCATTGTTCTACTTGTAGAAAGTTACAATTAATTTCCGTTAAAGTATTAACAATGGGGCTCGTAGTTCACTTAAACTTGAAGATCAAATAATTGGCGAATTGTACTGTTTGGATAATTTGCAGATATGTTTCTTAGACTATATAGAAGCAATATATACAATGATTTCAACCGTCTACCTGTTCCATTCATTGTTCTACTTGTCGAAAGTTACAAATAATTTCCGTTAAGGGATTAACAATGGGGATCGTAGTTCACTTAAACTTGAAGAACAAAAAATTGGCGAATGGTACTGTTTGGATGCTTTGCATATATGTTTCTTAGACTATATAGAAGCAATATATACATTGATTTCAACCGTCTACCTGTTCCATTCATTGTTCTACTTGTCGAAATTTACAAATAATTTCCTTTAAAGGAGTAACAATGGGGCTCGTAGTTCACTTAAACTTGAAGAACAAAAAATTGGCGAATGGTACTGTTTGGATGCTTTGCATATATGTTTCTTAGACTATATAGAAGCAATATATACAAAGATTACAACCGTCTACCTGTTCCATTCATTGTTCTACTTGTCGAAAGTTACAAATAATTTCCGATAACGGATTAACCATTGGGGCTCATTGTTCACTTAAACTTGAAGAACAAAAAATTGGCGAATTGTACTGTTTGGATGCTTTGCATATATGTTTCTTATACTATATAGAAGCAATATATACAAAGATTTCAACCGTCTACCTGTTCCATTCATTGTTCTACTTGTCGAAATTTACAAATAATTTCCTTTGAAGGATTAACAATGGGGCTCGTAGTTAACTTAAACTTGAAGAGCAAAAAATTGGCGAATTGTACTGTTTGGATGCTTTGCATGTATGTTTCTTATACTATATAGAAGCAATATATACAAAGATTTCAACCGTCTACCTGTTCCATTCAATGTTCTACTTGTCAAAGTTACAAATAATTTCCGATAAAGGATTAACAATGGAGCTCATTGTTCACTTAAACTTGAAGAACAAAAAATTGGCGAATGGTACTGTTTGGATGCTTTTCGTACATGTTTCTTAGACCATATGGAAGCAATATATACAAAGATTTCAACCGTCTACGTGTTCCAATCATTGTTCTACTTGTCGAAATTTACAAATAATTTCCTTTAAAGGATTAACAATGGGGCTCGTTGTTCACTTAAACTTGAAGAACAATAAATTGGCGAATTGTACTGTTTGGATGCCTTGCATATATGTTTCTTAGACTATATAGAAGCAATATATACAAAGATTTCAACCGTCTAACTGTTCCATTCATTGTTCTACTTGTAGAAAGTTACAATTAATTTCCGTTAAAGGATTAAACATTGGGGCTCATTCTTCACTTAAACTTGAAGAACAATAAATTGGCGAATTGTACTGTTTGGATGCCTTGCATATATGTTTCTTAGACTATATAGAAGCAATATATAGAAAGATTTCAACCGTCTAACTGTTCCATTCATTGTTCTACTTGTAGAAATTTACAAATGATTTCCATTAAGGGATTAACAATGGGGATCGTAGTTTACTTAAACTTGAAGTACAAGAAATTGGCGAATTGTACTGTTTGGATGCTTTCCATATATGTTTCTTAGACTATATAGACGCAATATATACAATGATTTCAACCGTCTACCTATTCCATTCATTATTCTACTTGCCGAAATTTACAAATAATTTCCTTTGAAGGATTAACAATGGGGCTCGTAGTTCACTTAAACTTGAAGAGCAAAAAATTGGCGAATTGTACTGTTTGGACGCTATGCATATATGTTTCTTAGACTATATAGACGCAATATATACAATGATTTCAACCGTCTACCTATTCCATTCATTATTCTACTTGCCGAAATTTACAAATAATTTCCTTTAAAGGATTAACAATGGGGCTCGTTGTTCACTTAAACTTGAAGAACAAAAAATTGGCGAATGGTACTGTTTGGATGCTTTGCATATATGTTTCTTAGGCTATATAGAAGCAATATATACTTTGATATCAACCGTCTACCTGTTCCATTCATTGTGCTACTTGTCAGAAGTTACAAATAATTTCCGTTAAGGTATTAACAATGGGGATCGTAGTTTACTTAAACTTGAAGAACAAGAAATTGGCGAATTGTACTGTTTGGATGCTTTGCATATATGTTTCTTAGACTATATAGAAGCAATATATACAAAGATTTCAACCGTCTACCTGTTCCATTCATTGTTCTACTTGTCGAAAGTTACAAATAATTTCCTTTAAAGGATTAACAATGGGGCTCGTTGTTCACTTAAACTTGAAGAACAATAAATTGGCGAATTGGACTGTTTGGATGCCTTGCATATATGTTTCTTAGACTATATAGAAGCAATATATAGAAAGATTTCAACCGTCTAACTGTTCCATTCATTGTTCTACTTGTCGAAAGTTACAAATAATTTCCGATAAAGGATTAAACATTGGGGCTCATTGTTCACTTAAACTTGAAGAACAAAAAATTGGCGAATTGTTCTGTTTGGATGCTTTGCATATATGTTTCTTAGACTATATAGAAGCAATATAAACAAAGATTGCAATCGTCTACCTGTTCCATTCATTGTTCTACTTGTCGCAAGTTACAAATAATTTCCGTTAAAGTATTAACAATGGGGCTCGTTGTTCACTTAATCTTGAAGAACAAAAAATTGGCGGATGGTACTGTTTGGATGCTTTGCATATATGTTTCTTAGACTATATAGAAGCAATATATACTTTGATATCAACCGTCTACCTGTTCCATTCATTGTGCTACTTGTCGGAAGTTACAAATAATTTCCGTTAAAGTATTAACAATGGGGATCGTAGTTTACTTAAACTTGAAGAACAAGAAATTGGCGAATTGTACTGTTTAGATGCTTTGCATATATGTTTCTTAGACTATATAGAAGCAATATATACAAAGATTTCAACCGTCTACCTGTTCCATTCAATGTTCTACTTGTCGAAAGTTACAAATAATTTCCTTTAAAGGATTAACAATGGGGCTCGTTGTTCACTTAAACTTGAAGAACAATAAATTGGCGAATTGGACTGTTTGGATGCCTTGCATATATGTTTCTTAGACTATATAGAAGCAATATATACAAAGATTTCAACCGTCTACCTGTTCCATTCAATGTTCTACTTGTCGAAAGTTACAAATAATTTCCTTTAAAGGATTAACAATGGGGCTCATTGTTCACTTAAACTTGAAGAACAAAAAATTGGCGAATTGTTCTGTTTGGATGCTTTGCATATATGTTTCTTAGACTATATAGAAGCAATATAAACAAAGATTGCAATCGTCTACCTGTTCCATTCATTGTTCTACTTGTCGCAAGTTACAAATAATTTCCGTTAAAGTATTAACAATGGGGCTCGTAGTTCACTTAAACTTGAAGATCAAATAATTGGCGAATTGTACTGTTTGGATAATTTGCAGATATGTTTCTTAGACTATATAGAAGCAATATATACAATGATTTCAACCGTCTACCTGTTCCATTCATTGTTCTACTTGTCGAAAGTTACAAATAATTTCCGTTAAGGGATTAACAATGGGGATCGTAGTTCACTTAAACTTGAAGAACAAAAAATTGGCGAATGGTACTGTTTGGATGCTTTGCATATATGTTTCTTAGACTATATAGAAGCAATATATACAAAGATTTCAACCGTCTACGTGTTCCAATCATTGTTCTACTTGTCGAAATTTACAAATAATTTCCATTTCATGATTATCAATGGAGCTCGCTGTTCACTTAAACTTGAAGATCAAAAAATTGGCGATTGTTACTGCTTAGATGCTTTGCATACATGTTTCTTAGATTATATAGAAGCAATATATACAAAGATTTCAACCGTCTACGTGTTCCAATCATTGTTCTACTTGTAGAAAGTTACAATTAATTTCCGTTAAAGTATTAACAATGGGGCTCGTAGTTCACTTAAACTTGAAGATCAAATAATTGGCGAATTGTACTGTTTGGATAATTTGCAGATATGTTTCTTAGACTATATAGAAGCAATATATACAATGATTTCAACCGTCTACCTGTTCCATTCATTGTTCTACTTGTCGAAAGTTACAAATAATTTCCGTTAAGGGATTAACAATGGGGATCGTAGTTCACTTAAACTTGAAGAACAAAAAATTGGCGAATGGTACTGTTTGGATGCTTTGCATATATGTTTCTTAGACTATATAGAAGCAATATATACATTGATTTCAACCGTCTACCTGTTCCATTCATTGTTCTACTTGTCGAAATTTACAAATAATTTCCTTTAAAGGAGTAACAATGGGGCTCGTAGTTCACTTAAACTTGAAGAACAAAAAATTGGCGAATGGTACTGTTTGGATGCTTTGCATATATGTTTCTTAGACTATATAGAAGCAATATATACAAAGATTACAACCGTCTACCTGTTCCATTCATTGTTCTACTTGTCGAAAGTTACAAATAATTTCCGATAACGGATTAACCATTGGGGCTCATTGTTCACTTAAACTTGAAGAACAAAAAATTGGCGAATTGTACTGTTTGGATGCTTTGCATATATGTTTCTTATACTATATAGAAGCAATATATACAAAGATTTCAACCGTCTACCTGTTCCATTCATTGTTCTACTTGTCGAAATTTACAAATAATTTCCTTTGAAGGATTAACAATGGGGCTCGTAGTTAACTTAAACTTGAAGAGCAAAAAATTGGCGAATTGTACTGTTTGGATGCTTTGCATGTATGTTTCTTATACTATATAGAAGCAATATATACAAAGATTTCAACCGTCTACCTGTTCCATTCAATGTTCTACTTGTCAAAGTTACAAATAATTTCCGATAAAGGATTAACAATGGAGCTCATTGTTCACTTAAACTTGAAGAACAAAAAATTGGCGAATGGTACTGTTTGGATGCTTTTCGTACATGTTTCTTAGACCATATGGAAGCAATATATACAAAGATTTCAACCGTCTACGTGTTCCAATCATTGTTCTACTTGTCGAAATTTACAAATAATTTCCTTTAAAGGATTAACAATGGGGCTCGTTGTTCACTTAAACTTGAAGAACAATAAATTGGCGAATTGTACTGTTTGGATGCTTTGCATATATGTTTCTTAGACTATATAGAAGCAATATATACAAAGATTTCAACCGTCTAACTGTTCCATTCATTGTTCTACTTGTAGAAAGTTACAATTAATTTCCGTTAAAGGATTAACAATGGGGCTCGTAGTTCACTTAAACTTGAAGATCAAAAAATTGGCTAATTGTACTGTTTGGATGCTTTGCACATATGTTTCGTAGATTATATAGAAGCAATATATACAAAGATTTCAACCGTCTAACTGTTCCATTCATTGTTCTACTTGTCGAAAGTTACAAATAATTTCCGATAAAGGATTAAACATTGGGGCTCATTGTTCACTTAAACTTGAAGAACAAAAAATTGGCGAATTGTACTGTTTGGATGCTTTGCATATATGTTTCTTAGACTATATAGAAGCAATATATACAAAGATTTCAACCGTCTACCTGCTCCATTCATTGTTCTACTTGTCGAAAGTTACAAATAATTTCCGATAAAGGATTAACAATGGGTCTCATTGTTCACTTAAACTTGAAGAACAAAAAATTGGCGAATGGTACTGTTTGGATGCTTTGCATATATGTTTCTTAGACTATATGGAAGCAATTTATACAAAGATTTCAACCGTCTACGTGTTCCAATCATTGTTCTACTTGTCGAAATTTACAAATAATTTCCTTTAAAGGATTAACAATGGGGCTCGTTGTTCACTTAAACTTGAAGAACAATAAATTGGCGAATTGTACTGTTTGGATGCCTTGCATATATGTTTCTTAGACTATATAGAAGCAATATATAGAAAGATTTCAACCGTCTAACTGTTCCATTCATTGTTCTACTTGTCGAAAGTTACAAATAATTTCCGATAAAGGATTAAACATTGGGGCTCATTGTTCACTTAAACTTGAAGAGGAAAAAATTGGCGTATTGTACTGTTTGGATGCTTTGCATATATGTTTCGTAGATTATATAGAAGCAATATATACAAAGATTTCAACCGTCTAACTGTTCCATTCATTGTTCTACTTGTCGAAAGTTACAAATAATTTCCGATAAAGGATTAACAATGGAGCTCATTGTTCACTTAAACTTGAAGAACAAAAAATTGGCGAATGGTACTGTTTGGATGCTTGGCGTACATGTTTCTTAGACCATATGGAAGCAATATATACAAAGATTTCAACCGTCTACGTGTTCCAATCATTGTTCTACTTGTCGAAATTTACAAATAATTTCCTTTAAAGGATTAAAAATGGGGCTCGTAGTTCACTTAAACTTGAAGAACAATAAATTGGCGAATTGTACTGTTTGGATGCTTTGCATATATGTTTCTTAGACTATATAGAAGCAATATATACAAAGATTTCAACCGTCTACGTGTTCCAATCATTGTTCTACTTGTCGAAATTTACAAATAATTTCCTCTAAAGGATTAACAATGGGGCTCGTTGTTCACTTAAACTTGAAGAACAATAAATTGGCGAATTGTACTGTTTGGATGCTTTGCATATATGTTTCTTAGACTATATAGAAACAATATATACAAAGATTTCAACCGTCTACCTGTTCCATTCATTGTTCTACTTGTCGAAAATTACAAATAATTTCCGATAAAGGATTAACCATTGGGGCTTATTGTTCACTTAAACTTGAAGAACAAAAAATTGGCGAATGGTACGGTTTGGATGCTTTGCGTACATGTTTCTTAGACTATATAGAAGCAATATATACAATGATTTCAACCGTCTACCTGTTCCATTCATTGTTCTACTTGTCGAAAGTAACAAATAATTTCCGTTAAAGTATTAACAATGGGGCTCGTAGTTCACTTAAACTTGAAGAACAATAAATTGGCGAATTGTACTGTTTGGATGTTTGGCATATATGTTTCTTAGACTATATAGAAGCAATATATACAAAGATTTCAACCGTCTACCTGTTCCATTCATTGTTCTACTTGTCGAAAGTTACAAATAATTTCCGATAAAGGATTATCCATTGGGGCTTATTGTTCACTTAAACTTGAAGAACAAAAAATTTGCGAATGGTACGGTTTGAAAGCTTTGCGTACATGTTTCTTACACTATATAGAAGCAATATATACAATGATTTCAACCGTCTACCTGTTCCATTCATTGTTCTACTTGTCGAAAATTACAAATAATTTCCGATAAAGGATTAACCATTGGGGCTTATTGTTCACTTAAACTTGAAGAACAAAAAATTGGCGAATGTTACGGTTTGGATGCTTTGCGTACATGTTTCTTAGACTATATAGAAGCAATATATACAATGATTTCAACCGTCTACCTGTTCCATTCATTGTTCTACTTGTCGAAAGTAACAAATAATTTCCGTTAAAGTATTAACAATGGGGCTCGTAGTTCACTTAAACTTGAAGAACAATAAATTGGCGAATTGTACTGTTTGGATGTTTTGCATATATGTTTCTTAGACTATATAGAAGCAATATATACAATGATTTCAACCGTCTACCTGTTCCATTCATTGTTCTACTGGTCGAAAGTAACAAATAATTTCCGTTAAAGTATTAACAATGGGGCTCGTAGTTCACTTAAACTTGAAGAACAATAAATTGGCGAACTGTACTGTTTGGATGTTTTGCATATATGTTTCTTAGACTATATAGAAGCAATATATACAAAGATTTCAACCGTCTAACTGTTCCATTCATTGTTCTACTTGTCGAAAATTACAAATAATTTCCGATAAAGGATTAACCATTGGGGCTTATTGTTCACTTAAACTTGAAGAACAAAAAATTGGCGAATGGTACTGTTTGGATGCTTTGCGTACATGTTTCTTAGACTATATAGAAGCAATATATACAATGATTTCAACCGTCTACCTGTTCCATTCATTGTTCTACATGTCGAAATATACAAATAATTTCCTTTAAAGGATTAACAATGGGGCCCGTAGTTCACTTAAACTTGAAGAACAAAAAATTGGCGAATGGTACTGTTTGGATGCTTTGCATATATGTTTCTTAGACTATATAGAAGCAATATATACAAAGATTTCAACCGTCTACGTGTTCCAATCATTGTTCTACTTGTCGAAATTTACAAATAATTTCCTTTAAGGGATTAACAATGGGGCTCGTTGTTCACTTAAACTTGAAGAACAATAAATTGGCGAATTGTACTGTTTGGATGCTTTGCATATATGTTTCTTAGACTATATAGAAGGAATATATACAAAGATTTCAACCGTCTACGTGTTCCAATCATTGTTCTACTTGTCGAAATTTACAAATAATTTCCTTTAAAGGATTAACAATGGGGCTCGTTGTTCACTTAAACTTGAAGAACAATAAATTGGCGAATTGTACTGTTTGGATGCTTTGCATATATGTTTCTTAGACTATATAGAAACAATATATACAAAGATTTCAACCGTCTACCTGTTCCATTCATTGTTCTACTTGTCGAAAATTACAAATAATTTCCGATAAAGGATTAACCATTGGGGCTTATTGTTCACTTAAACTTGAAGAACAAAAAATTGGCGAATGGTACGGTTTGGATGCTTTGCGTACATGTTTCTTAGACTATATAGATGCAATATATACAATGATTTCAACCGTCTACCTGTTCCATTCATTGTTCTACTTGTCGAAAGTAACAAATAATTTCCGTTAAAGTATTAACAATGGGGCTCGTAGTTCACTTAAACTTGAAGAACAATAAATCGGCGAATTGTACTGTTTGGATGTTTTGCATATATGTTTCTTAGACTATATAGAAGCAATATATACAAAGATTTCAACCGTCTACCTGTTCCATTCATTGTTCTACTTGTCGAAAGTTACAAATAATTTCCGATAAAGGATTATCCATTGGGGCTTATTGTTCACTTAAACTTGAAGAACAAAAAATTGGCGAATGGTACGGTTTGGATGCTTTGCGTACATGTTTCTTAGACTATATAGAAGCAATATATACAATGATTTCAACCGTCTACCTGTTCCATTCATTGTTCTACTTGTCGAAAATTACAAATAATTTCCGATAAAGGATTAACCATTGGGGCTTATTGTTCACTTAAACTTGAAGAACAAAAAATTGGCGAATGGTACGGTTTGGATGCTTTGCGTACATGTTTCTTAGACTATATAGAAGCAATATATACAATGATTTCAACCGTCTACCTGTTCCATTCATTGTTCTACTTGTCGAAAGTAACAAATAATTTCCGTTAAAGTATTAACAATGGGGCTCGTAGTTCACTTAAACTTGAAGAACAATAAATTGGCGAATTGTACTGTTTGGATGTTTTGCATATATGTTTCTTAGACTATATAGAAGCAATATATACAAAGATTTCAACCGTCTACCTGTTCTATTCATTGTTCTACTTGTCGAAAGTTACAAATAATTTCCGATAAAGGATTAACAATGGGGCTCGTAGTTCACTTAAACCTGAAGAACAAAAAATTGGCGAATTGTACTGTTTGGATGCTTTGCATATATGTTTCTTAGACTATATAGAAGCAATATATAGAAAGATTTCAACCGTCTACCTGTTCTATTCATTGTTCTACTTGTAGAAAGTTACAAATAATTTCCGTTTCATGATTATCAATGGGGCTCGTTGTTCACCTAATCTTAAAGAACAAAAAATTGGCGAATGGTACTGTTTGGATGTTTTGCATATATGTTTCTTAGACTATATAGAAGCAATATGTACAATGATTTCAACCGTCTTCGTGTTCCAATCATTGTTCTACTTGTCGAAAATTACAAATAATTTCCTTTAAAGGATTAACAATGGGGCTCGTTGTTCACTTAAACTTGAAGAACAATAAATTGGCGAATTGTACTGTTTGGATGCTTTGCATATATGTTTCTTAGACTATATAGAAGCAATATATACAAAGATTTCAACCGTCTACCTGTTCCATTCATTGTTCTACTTGTCGAAAATTACAAATAATTTCCGATAAAGGATTAACCATTTGGGCTTATTGTTCACTTAAACTTGAAGAACAAAAAATTGGCGAATGGTACTGTTTGGATGCTTTGCGTACATGTTTCTTAGACTATATAGAAGCAATATATACAATGATTTCAACCGTCTACCTGTTCCATTCATTGTTCTATTTGTCGAAAGTAACAAATAATTTCCGTTAAAGTATTAACAATGGGGCTCGTAGTTCACTTAAACGTGAAGAACAATAAATTGGCGAATTGTACTGTATGGATGCTTTGCGTACATGTTTCTTAGACTATATAGAAGCAATATATACAATTATTTCAACCGTCTGCCTGTTCCATTCATTGTTCTACTTGTCGAAAGTAACAAATAATTTCCGTTAAAGTATTAACAATGGGGCTAGTAGTTCACTTAAACTTGAAGAACAAAAAATTGGCGAATTGTACTGATTGGATGCTTTGAATATATGTTTTTTAGACTATATGGGAGCAATATATAAAATGATTTCAACAGTCTACCTGTCCCATTCATTGTTCTACTTGTCTAAATTTACAAATAATTTCCTTTAAAGGATTAACAATGGAGCTCGTTGTTCACTTAAACTTGAAGAACAATAAATTGGCGAATAGTACGGTTTGGATGCTTTGCGTACATGTTTCTTAGACTATATAGAAGCAATATATACAATGATTTCAACCGTCTACCTGTTCCATTCATTGTTCTACTTGTCGAAAGTAACAAATAATTTCCGTTAAAGTATTAACAATGGGGCTCGTAGTTCACTTAAACTTGAAGAACAATAAATTGGCGAATTGTACTGTTTGGATGTTTTGCATATATGTTTCTTAGACTATATAGAAGCAATATATACAAAGATTTCAACCGTCTAACTGTTCCATTCATTGTTCTACTTGTCGAAAATTACAAATAATTTCCGATAAAGGATTAACCATTGGGGCTTATTGTTCACTTAAACTTGAAGAACAAAAAATTGGCGAATGGTACTGTTTGGATGCTTTGCGTACATGTTTCTTAGACTATATAGAAGCAATATATACAATGATTTCAACCGTCTACCTGTTCCATTCATTGTTCTACTGGTCGAAAGTAACAAATAATTTCCGTTAAAGTATTAACAATGGGGCTCGTAGTTCACTTAAACTTGAAGAACAATAAATTGGCGAATTGTACTGTTTGGATGCTTTGCATATATGTTTCTTAGACTATATAGAAACAATATATACAAAGATTTCAACCGTCTACCTGTTCCATTCATTGTTCTACATGTCGAAAATTACAAATAATTTCCGATAAAGGATTAACCATTGGGGCTTATTGTTCACTTAAACTTGAAGAACAAAAAATTGGCGAATGGTACGGTTTGGATGCTTTGCGTACATGTTTCTTAGACTATATAGAAGCAATATATACAATGATTTCAACCGTCTACCTGTTCCATTCATTGTTCTACATGTCGAAAGTAACAAATAATTTCCGTTAAAGTATTAACAATGGGGCTCGTTGTTCACTTAAACTTGAAGAACAATAAATTGGCGAATTGTACTGTTTGGATGTTTGGCATATATGTTTCTTAGACTATATAGAAGCAATATATACAAAGATTTCAACCGTCTACCTGTTCCATTCATTGTTCTACTTGTCGAAAGTTACAAATAATTTCCGATAAAGGATTATCCATTGGGGCTTATTGTTCACTTAAACTTGAAGAACAAAAAATTTGCGAATGGTACGGTTTGGATGCTTTGCGTACATGTTTCTTAGACTATATAGAAGCTATATATACAATGATTTCAACCGTCTACCTGTTCCATTCATTGTTCTACTTGTCGAAAATAACAAATAATTTCCGATAAAGGATTAACCATTGGGGCTTATTGTTCACTTAAACTTGAAGAACAAAAAATTGGCGAATGTTACGGTTTGGATGCTTTGCGTACATGTTTCTTAGACTATATAGAAGCAATATATACAATGATTTCAACCGTCTACCTGTTCCATTCATTGTTCTACTTGTCGAAAGTAACAAATAATTTCCGTTAAAGTATTAACAATGGGGCTCGTAGTTCACTTAAACTTGAAGAACAATAAATTGGCGAATTGTACTGTTTGGATGTTTTGCATATATGTTTCTTAGACTATATAGAAGCAATATATACAATGATTTCAACCGTCTACCTGTTCCATTCATTGTTCTACTGGTCGAAAGTAACAAATAATTTCCGTTAAAGTATTAACAATGGGGCTCGTAGTTCACTTAAACTTGAAGAACAATAAATTGGCGAATTGTACTGTTTGGATGTTTTGCATATATGTTTCTTAGACTATATAGAAGCAATATATACAAAGATTTCAACCGTCTAACTGTTCCATTCATTGTTCTACTTGTCGAAAATTACAAATAATTTCCGATAAAGGATTAACCATTGGGGCTTATTGTTCACTTAAACTTGAAGAACAAAAAATTGGCGAATGGTACTGTTTGGATGCTTTGCGTACATGTTTCTTAGACTATATAGAAGCAATATATACAATGATTTCAACCGTCTACCTGTTCCATTCATTGTTCTACATGTCGAAATATACAAATAATTTCCTTTAAAGGATTAACAATGGGGCCCGTAGTTCACTTAAACTTGAAGAACAAAAAATTGGCGAATGGTACTGTTTGGATGCTTTGCATATATGTTTCTTAGACTATATAGAAGCAATATATACAAAGATTTCAACCGTCTACGTGTTCCAATCATTGTTCTACTTGTCGAAATTTACAAATAATTTCCTTTAAAGGATTAACAATGGGGCTCGTTGTTCACTTAAACTTGAAGAACAATAAATTGGCGAATTGTACTGTTTGGATGCTTTGCATATATGTTTCTTAGACTATATAGAAACAATATATACAAAGATTTCAACCGTCTACCTGTTCCATTCATTGTTCTACTTGTCGAAAATTACAAATAATTTCCGATAAAGGATTAACCATTGGGGCTTATTGTTCACTTAAACTTGAAGAACAAAAAATTGGCGAATGGTACGGTTTGGATGCTTTGCGTACATGTTTCTTAGACTATATAGAAGCAATATATACAATGATTTCAACCGTCTACCTGTTCCATTCATTGTTCTACTTGTCGAAAGTAACAAATAATTTCCGTTAAAGTATTAACAATGGGGCTCGTAGTTCACTTAAACTTGAAGAACAATAAATTGGCGAATTGTACTGTTTGGATGTTTTGCATATATGTTTCTTAGACTATATAGAAGCAATATATACAAAGATTTCAACCGTCTACCTGTTCCATTCATTGTTCTACTTGTCGAAAGTTACAAATAATTTCCGATAAAGGATTATCCATTGGGGCTTATTGTTCACTTAAACTTGAAGAACAAAAAATTGGCGAATGGTACGGTTTGGATGCTTTGCGTACATGTTTCTTAGACTATATAGAAGCAATATATACAATGATTTCAACCGTCTACCTGTTCCATTCATTGTTCTACTTGTCGAAAATTACAAATAATTTCCGATAAAGGATTAACCATTGGGGCTTATTGTTCACTTAAACTTGAAGAACAAAAAATTGGCGAATGGTACGGTTTGGATGCTTTGCGTACATGTTTCTTAGACTATATAGAAGCAATATATACAATGATTTCAACCGTCTACCTGTTCCATTCATTGTTCTACTTGTCGAAAGTAACAAATAATTTCCGTTAAAGTATTAACAATGGGGCTCGTAGTTCACTTAAACTTGAAGAACAATAAATTGGCGAATTGTACTGTTTGGATGTTTTGCATATATGTTTCTTAGACTATATAGAAGCAATATATACAAAGATTTCAACCGTCTACCTGTTCTATTCATTGTTCTACCTGTCGAAAGTTACAAATAATTTCCGATAAAGGATTAACAATGGGGCTCGTAGTTCACTTAAACCTGAAGAACAAAAAATTGGCGAATTGTACTGTTTGGATGCTTTGCATATATGTTTCTTAGACTATATAGAAGCAATATATACAAAGATTTCAACCGTCTACGTGTTCCAATCATTGTTCTACTTGTCGAAATTTACAAATAATTTCCTTTAAAGGATTAACAATGGGGCTCGTTGTTCACTTAAACTTGAAGAACAATAAATTGGCGAATTGTACTGTTTGGATGCTTTGCATATATGTTTCTTAGACTATATAGAAACAATATATACAAAGATTTCAACCGTCTACCTGTTCCATTCATTGTTCTACTTGTCGAAAATTACAAATAATTTCCGATAAAGGATTAACCATTGGGGCTTATTGTTCACTTAAACTTGAAGAACAAAAAATTGGCGAATGGTACTGTTTGGATACTTTGCGTACATGTTTCTTAGACTATATAGAAGCAATATATACAATGATTTCAACCGTCTACCTGTTCCATTCATTGTTCTACATGTCGAAATATACAAATAATTTCCTTTAAAGGATTAACAATGGGGCCCGTAGTTCACTTAAACTTGAAGAACAATAAATTGGCGAATTGTACTGTTTGGATGTTTTGCATATATGTTTCTTAGACTATATAGAAGCAATATATACAAAGATTTCAACCGTCTACCTGTTCTATTCATTGTTCTACTTGTCGAAAGTTACAAATAATTTCCGATAAAGGATTAACAATGGGGCTCGTAGTTCACTTAAACCTGAAGAACAAAAAATTGGCGAATTGTACTGTTTGGATGCTTTGCATATATGTTTCTTAGACTATATAGAAGCAATATATAGAAAGATTTCAACCGTCTACCTGTTCTATTCATTGTTCTACTTGTAGAAAGTTACAAATAATTTCCGTTTCATGATTATCAATGGGGCTCGTTGTTCACCTAATCTTAAAGAACAAAAAATTGGCGAATGGTACTGTTTGGATGTTTTGCATATATGTTTCTTAGACTATATAGAAGCAATATGTACAATGATTTCAACCGTCTTCGTGTTCCAATCATTGTTCTACTTGTCGAAAATTACAAATAATTTCCTTTAAAGGATTAACAATGGGGCTCGTTGTTCACTTGAACTTGATGAACAATAAATTGGCGAATTGTACTGTTTGGATGCTTTGCATATATGTTTCTTAGACTGTATAGAAGCAATATATACAAAGATTTCAACCGTCTACCTGTTCCATTCATTGTTCTACTTGTCGAAAATTACAAATAATTTCCGATAAAGGATTAACCATTGGGGCTTATTGTTCACTTAAACTTGAAGAACAAAAAATTGGCGAATGGTACTGTTTGGATGCTTTTCGTACATGTTTCTTAGACTATATAGAAGCAATATATACAATTATTTCAACCGTCTGCCTGTTCCATTCCTTGTTCTACTTGTCGAAAGTAACAAATAATTTCCGTTAAAGTATTAACAATGGGGCTAGTAGTTCACTTAAACTTGAAGAACAAAAAATTGGCGTATTGTACTGATTGGATGCTTTGAATATATGTTTTTTAGACTATATGGGAGCAATATATAAAATGATTTCAACAGTCTACCTGTCCCATTCATTGTTCTACTTGTCTAAATTTACAAATAATTTCCTTTAAAGGATTAACAATGGGGCTCGTTGTTCACTTAAACTTGAAGAACAATAAATTGGCGAATGTTACTGTTTAGATGCTTTGCATATATGTTTCTTTGACTATATAGAAACAATATATACAAAGATTTCAACCGTCTACCTGTTCCATTCATTGTTCTACTTGTCGAAAATTACAAATAATTTCCGATAAAGGATTAACCATTGGGGCTTATTGTTCACTTAAACTTGAAGAACAAAAAATTGGCGAATGGTACGGTTTGGATGCTTTGCGTACATGTTTCTTAGACTATATAGAAGCAATATATACAATGATTTCAACCGTCTACCTGTTCCATTCATTGTTCTACTTGTCGAAAGTAACAAATAATTTCCGTTAAAGTATTAACAATGGGGCTCGTAGTTCACTTAAACTTGAAGAACAATAAATTGGCGAATTGTACTGTTTGGATGTTTTGCATATATGTTTCTTAGACTATATAGAAGCAATATATACAAAGATTTCAACCGTCTACCTGTTCCATTCATTGTTCTACTTGTCGAAAGTTACAAATAATTTCCGATAAAGGATTATCCATTGGGGCTTATTGTTCACTTAAACTTGAAGAACAAAAAATTGGCGAATGGTACGGTTTGGATGCTTTGCGTACATGTTTCTTAGACTATATAGAAGCAATATATACAATGATTTCAACCGTCTACCTGTTCCATTCATTGTTCTACTTGTCGAAAGTAACAAATAATTTCCGTTAAAGTATTAACAATGGGGCTCGTAGTTCACTTAAACTTGAAGAACAATAAATTGGCGAATTGTACTGTTTGGATGTTTTGCATATATGTTTCTTAGACTATATAGAAGCAACATATACAATGATTTCAACCGTCTACCTGTTCCATTCATTGTTCTACTTGTCGAAAGTTACAAATAATTTCCGATAAAGGATTAACCATTGGGGCTTATTGTTCACTTAAACTTGAAGAACAAAAAATTGGCGAATGGTACGGTTTGGATGCTTTGCGTATATGTTTCTTAGACTATATAGAAGCAATATATACAATGATTTCAACCGTCTACCTGTTCCATTCATTGTTCTACTTGTCGAAAATTACAAATAATTTCCGATAAAGGATTAACCATTGGGGCTTATTGTTCACTTAAACTTGAAGAACAAAAAATTGGCGAATGGTACAGTTTGGATGCTTTGCGTACATGTTTCTTAGACTATATAGAAGCAATATATACAATGATTTCAACCGTCTACCTGTTCCATTCATTGTTCTACTTGCCGAAAGTAACAAATAATTTCCGTTAAAGTATTAACAATGGGGCTCGTAGTTCACTTAAACTTGAAGAACAATAAATTGGCGAATTGTACTGTTTGGATGTTTTGCATATATGTTTCTTAGACTATATAGAAGCAATATATACAAAGATTTCAACCGTCTACCTGTTCTATTCATTGTTCTACTTGTCGAAAGTTACAAATAATTTCCGATAAAGGATTAACAATGGGGCTCGTAGTTCACTTAAACCTGAAGAACAAAAAATTGGCGAATTGTACTGTTTGGATGCTTTGCATATATGTTTCTTAGACTATATAGAAGCAATATATAGAAAGATTTCAACCGTCTACCTGTTCTATTCATTGTTCTACTTGTAGAAAGTTACAAATAATTTCCGTTTCATGAATATCAATGGGGCTCGTTGTTCACCTAATCTTAAAGAACAAAAAATTGGCGAATGGTACTGTTTGGATGTTTTGCATATATGTTTCTTAGACTATATAGAAGCAATATGTACAATGATTTCAACCGTCTTCGTGTTCCAATCATTGTTCTACTTGTCGAAAATTACAAATAATTTCCTTTAAAGTATTAACAATGGGGCTCGTAGTTCACTTAAACTTGAAGAACAATAAATTGGCGAATTGTACTGTTTGGATGTTTTGCATATATGTTTCTTAGACTATATAGAAGCAATATATACAAAGATTTCAACCGTCTACCTGTTCTATTCATTGTTCTACTTGTCGAAAGTTACAAATAATTTCCGATAAAGGATTAACAATGGGGCTCGTAGTTCACTTAAACCTGAAGAACAAAAAATTGGCGAATTGTACTGTTTGGATGCTTTGCATATATGTTTCTTAGACTATATAGAAGCAATATATAGAAAGATTTCAACCGTCTACCTGTTCTATTCATTGTTCTACTTGTAGAAAGTTACAAATAATTTCCGTTTCATGAATATCAATGGGGCTCGTTGTTCACCTAATCTTAAAGAACAAAAAATTGGCGAATGGTACTGTTTGGATGTTTTGCATATATGTTTCTTAGACTATATAGAAGCAATATGTACAATGATTTCAACCGTCTTCGTGTTCCAATCATTGTTCTACTTGTCGAAAATTACAAATAATTTCCTTTAAAGGATTAACAATGGGGCTCGTTGTTCACTTAAACTTGAAGAACAATAAATTGGCGAATTGTACTGTTTGGATGCTTTGCATATATGTTTCTTAGACTATATAGAAGCAATATATACAAAGATTTCAACCGTCTACCTGTTCCATTCATTGTTCTACTTGTCGAAAATTACAAATAATTTCCGATAAAGGATTAACCATTGGGGCTTATTGTTCACTTAAACTTGAAGAACAAAAAATTGGCGAATGGTACTGTTTGGATGCTTTTCGTACATGTTTCTTAGACTATATAGAAGCAATATATACAATTATTTCAACCGTCTGCCTGTTCCATTCATTGTTCTACTTGTCGAAAGTAACAAATAATTTCCGTTAAAGTATTAACAATGGGGCTAGTAGTTCACTTAAACTTGAAGAACAAAAAATTGGCGAATTGTACTGATTGGATGCTTTGAATATATGTTTTTTAGACTATATGGGAGCAATATATAAAATGATTTCAACAGTCTACCGGTCCCATTCATTGTTCTACTTGTCTAAATTTACAAATAATTTCCTTTAAAGGATTAACAATGGGGCTCGTTGTTCACTTAAACTTGAAGAACAATAAATTGGCGAATGGTACAGTTTGGATGCTTTGCGTACATGTTTCTTAGACTATATAGAAGCAATATATACAATGATTTCAACCGTCTACCTGTTCCATTCATTGTTCTACTTGTCGAAAGTAACAAATAATTTCCGTTAAAGTATTAACAATGGTGCTCGTAGTTCACTTAAACTTGAAGAACAATAAATTGGCGAATTGTACTGTTTGGATGTTTTGCATATATGTTTCTTAGACTATATAGAAGCAACATATACAATGATTTCAACCGTCTACCTGTTCCATTCATTGTTCTACTTGTCGAAAGTTACAAATAATTTCCGATAAAGGATTAACCATTGGGGCTTATTGTTCACTTAAACTTGAAGAACAATAAATTGGCGAATTGTACTGTTTGGATGTTTTGCATATATGTTTCTTAGACTATATAGAAGCAATATATACAAAGATTTCAACCGTCTACCTGTTCTATTCATTGTTCTACTTGTCGAAAGTTACAAATAATTTCCGATAAAGGATTAACAATGGGGCTCGTAGTTCACTTAAACCTGAAGAACAAAAAATTGGCGAATTGTACTGTTTGGATGCTTTGCATATATGTTTCTTAGACTATATAGAAGCAATATATAGAAAGATTTCAACCGTCTACCTGTTCTATTCATTGTTCTACTTGTAGAAAGTTACAAATAATTTCCGTTTCATGATTATCAATGGGGCTCGTTGTTCACCTAATCTTAAAGAACAAAAAATTGGCGAATGGTACTGTTTGGATGTTTTGCATATATGTTTCTTAGACTATATAGAAGCAATATGTACAATGATTTCAACCGTCTTCGTGTTCCAATCATTGTTCTACTTGTCGAAAATTACAAATAATTTCCTTTAAAGGATTAACAATGGGGCTCGTTGTTCACTTAAACTTGAAGAACAATAAATTGGCGAATTGTACTGTTTGGATGTTTTGCATATATGTTTCTTAGACTATATAGAAGCAATATATACAAAGATTTCAACCGTCTACCTGTTCTATTCATTGTTCTACTTGTCGAAAGTTACAAATAATTTCCGATAAAGGATTAACAATGGGGCTCGTAGTTCACTTAAACCTGAAGAACAAAAAATTGGCGAATTGTACTGTTTGGATGCTTTGCATATATGTTTCTTAGACTATATAGAAGCAATATATAGAAAGATTTCAACCGTCTACCTGTTCTATTCATTGTTCTACTTGTAGAAAGTTACAAATAATTTCCGTTTCATGATTATCAATGGGGCTCGTTGTTCACCTAATCTTAAAGAACAAAAAATTGGCGAATGGTACTGTTTGGATGTTTTGCATATATGTTTCTTAGACTATATAGAAGCAATATGTACAATGATTTCAACCGTCTTCGTGTTCCAATCATTGTTCTACTTGTCGAAAATTACAAATAATTTCCGATAAAGGATTAACCATTGGGGCTTATTGTTCACTTAAACTTGAAGAACAAAAAATTGGCGAATGGTACTGTTTGGATGCTTTGCGTACATGTTTCTTAGACTATATAGAAGCAATATATACAATGATTTCAACCGTCTACCTGTTCCATTCATTGTTCTATTTGTCGAAAGTAACAAATAATTTCCGTTAAAGTATTAACAATGGGGCTCGTAGTTCACTTAAACGTGAAGAACAATAAATTGGCGAATTGTACTGTATGGATGCTTTGCGTACATGTTTCTTAGACTATATAGAAGCAATATATACAATTATTTCAACCGTCTGCCTGTTCCATTCATTGTTCTACTTGTCGAAAGTAACAAATAATTTCCGTTAAAGTATTAACAATGGGGCTAGTAGTTCACTTAAACTTGAAGAACAAAAAATTGGCGAATTGTACTGATTGGATGCTTTGAATATATGTTTTTTAGACTATATGGGAGCAATATATAAAATGATTTCAACAGTCTACCTGTCCCATTCATTGTTCTACTTGTCTAAATTTACAAATAATTTCCTTTAAAGGATTAACAATGGCGCTCGTTGTTCACTTAAACTTGAAGAACAATAAATTGGCGAATAGTACGGTTTGGATGCTTTGCGTACATGTTTCTTAGACTATATAGAAGCAATATATACAATGATTTCAACCGTCTACCTGTTCCATTCATTGTTCTACTTGTCGAAAGTAACAAATAATTTCCGTTAAAGTATTAACAATGGGGCTCGTAGTTCACTTAAACTTGAAGAACAATAAATTGGCGAATTGTACTGTTTGGATGTTTTGCATATATGTTTCTTAGACTATATAGAAGCAATATATACAAAGATTTCAACCGTCTAACTGTTCCATTCATTGTTCTACTTGTCGAAAATTACAAATAATTTCCGATAAAGGATTAACCATTGGGGCTTATTGTTCACTTAAACTTGAAGAACAAAAAATTGGCGAATGGTACTGTTTGGATGCTTTGCGTACATGTTTCTTAGACTATATAGAAGCAATATATACAATGATTTCAACCGTCTACCTGTTCCATTCATTGTTCTACATGTCGAAATATACAAATAATTTCCTTTAAAGGATTAACAATGGGGCCCGTAGTTCACTTAAACTTGAAGAACAAAAAATTGGCGAATGGTACTGTTTGGATGCTTTGCATATATGTTTCTTAGACTATATAGAAGCAATATATACAAAGATTTCAACCGTCTACGTGTTCCAATCATTGTTCTACTTGTCGAAATTTACAAATAATTTCCTTTAAAGGATTAACAATGGGGCTCGTTGTTCACTTAAACTTGAAGAACAATAAATTGGCGAATTGTACTGTTTGGATGCTTTGCATATATGTTTCTTAGACTATATAGAAACAATATATACAAAGATTTCAACCGTCTACCTGTTCCATTCATTGTTCTACATGTCGAAAATTACAAATAATTTCCGATAAAGGATTAACCATTGGGGCTTATTGTTCACTTAAACTTGAAGAACAAAAAATTGGCGAATGGTACGGTTTGGATGCTTTGCGTACATGTTTCTTAGACTATATAGAAGCAATATATACAATGATTTCAACCGTCTACCTGTTCCATTCATTGTTCTACATGTCGAAAGTAACAAATAATTTCCGTTAAAGTATTAACAATGGGGCTCGTAGTTCACTTAAACTTGAAGAACAATAAATTGGCGAATTGTACTGTTTGGATGTTTGGCATATATGTTTCTTAGACTATATAGAAGCAATATATACAAAGATTTCAACCGTCTACCTGTTCCATTCATTGTTCTACTTGTCGAAAGTTACAAATAATTTCCGATAAAGGATTATCCATTGGGGCTTATTGTTCACTTAAACTTGAAGAACAAAAAATTTGCGAATGGTACGGTTTGGATGCTTTGCGTACATGTTTCTTAGACTATATAGAAGCAATATATACAATGATTTCAACCGTCTACCTGTTCCATTCATTGTTCTACTTGTCGAAAATAACAAATAATTTCCGATAAAGGATTAACCATTGGGGCTTATTGTTCACTTAAACTTGAAGAACAAAAAATTGGCGAATGTTACGGTTTGGATGCTTTGCGTACATGTTTCTTAGACTATATAGAAGCAATATATACAATCATTTCAACCGTCTACCTGTTCCATTCATTGTTCTACTTGTCGAAAGTAACAAATAATTTCCGTTAAAGTATTAACAATGGGGCTCGTAGTTCACTTAAACTTGAAGAACAATAAATTGGCGAATTGTACTGTTTGGATGTTTTGCATATATGTTTCTTAGACTATATAGAAGCAATATATACAATGATTTCAACCGTCTACCTGTTCCATTCATTGTTCTACTGGTCGAAAGTAACAAATAATTTCCGTTAAAGTATTAACAATGGGGCTCGTAGTTCACTTAAACTTGAAGAACAATAAATTGGCGAATTGTACTGTTTGGATGTTTTGCATATATGTTTCTTAGACTATATAGAAGCAATATATACAAAGATTTCAACCGTCTAACTGTTCCATTCATTGTTCTACTTGTCGAAAATTACAAATAATTTCCGATAAAGGATTAACCATTGGGGCTTATTGTTCACTTAAACTTGAAGAACAAAAAATTGGCGAATGGTACTGTTTGGATGCTTTGCGTACATGTTTCTTAGACTATATAGAAGCAATATATACAATGATTTCAACCGTCTACCTGTTCCATTCATTGTTCTACATGTCGAAATATACAAATAATTTCCTTTAAAGGATTAACAATGGGGCCCGTAGTTCACTTAAACTTGAAGAACAAAAAATTGGCGAATGGTACTGTTTGGATGCTTTGCATATATGTTTCTTAGACTATATAGAAACAATATATACAAAGATTTCAACCGTCTACGTGTTCCAATCATTGTTCTACTTGTCGAAATTTACAAATAATTTCCTTTAAATGATTAACAATGGGGCTCGTTGTTCACTTAAACTTGAAGAACAATAAATTGGCGAATTGTACTGTTTGGATGCTTTGCATATATGTTTCTTAGACTATATAGAAACAATATATACAAAGATTTCAACCGTCTACCTGTTCCATTCATTGTTCTACTTGTCGAAAATTACAAATAATTTCCGATAAAGGATTAACCATTGGGGCTTATTGTTCACTTAAACTTGAAGAACAAAAAATTGGCGAATGGTACGGTTTGGATGCTTTGCGTACATGTTTCTTAGACTATATAGAAGCAATATATACAATGATTTCAACCGTCTACCTGTTCCATTCATTGTTCTACTTGTCGAAAGTAACAAATAATTTCCGTTAAAGTATTAACAATGGGGCTCGTAGTTCACTTAAACTTGAAGAACAATAAATTGGCGAATTGTACTGTTTGGATGTTTTGCATATATGTTTCTTAGACTATATAGAAGCAATATATACAAAGATTTCAACCGTCTACCTGTTCCATTCATTGTTCTACTTGTCGAAAGTTACAAATAATTTCCGATAAAGGATTATCCATTGGGGCTTATTGTTCACTTAAACTTGAAGAACAAAAAATTGGCGAATGGTACGGTTTGGATGCTTTGCGTACATGTTTCTTAGACTATATAGAAGCAATATATACAATGATTTCAACCGTCTACCTGTTCCATTCATTGTTCTACTTGTCGAAAATTACAAATAATTTCCGATAAAGGATTAACCATTGGGGCTTATTGTTCACTTAAACTTGAAGAACAAAAAATTGGCGAATGGTACGGTTTGGATGCTTTGCGTACATGTTTCTTAGACTATATAGAAGCAATATATACAATGATTTCAACCGTCTACCTGTTCCATTCATTGTTCTACTTGTCGAAAGTAACAAATAATTTCCGTTAAAGTATTAACAATGGGGCTCGTAGTTCACTTAAACTTGAAGAACAATAAATTGGCGAATTGTACTGTTTGGATGTTTTGCATATATGTTTCTTAGACTATATAGAAGCAATATATACAAAGATTTCAACCGTCTACCTGTTCTATTCATTGTTCTACCTGTCGAAAGTTACAAATAATTTCCGATAAAGGATTAACAATGGGGCTCGTAGTTCACTTAAACCTGAAGAACAAAAAATTGGCGAATTGTACTGTTTGGATGCTTTGCATATATGTTTCTTAGACTATATAGAAGCAATATATACAAAGATTTCAACCGTCTACGTGTTCCAATCATTGTTCTACTTGTCGAAATTTACAAATAATTTCCTTTAAAGGATTAACAATGGGGCTCGTTGTTCACTTAAACTTGAAGAACAATAAATTGGCGAATTGTACTGTTTGGATGCTTTGCATATATGTTTCTTAGACTATATAGAAACAATATATACAAAGATTTCAACCGTCTACCTGTTCCATTCATTGTTCTACTTGTCGAAAATTACAAATAATTTCCGATAAAGGATTAACCATTGGGGCTTATTGTTCACTTAAACTTGAAGAACAAAAAATTGGCGAATGGTACTGTTTGGATACTTTGCGTACATGTTTCTTAGACTATATAGAAGCAATATATACAATGATTTCAACCGTCTACCTGTTCCATTCATTGTTCTACATGTCGAAATATACAAATAATTTCCTTTAAAGGATTAACAATGGGGCCCGTAGTTCACTTAAACTTGAAGAACAATAAATTGGCGAATTGTACTGTTTGGATGTTTTGCATATATGTTTCTTAGACTATATAGAAGCAATATATACAAAGATTTCAACCGTCTACCTGTTCTATTCATTGTTCTACTTGTCGAAAGTTACAAATAATTTCCGATAAAGGATTAACAATGGGGCTCGTAGTTCACTTAAACCTGAAGAACAAAAAATTGGCGAATTGTACTGTTTGGATGCTTTGCATATATGTTTCTTAGACTATATAGAAGCAATATATAGAAAGATTTCAACCGTCTACCTGTTCTATTCATTGTTCTACTTGTAGAAAGTTACAAATAATTTCCGTTTCATGAATATCAATGGGGCTCGTTGTTCACCTAATCTTAAAGAACAAAAAATTGGCGAATGGTACTGTTTGGATGTTTTGCATATATGTTTCTTAGACTATATAGAAGCAATATGTACAATGATTTCAACCGTCTTCGTGTTCCAATCATTGTTCTACTTGTCGAAAATTACAAATAATTTCCTTTAAAGGATTAACAATGGGGCTCGTTGTTCACTTAAACTTGAAGAACAATAAATTGGCGAATTGTACTGTTTGGATGCTTTGCATATATGTTTCTTAGACTATATAGAAGCAATATATACAAAGATTTCAACCGTCTACCTGTTCCATTCATTGTTCTACTTGTCGAAAATTACAAATAATTTCCGATAAAGGATTAACCATTGGGGCTTATTGTTCACTTAAACTTGAAGAACAAAAAATTGGCGAATGGTACTGTTTGGATGCTTTTCGTACATGTTTCTTAGACTATATAGAAGCAATATATACAATTATTTCAACCGTCTGCCTGTTCCATTCATTGTTCTACTTGTCGAAAGTAACAAATAATTTCCGTTAAAGTATTAACAATGGGGCTAGTAGTTCACTTAAACTTGAAGAACAAAAAATTGGCGAATTGTACTGATTGGATGCTTTGAATATATGTTTTTTAGACTATATGGGAGCAATATATAAAATGATTTCAACAGTCTACCTGTCCCATTCATTGTTCTACTTGTCTAAATTTACAAATAATTTCCTTTAAAGGATTAACAATGGGGCTCGTTGTTCACTTAAACTTGAAGAACAATAAATTGGCGAATGGTACGGTTTGGATGCTTTGCGTACATGTTTCTTAGACTATATAGTAGCAATATATACAATGATTTCAACCGTCTACCTGTTCCATTCATTGTTCTACTTGTCGAAAGTAACAAATAATTTCCGTTAAAGTATTAACAATGGGGCTCGTAGTTCACTTAAACTTGAAGAACAA
The DNA here is from genome assembly GCA_963989415.1 of Cerceris ruficornis. NCBI lineage: Eukaryota > Metazoa > Arthropoda > Insecta > Hymenoptera > Crabronidae > Cerceris > Cerceris ruficornis. The sequence goes on from CAXDIW010000109.1 coordinate 2,144,786, forward strand.
TAAATTGGCGAATTGTACTGTTTGGATGTTTTGCATATATGTTTCTTAGACTATATAGAAGCAACATATACAATGATTTCAACCGTCTACCTGTTCCATTCATTGTTCTACTTGTCGAAAGTTACAAATAATTTCCGATAAAGGATTAACCATTGGGGCTTATTGTTCACTTAAACTTGAAGAACAATAAATTGGCGAATTGTACTGTTTGGATGTTTTGCATATATGTTTCTTAGACTATATAGAAGCAATATATACAAAGATTTCAACCGTCTACCTGTTCTATTCATTGTTCTACTTGTCGAAAGTTACAAATAATTTCCGATAAAGGATTAACAATGGGGCTCGTAGTTCACTTAAACCTGAAGAACAAAAAATTGGCGAATTGTACTGTTTGGATGCTTTGCATATATGTTTCTTAGACTATATAGAAGCAATATATAGAAAGATTTCAACCGTCTACCTGTTCTATTCATTGTTCTACTTGTAGAAAGTTACAAATAATTTCCGTTTCATGATTATCAATGGGGCTCGTTGTTCACCTAATCTTAAAGAACAAAAAATTGGCGAATGGTACTGTTTGGATGTTTTGCATATATGTTTCTTAGACTATATAGAAGCAATATGTACAATGATTTCAACCGTCTTCGTGTTCCAATCATTGTTCTACTTGTCGAAAATTACAAATAATTTCCTTTAAAGGATTAACAATGGGGCTCGTTGTTCACTTAAACTTGAAGAACAATGAATTGGCGAATGGTACGGTTTGGATGCTTTGCGTACATGTTTCTTAGACTATATAGAAGCAATATATACAATGATTTCAACCGTCTACCTGTTCCATTCATTGTTCTACTTGTCGAAAGTAACAAATAATTTCGGTTAAAGTATTAACAATGGGGCTCGTAGTTCACTTAAACTTGAAGAACAATAAATTAGCGAATTGTACTGTTTGGATGTTTTGCATATATGTTTCTTAGACTATATAGAAGCAATATATACAAAGATTTCAACCGTCTAACTGTTCCATTCATTGTTCTACTTGTCGAAAATTACAAATAATTTCCGATAAAGGATTAACCATTGGGGCTTATTGTTCACTTAAACTTGAAGAACAAAAAATTGGCGAATGGTACTGTTTGGATGCTTTGCGTACATGTTTCTTAGACTATATAGAAGCAATATATACAATGATTTCAACCGTCTACCTGTTCCATTCATTGTTCTACATGTCGAAATATACAAATAATTTCCTTTAAAGGATTAACAATGGGGCCCGTAGTTCACTTAAACTTGAAGAACAAAAAATTGGCGAATGGTACTGTTTGGATGCTTTGCATATATGTTTCTTAGACTATATAGAAGCAATATATACAAAGATTTCAACCGTCTACGTGTTCCAATCATTGTTCTACTTGTCGAAATTTACAAATAATTTCCTTTAAAGGATTAACAATGGGGCTCGTTGTTCACTTAAACTTGAAGAACAATAAATTGGCGAATTGTACTGTTTGGATGCTTTGCATATATGTTTCTTAGACTATATAGAAACAATATATACAAAGATTTCAACCGTCTACCTGTTCCATTCATTGTTCTACTTGTCGAAAATTACAAATAATTTCCGATAAAGGATTAACCATTGGGGCTTATTGTTCACTTAAACTTGAAGAACAAAAAATTGGCGAATGGTACTGTTTGGATGCTTTGCGTACATGTTTCTTAGACTATATAGAAGCAATATATACAATGATTTCAACCGTCTACCTGTTCCATTCATTGTTCTACATGTCGAAATATACAAATAATTTCCTTTAAAGGATTAACAATGGGGCCCGTAGTTCACTTAAACTTGAAGAACAATAAATTGGCGAATTGTACTGTTTGGATGTTTTGCATATATGTTTCTTAGACTATATAGAAGCAATATATACAAAGATTTCAACCGTCTACCTGTTCTATTCATTGTTCTACTTGTCTAAATTTACAAATAATTTCCTTTAAAGGATTAACAATGGGGCTCGTTGTTCACTTAAACTTGAAGAACAATAAATTGGCGAATGTTACTGTTTAGATGCTTTGCATATATGTTTCTTTGACTATATAGAAGCAATATATACAAAGATTTCAACCGTCTACCTGTTCCATTCATTGTTCTACTTATCGAAAATTACAAATAATTTCCGATAAAGGATTAACCATTGGGGCTCATTTTTCACTTAAACTTGAAGAACAAAAAATTGGCGAATGGTACTGTTTGGATGTTTTGCATATATGTTTCTTAGAGTATATAGAAGCAATATGTACAATGATTTCAACCGTCTACGTGTTCCAATCATTGTTCTACTTGTCGAAATTTACAAATAATTTCCTTTAAAGGATTAACAATGGGGCTAGTTGTTCACTTAAACATGAAGAACAAAAAATACGCGGATTGTACTGTTTGGATCCTTTGCATATATGTTTCCTAGACTATATAGAAGCAATATATACACAGATTTCAGCCGTCTACCTTTTCCATTCATTGTTCTACTTGTCTAAATTTACAAATAATTTCCTTTAAAGGATTAACAATGGGGCTCGTTGTTCACTTAAACTTGAAGAACAATAAATTGGCGAATGTTACTGTTTAGATGCTTTGCATATATGTTTCTTTGACTATATAGAAGCAATATATACAAAGATTTCAACCGTCTACCTGTTCCATTCATTGTTCTACTTATCGAAAATTACAAATAATTTCCGATAAAGGATTAACCATTGGGGCTCATTTTTCACTTAAACTTGAAGAACAAAAAATTGGCGAATGGTACTGTTTGGATGTTTTGCATATATGTTTCTTAGACTATATAGAAGCAATATGTACAATGATTTCAACCGTCTTCGTGTTCCAATCATTGTTCTACTTGTCGAAAATTACAAATAATTTCCTTTAAAGGATTAACAATGGGGCTCGTTGTTCACTTAAACTTGAAGAACAATAAATTGGCGAATTGTACTGTTTGGATGCTTTGCATATATGTTTCTTAGACTATATAGAAGCAATATATACAAAGATTTCAACCGTCTACCTGTTCCATTCATTGTTCTACTTGTCGAAAATTACAAATAATTTCCGATAAAGGATTAACCATTGGGGCTTATTGTTCACTTAAACTTGAAGAACAAAAAATTGGCGAATGGTACTGTTTGGATGCTTTTCGTACATGTTTCTTAGACTATATAGAAGCAATATATACAATTATTTCAACCGTCTGCCTGTTCCATTCATTGTTCTACTTGTCGAAAGTAACAAATAATTTCCGTTAAAGTATTAACAATGGGGCTAGTAGTTCACTTAAACTTGAAGAACAAAAAATTGGCGAATTGTACTGATTGGATGCTTTGAATATATGTTTTTTAGACTATATGGGAGCAATATATAAAATGATTTCAACAGTCTACCTGTCCCATTCATTGTTCTACTTGTCTAAATTTACAAATAATTTCCTTTAAAGGATTAACAATGGGGCTCGTTGTTCACTTAAACTTGAAGAACAATAAATTGGCGAATGTTACTGTTTAGATGCTTTGCATATATGTTTCTTTGACTATATAGAAGCAATATATACAATGATTTCAACCGTATACCTGTTCCATTCATTGTTCTACTTGTAGAAATTTACAATTAATTTCCGTTAAAGGATTAACAATGGGGCTCGTAGTTCACTTAAACTTGAAGAACAAAAAATTGGGGAATTGTACTGTTTGGATGCTTTGCATATGTGTTTCTTAGACTATATAGAAGCAATATATACAATGATTTCAACCGTCTACCTGTTCCATTCATTGTTTTACTTGTCGAAAATTACAAATAATTTCCTTTAAAGGATTAACAATGGGGCTAGTAGTTCACTTAAACTTGAAGAACAAAAAATTGGCGAATTGTACTGATTGGATGCTTTGCATATAAGTTTCTTAGACTATATAGAAGCAATTTATAGAAAGATTTCACCCGTCTACCTGTCCTATTCATTGTTCTACTTGTAGAAAGTTAGAAATAATTTCCGATAAAGGATTAACAATGGGGCTAGTAGTTCACTTAAACTTGAAGAACAATAAATTGGCAAATTGTACTGTTCGTATGCATTGCATATATGTTTCTTAGACTATATAGAAGCAATAAATACAATGATTTCAACCGTCTACCTGTTCCATTCATTGTTCTACATGTCGAAATATACAAATAATTTCCTTTAAAGGATTAACAATGGGGCCCGTAGTTCACTTAAACTTGAAGAACATAAAATTGGCGAATGGTACTGTGTGGATGCTTTGCATATATGTTTCTTAGACTATATAGAAGCAATATATACAAAGATTTCAACCGTCTACGTGTTCCAATCATTGTTCTACTTGTCGAAATTTACAAATAATTTCCTTTAAGGGATTAACAATGGGGCTCGTTGTTCACTTAAACTTGAAGAACAATAAATTGGCGAATTGTACTGTTTGGATGCTTTGCATATATGTTTCTTAGACTATATAGAAGCAATATATACAAAGATTTCAACCGTCTACCTGTTCCATTCATTGTTCTACTTGTCGAAAATTACAAATAATTTCCGATAAAGGATTAACCATTGGGGCTTATTGTTCACTTAAACTTGAAGAACAAAAAATTGGCGAATGGTACTGTTTGGATGCTTTGCGTACATGTTTCTTAGACTATATAGAAGCAATATATACAATGATTTCAACCGTCTACCTGTTCCATTCATTGTTCTACATGTCGAAATATACAAATAATTTCCTTTAAAGGATTAACAATGGGGCCCGTAGTTCACTTAAACTTGAAGAACAAAAAATTGGCGAATGGTACTGTTTGGATGCTTTGCATATATGTTTCTTAGACTATATAGAAGCAATATATACAAAGATTTCAACCGTCTACGTGTTCCAATCATTGTTCTACTTGTCGAAATTTACAAATAATTTCCTTTAAGGGATTAACAATGGGGCTCGTTGTTCACTTAAACTTGAAGAACAATAAATTGGCGAATTGTACTGTTTGGATGCTTTGCATATATGTTTCTTAGACTATATAGAAGCAATATATACAAAGATTTCAACCGTCTACGTGTTCCAATCATTGTTCTACTTGTCGTAATTTACAAATAATTTCCTTTAAAGGATTAACAATGGGGCTCGTTGTTCACTTAAACTTGAAGAACAATAAATTGGCGAATTGTACTGTTTGGATGCTTTGCATATATGTTTCTTAGACTATATAGAAACAATATATACAAAGATTTCAACCGTCTACCTGTTCCATTCATTGTTCTACTTGTCGAAAATTACAAATAATTTCCGATAAAGGATTAACCATTGGGGCTTATTGTTCACTTAAACTTGAAGAACAAAAAATTGGCGAATGGTACGGTTTGGATGCTTTGCGTACATGTTTCTTAGACTATATAGAAGCAACATATACAATGATTTCAACCGTCTACCTGTTCCATTCATTGTTCTACTTGTCGAAAGTAACAAATAATTTCCTTTAAAGTATTAACAATGGGGCTCGTAGTTCACTTAAACTTGAAGAACAATAAATTGGCGAATTGTACTGTTTGGATGTTTTGCATATATGTTTCTTAGACTATATAGAAGCAAGATATACAATGATTTCAACCGTCTACCTGTTCCATTCATTGTTCTACTTGTCGAAAGTTACAAATAATTTCCGATAAAGGATTAACCATTGGGGCTTATTGTTCACTTAAAATTGAAGAACAAAAAATTGGCGAATGGTACGGTTTGGATGCTTTGCGTACATGTTTCTTAGACTATATAGAAGCAATATATACAATGATTTCAACCGTCTACCTGTTCCATTCATTGTTCTACTTGTCGAAAATTACAAATAATTTCCGATAAAGGATTAACCATTGGGGCTTATTGTTCACTTAAACTTGAAGAACAAAAAATTGGCGAATGGTACAGTTTGGATGTTTTGCATATATGTTTCTTAGACTATATAGAAGCAATATATACATAGATTTCAACCGTCTACCTGTTCTATTCATTGTTCTACTTGTCGAAAGTTACAAATAATTTCCGATAAGGGATTAACAATGGGGCTCGTAGTTCACTTAAACCTGAAGAACAAGAAATTGGCGAATTGTACTGTTTGGATGCTTTGCATATATGTTTCTTAGACTATATAGAAGCAATATATACAAAGATTTCAACCGTCTACGTGTTCCAATCATTGTTCTACTTGTCGAAATTTACAAATAATTTCCTTTAAGGGATTAACAATGGGGCTCGTTGTTCACTTAAACTTGAAGAACAATAAATTGGCGAATTGTACTGTTTGGATGCTTTGCATATATGTTTCTTAGACTATATAGAAACAATATATACAAAGATTTCAACCGTCTACCTGTTCCATTCATTGTTCTACTTGTCGAAAATTACAAATAATTTCCGATAAAGGATTAACCATTGGGGCTTATTGTTCACTTAAACTTGAAGAACAAAAAATTGGCGAATGGTACGGTTTGGATGCTTTGCGTACATGTTTCTTAGACTATATAGAAGCAACATATACAATGATTTCAACCGTCTACCTGTTCCATTCATTGTTCTACTTGTCGAAAGTAACAAATAATTTCCTTTAAAGTATTAACAATGGGGCTCGTAGTTCACTTAAACTTGAAGAACAATAAATTGGCGAATTGTACTGTTTGGATGTTTTGCATATATGTTTCTTAGACTATATAGAAGCAACATATACAATGATTTCAACCGTCTACCTGTTCCATTCATTGTTCTACTTGTCGAAAGTTACAAATAATTTCCGATAAAGGATTAACCATTGGGGCTTATTGTTCACTTAAACTTGAAGAACAAAAAATTGGCGAATGGTACGGTTTGGATGCTTTGCGTACATGTTTCTTAGACTATATAGAAGCAATATATACAATGATTTCAACCGTCTACCTGTTCCATTCATTGTTCTACTTGTCGAAAGTTACAAATAATTTCCGATAAAGGATTAACCATTGGGGCTTATTGTTCACTTAAACTTGAAGAACAAAAAATTGGCGAATGGTACAGTTTGGATGCTTTGCGTACATGTTTCTTAGACTATATAGAAGCAATATATACAATGATTTCAACCGTCTACCAGTTCCATTCATTGTTCTACTTGTCGAAAGTTACAAATAATTTCCGATAAAGGATTAACCATTGGGGCTTATTGTTCACTTAAAATTGAAGAACAAAAAATTGGCGAATGGTACGGTTTGGATGCTTTGCATATATGTTTCTTAGACTATATAGAAGCAATATATACAAAGATTTCAACCGTCTACCTGTTCTATTCATTGTTCTACTTGTCGAAAGTTACAAATAATTTCCGATAAAGGATTAACAATGGGGCTCGTAGTTCACTTAAACCTGAAGAACAAAAAATTGGCGAATTGTACTGTTTGGATGCTTTGCATATATGTTTCTTAGACTATATAGAAGCAATATATAGAAAGATTTCAACCGTCTACCTGTTCTATTCATTGTTCTACTTGTAGAAAGTTACAAATAATTTCCGTTTCATGATTATTAATGGGGCTCGTTGTTCACCTAATCTTAAAGAACAAAAAATTGGCGAATGGTACTGTTTGGATGTTTTGCATATATGTTTCTTAGACTATATAGAAACAATATATACAAAGATTTCAACCGTCTACCTGTTCCATTCATTGTTCTACTTGTCGAAAATTACAAATAATTTCCGATAAAGGATTAACCATTGGGGCTTATTGTTCACTTAAACTTGAAGAACAAAAAATTGGCGAATGGTACGGTTTGGATGCTTTGCGTACATGTTTCTTAGACTATATAGAAGCAACATATACAATGATTTCAACCGTCTACCTGTTCCATTCATTGTTCTACTTGTCGAAAGTAACAAATAATTTCCTTTAAAGGATTAACAATGGGGCTCGTAGTTCACTTAAACTTGAAGAACAAAAAATTGGCGAATTGTACTGTTTGGATGCTTTGCATATATGTTTCTTAGACTATATAGAAGCAATATATAAAATGATTTCAACAGTCTACCTGTCCCATTCATTGTTCTACTTGTCGAAATTTACAAATAATTTCCTATAAACGATTAACAATGGGGCTCGTTGTTCACTTAAACTTGAAGAACAATAAATTGGCGAATTGTACTGTTTGGATGCTTTGCATATATGTTTCATAGACTATATAGAAGCAATATATACAAAGATTTCAACCGTCTACCTGTTCCATTCATTGTTCTACTTGTCGAAAATTACAAATAATTTCCGATAAAGGATTAACCATTGGGGCACATTGTTCACTTAAACTTGAAGAACAAAAAATTGGCGAATTGTACTGTTTGGATGCTTTGGATATATGTTTTTTAGACTATATGGAAGCAATATATTCAAAGATTTCAACCGTCTACGTGTTCCAATCATTGTTCTACTTGTCGAAATTTACAAATAAATTCCTTTAAAGGATTAACAATGGGGCTCGTTGTTCATTTAAACTTGAAGAACAATAAATTGGCAAATTGTACTGTTCGGATGGTTTGCATATATGTTTCTTAGACTATATAGAATCAATAAATACAATGATTTCAACCGTCTACCTGTTCCATTCATTGTTCTACTTGTCGAAATATACAAATAATTTCCTTTAAAGGATTAACAATGGTGCCCGTAGTTCACTTAAACTTGAAGAACAAAAAATTGGCGAATTGTACTGTTTGGATGCTTTGCATATATGTTTCTTAGACTATATAGAAGCAATATATACAAAGATTTCAACCGTCTACCAGTTCCATTCATTGTTCTACTTGTCGAAATTTACAAATAATTTCCTTTAAAGGATTAACCATTGGGGCTCATTGTTCACTTAAACTTGAAGAACAAAAAATTGGCGAATGGTACTGTTTGGATGCTTTGCATATATGTTTCTTAGACTATATAGAAGCAATATATACATTGATTTCAACCGTCTACCTGTTCCATTCATTGTTCTACTTGTCGCAAGTTACAAATAATTTCCGTTAAAGTATTAACAATGGGGCTCGTAGTTCACTTAATCTTGAAGAACAAAAAATTGGCGAATGGTACTGTTTGGATGCTTTGCATATATGTTTCTTAGACTATATGGAAGCAATATATACAAAGATTTCAACCGTCTACGAGTTCCAATCATTGTTCTACTTGTAGAAAGTTACAATTAATTTCCGTTAAAGGATTAACAATGGGGCTCGTAGTTCACTTAAACTTGAAGAACAAAAAATTGGCGAATTGTACTGTTTGGATGCTTTGCATATATGTTTCTTAGACTATATAGAAGCAATATATACAAAGATCACAACCGTCTACCTGTTCCATTCATTGTTCTACTTGTCGAAAGTTACAAATAATTTCCGATAAAGGATTAACCATTGGGGCTCATTGTTCACTTAAACTTGAAGAACATAAAATTGGCGAATTGTACTGTTTGGATGCTTTGCATATATGTTTCTTAGACTATAAAGAAGCGATATATACAATGATTTCAACAGTCTACCTTTTCCATTCATTGTTCTACTTATCGAAATTTACAAACAATTTCCGTTAAAGGATTAACAATGGGGATCGTAGTTCACTTAAACTTAAAGAACAAAAAATTGGCGAAATGTACTGTTTGGATGCTTGCCATATATGTTTCTTAGACTATATAGAAGCATTATATAGAAAGATTTCAACCGCCTACCTGTTCCATTCATTGTTCTACTTCTCGAAATTTACAAATAATTTCCTTTAAAGCATTAACAATGGGGCTCGTAGTTCACTTAAACTTGAAGAACAAAAAATTGGCGAATTGTACTGTTTGGATGCTTTGCATATATGTTTCTTAGACTATATAGAAGCAATATATAGAAAGACTTCACTCGTCTACCTGTACTATTCATTGTTCTACTTGTAGAAAGTTACAAATAATTTCCGTTTCATGATTATCAATGGGGCTCGTTGTTCACTTAAACTTGAAGAACAAAAAATTGGCGTATGGTAATGTTTGGATTCTTTGCATATATGTTTCTTAGACTATATAGAAGCAATATATACAAATATTTCAACCGTCTACCTGTTCCATTCATTGTTTTACTTGTCGAAAGTTACAAATAATTTCCGTTAAAGGATTAACAATGGGGATCGTAGTTCACTTAAACTTGATAACAAAAAATTGGCGAATTGTACTGTTTGGATGCTTTGCATATATGTTTCTTAGACTATATAGAAGCAATATATACAATGATTTCAACCGTCTACCTGTTCCATTCATTGTTCTACTTGTCGAAATTTAGAAATAATTTCCGTTAAAGGATTAACAATGGGGCTCGTAGTTCACTTAAACTTGAAGAACAAAAAATTGGCGAATTGTACTCTTTGGATGCTTTGCATATATGTTTCTTAGACTATATAGAAGCAATATATACAAAGATTTCAACAGTCTACCTGTTCCATTCATTGTTCTACTTGTCGAAATTTACAAATAATTTCCTTTAAAGGATTAACAATGGGGCTCGTAGTTCACTTAAACTTGAAGAACAAAAAATTGGCGAATGGTACTGTTTGGATCCTTTGCATATATGTTTCTTAGACTATATAGAAGCAATAAATACAATGATTTCAACTGTCTACCTGTTCCATTCATTGTTCTACTTGTAGAAATTTACAAACAATTTCCGTTAAAGGATTAACAATGGGGATCGTAGTTCACTTAAACTTGAAGAACAAAAAATTGGCGAAATGTACTGGTTGGATGCTTGCCATATATGTTTCTTAGACTATATAGAAGCAATATATAGAAAGATTTCAACCGTCTACCTGTTGTATTCATTGTTCTACTTGTCGAAAGTTACAAATAATTTCCGTTTCATGATTATCAATGGGGCCCGCTGTTCACTTAAACTTGAAGATAAAAAAATTGGCGAATGGTACTGTTTGGATGCTTTGCATATATGTTTCGTAGATTATATAGAAGCCATATATACAATGATTTCAACCGTCTACCTGATCCATTCATTGTTCTACTTGTCGAAATTTACAAATAATATCCTTTAAAGGATTAACAATGGGGCTCGTAGTTCACTTAAACTTGAAGAACAAACAATTGGCGAATTGTACTGTTTGGATGCTTTGCATATATGTTTCTTAGACTATATAGAAGCAATATATACAAAGATTTCAACCGTCTACCTTTTCCATTCATTGTTCTACTTGTCGAAAGTTGCAAATAATTTCCGATAAAGGATTAACCATTGGGGCTCATTGTTCACTTAAACTTGAAGAAAAAAAATTGGCGAATGGTACTGTTTGGATGCTTTGCGTACATGTTTCTTAGACTATATGGAAGCAATATATACAAAGATTTCAACCGTCTACGTGTTCCAATCATTGTTCTACTTGTCGAAATTTACAAATAATTTCCTTTAAAGGATTAACAATGGGGCTCGTTGTTCACTTAAACTTGAAGAACAATAAATTGGCGAATTGTACTGTTTGGATGCTTTGCATATATGTTTCTTAGACTATATAGAAGCAATATATACAAAGATTACAACCGTCTAACTGTTCCATTCATTGTTCTACTTGTAGAAAGTTACAATTAATTTCCGTTAAAGGATTAACAATGGGGCTCGTAGTTCACTTAAACTTGAAGATCAAAAAATTGGCTAATTGTACTGTTTGGATGCTTTGCATATATGTTTCGTAGATTATATAGAAGCAATATATACAAAGATTTCAACCGTCTAACTGTTCCATTCATTGTTCTACTTGTCGAAAGTTACAAATAATTTCCGATAAAGGATTAAACATTGGGGCTCATTGTTCACTTAAACTTGAAGAACAAAAAATTGGCGAATTGTACTGTTTGGATGCTTTGCATATATGTTTCTTAGACTATATAGAAGCAATATATACAAAGATTTCAACCGTCTACGTGTTCCAATCATTGTTCTACTTGTCGAAATTTACAAATAATTTCCTTTAAAGGATTAACAATGGGGCTCGTTGTTCACTTAAACTTGAAGAACAATAAATTGGCGAATTGTACTGTTTGGATGCCTTGCATATATGTTTCTTAGACTATATAGAAGCAATATATAGAAAGATTTCAACCGTCTAACTGTTCCATTCATTGTTCTACTTGTCGAAAGTTACAAATAATTTCCGATAAAGGATTAAACATTGGGGCTCATTGTTCACTTAAACTTGAAGAGGAAAAAATTGGCGTATTGTACTGTTTGGATGCTTTGCATATATGTTTCGTAGATTATATAGAAGCAATATATACAAAGATTTCAACCGTCTAACTGTTCCATTCATTGTTCTACTTGTCGAAAGTTACAAATAATTTCCGATAAAGGATTAACAATGGAGCTCATTGTTCACTTAAACTTGAAGAACAAAAAATTGGCGAATGGTACTGTTTGGATGCTTGGCGTACATGTTTCTTAGACCATATGGAAGCAATATATACAAAGATTTCAACCGTCTACGTGTTCCAATCATTGTTCTACTTGTCGAAATTTACAAATAATTTCCTCTAAAGGATTAACAATGGGGCTCGTTGTTCACTTAAACTTGAAGAACAATAAATTGGCGAATTGTACTGTTTGGATGCTTTGCATATATGTTTCTTAGACTATATAGAAACAATATATACAAAGATTTCAACCGTCTACCTGTTCCATTCATTGTTCTACTTGTCGAAAATTACAAATAATTTCCGATAAAGGATTAACCATTGGGGCTTATTGTTCACTTAAACTTGAAGAACAAAAAATTGGCGAATGGTACGGTTTGGATGCTTTGCGTACATGTTTCTTAGACTATATAGAAGCAATATATACAATGATTTCAACCGTCTACCTGTTCCATTCATTGTTCTACTTGTCGAAAGTAACAAATAATTTCCGTTAAAGTATTAACAATGGGGCTCGTAGTTCACTTAAACTTGAAGAACAATAAATTGGCGAATTGTACTGTTTGGATGTTTGGCATATATGTTTCTTAGACTATATAGAAGCAATATATACAAAGATTTCAACCGTCTACCTGTTCCATTCATTGTTCTACTTGTCGAAAGTTACAAATAATTTCCGATAAAGGATTATCCATTGGGGCTTATTGTTCACTTAAACTTGAAGAACAAAAAATTTGCGAATGGTACGGTTTGAAAGCTTTGCGTACATGTTTCTTACACTATATAGAAGCAATATATACAATGATTTCAACCGTCTACCTGTTCCATTCATTGTTCTACTTGTCGAAAATTACAAATAATTTCCGATAAAGGATTAACCATTGGGGCTTATTGTTCACTTAAACTTGAAGAACAAAAAATTGGCGAATGTTACGGTTTGGATGCTTTGCGTACATGTTTCTTAGACTATATAGAAGCAATATATACAATGATTTCAACCGTCTACCTGTTCCATTCATTGTTCTACTTGTCGAAAGTAACAAATAATTTCCGTTAAAGTATTAACAATGGGGCTCGTAGTTCACTTAAACTTGAAGAACAATAAATTGGCGAATTGTACTGTTTGGATGTTTTGCATATATGTTTCTTAGACTATATAGAAGCAATATATACAATGATTTCAACCGTCTACCTGTTCCATTCATTGTTCTACTGGTCGAAAGTAACAAATAATTTCCGTTAAAGTATTAACAATGGGGCTCGTAGTTCACTTAAACTTGAAGAACAATAAATTGGCGAACTGTACTGTTTGGATGTTTTGCATATATGTTTCTTAGACTATATAGAAGCAATATATACAAAGATTTCAACCGTCTAACTGTTCCATTCATTGTTCTACTTGTCGAAAATTACAAATAATTTCCGATAAAGGATTAACCATTGGGGCTCATTGTTCACTTAAACTTGAAGAAAAAAAATTGGCGAATGGTACTGTTTGGATGCTTTGCGTACATGTTTCTTAGACTATATGGAAGCAATATATACAAAGATTTCAACCGTCTACGTGTTCCAATCATTGTTCTACTTGTCGAAATTTACAAATAATTTCCTTTAAAGGATTAACAATGGGGCTCGTTGTTCACTTAAACTTGAAGAACAATAAATTGGCGAATTGTACTGTTTGGATGCTTTGCATATATGTTTCTTAGACTATATAGAAGCAATATATACAAAGATTACAACCGTCTAACTGTTCCATTCATTGTTCTACTTGTAGAAAGTTACAATTAATTTCCGTTAAAGGATTAACAATGGGGCTCGTAGTTCACTTAAACTTGAAGATCAAAAAATTGGCTAATTGTACTGTTTGGATGCTTTGCATATATGTTTCGTAGATTATATAGAAGCAATATATACAAAGATTTCAACCGTCTAACTGTTCCATTCATTGTTCTACTTGTCGAAAGTTACAAATAATTTCCGATAAAGGATTAAACATTGGGGCTCATTGTTCACTTAAACTTGAAGAACAAAAAATTGGCGAATTGTACTGTTTGGATGCTTTGCATATATGTTTCTTAGACTATATAGAAGCAATATATACAAAGATTTCAACCGTCTACGTGTTCCAATCATTGTTCTACTTGTCGAAATTTACAAATAATTTCCTTTAAAGGATTAACAATGGGGCTCGTTGTTCACTTAAACTTGAAGAACAATAAATTGGCGAATTGTACTGTTTGGATGCCTTGCATATATGTTTCTTAGACTATATAGAAGCAATATATAGAAAGATTTCAACCGTCTAACTGTTCCATTCATTGTTCTACTTGTCGAAAGTTACAAATAATTTCCGATAAAGGATTAAACATTGGGGCTCATTGTTCACTTAAACTTGAAGAGGAAAAAATTGGCGTATTGTACTGTTTGGATGCTTTGCATATATGTTTCGTAGATTATATAGAAGCAATATATACAAAGATTTCAACCGTCTAACTGTTCCATTCATTGTTCTACTTGTCGAAAGTTACAAATAATTTCCGATAAAGGATTAACAATGGAGCTCATTGTTCACTTAAACTTGAAGAACAAAAAATTGGCGAATGGTACTGTTTGGATGCTTGGCGTACATGTTTCTTAGACCATATGGAAGCAATATATACAAAGATTTCAACCGTCTACGTGTTCCAATCATTGTTCTACTTGTCGAAATTTACAAATAATTTCCTCTAAAGGATTAACAATGGGGCTCGTTGTTCACTTAAACTTGAAGAACAATAAATTGGCGAATTGTACTGTTTGGATGCTTTGCATATATGTTTCTTAGACTATATAGAAACAATATATACAAAGATTTCAACCGTCTACCTGTTCCATTCATTGTTCTACTTGTCGAAAATTACAAATAATTTCCGATAAAGGATTAACCATTGGGGCTTATTGTTCACTTAAACTTGAAGAACAAAAAATTGGCGAATGGTACGGTTTGGATGCTTTGCGTACATGTTTCTTAGACTATATAGAAGCAATATATACAATGATTTCAACCGTCTACCTGTTCCATTCATTGTTCTACTTGTCGAAAGTAACAAATAATTTCCGTTAAAGTATTAACAATGGGGCTCGTAGTTCACTTAAACTTGAAGAACAATAAATTGGCGAATTGTACTGTTTGGATGTTTGGCATATATGTTTCTTAGACTATATAGAAGCAATATATACAAAGATTTCAACCGTCTACCTGTTCCATTCATTGTTCTACTTGTCGAAAGTTACAAATAATTTCCGATAAAGGATTATCCATTGGGGCTTATTGTTCACTTAAACTTGAAGAACAAAAAATTTGCGAATGGTACGGTTTGAAAGCTTTGCGTACATGTTTCTTACACTATATAGAAGCAATATATACAATGATTTCAACCGTCTACCTGTTCCATTCATTGTTCTACTTGTCGAAAATTACAAATAATTTCCGATAAAGGATTAACCATTGGGGCTTATTGTTCACTTAAACTTGAAGAACAAAAAATTGGCGAATGTTACGGTTTGGATGCTTTGCGTACATGTTTCTTAGACTATATAGAAGCAATATATACAATGATTTCAACCGTCTACCTGTTCCATTCATTGTTCTACTTGTCGAAAGTAACAAATAATTTCCGTTAAAGTATTAACAATGGGGCTCGTAGTTCACTTAAACTTGAAGAACAATAAATTGGCGAATTGTACTGTTTGGATGTTTTGCATATATGTTTCTTAGACTATATAGAAGCAATATATACAATGATTTCAACCGTCTACCTGTTCCATTCATTGTTCTACTGGTCGAAAGTAACAAATAATTTCCGTTAAAGTATTAACAATGGGGCTCGTAGTTCACTTAAACTTGAAGAACAATAAATTGGCGAACTGTACTGTTTGGATGTTTTGCATATATGTTTCTTAGACTATATAGAAGCAATATATACAAAGATTTCAACCGTCTAACTGTTCCATTCATTGTTCTACTTGTCGAAAATTACAAATAATTTCCGATAAAGGATTAACCATTGGGGCTTATTGTTCACTTAAACTTGAAGAACAAAAAATTGGCGAATGGTACTGTTTGGATGCTTTGCGTACATGTTTCTTAGACTATATAGAAGCAATATATACAATGATTTCAACCGTCTACCTGTTCCATTCATTGTTCTACGTGTCGAAATATACAAATAATTTCCTTTAAAGGATTAACAATGGGGCCCGTAGTTCACTTAAACTTGAAGAACAAAAAATTGGCGAATGGTACTGTTTGGATGCTTTGCATATATGTTTCTTAGACTATATAGAAGCAATATATACAAAGATTTCAACCGTCTACGTGTTCCAATCATTGTTCTACTTGTCGAAATTTACAAATAATTTCCTTTAAGGGATTAACAATGGGGCTCGTTGTTCACTTAAACTTGAAGAACAATAAATTGGCGAATTGTACTGTTTGGATGCTTTGCATATATGTTTCTTAGACTATATAGAAGGAATATATACAAAGATTTCAACCGTCTACGTGTTCCAATCATTGTTCTACTTGTCGAAATTTACAAATAATTTCCTTTAAAGGATTAACAATGGGGCTCGTTGTTCACTTAAACTTGAAGAACAATAAATTGGCGAATTGTACTGTTTGGATGCTTTGCATATATGTTTCTTAGACTATATAGAAACAATATATACAAAGATTTCAACCGTCTACCTGTTCCATTCATTGTTCTACTTGTCGAAAATTACAAATAATTTCCGATAAAGGATTAACCATTGGGGCTTATTGTTCACTTAAACTTGAAGAACAAAAAATTGGCGAATGGTACGGTTTGGATGCTTTGCGTACATGTTTCTTAGACTATATAGATGCAATATATACAATGATTTCAACCGTCTACCTGTTCCATTCATTGTTCTACTTGTCGAAAGTAACAAATAATTTCCGTTAAAGTATTAACAATGGGGCTCGTAGTTCACTTAAACTTGAAGAACAATAAATTGGCGAATTGTACTGTTTGGATGTTTTGCATATATGTTTCTTAGACTATATAGAAGCAATATATACAAAGATTTCAACCGTCTACCTGTTCCATTCATTGTTCTACTTGTCGAAAGTTACAAATAATTTCCGATAAAGGATTATCCATTGGGGCTTATTGTTCACTTAAACTTGAAGAACAAAAAATTGGCGAATGGTACGGTTTGGATGCTTTGCGTACATGTTTCTTAGACTATATAGAAGCAATATATACAATGATTTCTACCGTCTACCTGTTCCATTCATTGTTCTACTTGTCGAAAATTACAAATAATTTCCGATAAAGGATTAACCATTGGGGCTTATTGTTCACTTAAACTTGAAGAACAAAAAATTGGCGAATGGTACGGTTTGGATGCTTTGCGTACATGTTTCTTAGACTATATAGAAGCAATATATACAATGATTTCAACCGTCTACCTGTTCCATTCATTGTTCTACTTGTCGAAAGTAACAAATAATTTCCGTTAAAGTATTAACAATGGGGCTCGTAGTTCACTTAAACTTGAAGAACAATAAATTGGCGAATTGTACTGTTTGGATGTTTTGCATATATGTTTCTTAGACTATATAGAAGCAATATATACAAAGATTTCAACCGTCTACCTGTTCTATTCATTGTTCTACTTGTCGAAAGTTACAAATAATTTCCGATAAAGGATTAACAATGGGGCTCGTAGTTCACTTAAACCTGAAGAACAAAAAATTGGCGAATTGTACTGTTTGGATGCTTTGCATATATGTTTCTTAGACTATATAGAAGCAATATATAGAAAGATTTCAACCGTCTACCTGTTCTATTCATTGTTCTACTTGTAGAAAGTTACAAATAATTTCCGTTTCATGATTATCAATGGGGCTCGTTGTTCACCTAATCTTAAAGAACAAAAAATTGGCGAATGGTACTGTTTGGATGTTTTGCATATATGTTTCTTAGACTATATAGAAGCAATATGTACAATGATTTCAACCGTCTTCGTGTTCCAATCATTGTTCTACTTGTCGAAAATTACAAATAATTTCCTTTAAAGGATTAACAATGGGGCTCGTTGTTCACTTAAACTTGAAGAACAATAAATTGGCGAATTGTACTGTTTGGATGCTTTGCATATATGTTTCTTAGACTATATAGAAGCAATATATACAAAGATTTCAACCGTCTACCTGTTCCATTCATTGTTCTACTTGTCGAAAATTACAAATAATTTCCGATAAAGGATTAACCATTTGGGCTTATTGTTCACTTAAACTTGAAGAACAAAAAATTGGCGAATGGTACTGTTTGGATGCTTTGCGTACATGTTTCTTAGACTATATAGAAGCAATATATACAATGATTTCAACCGTCTACCTGTTCCATTCATTGTTCTATTTGTCGAAAGTAACAAATAATTTCCGTTAAAGTATTAACAATGGGGCTCGTAGTTCACTTAAACGTGAAGAACAATAAATTGGCGAATTGTACTGTATGGATGCTTTGCGTACATGTTTCTTAGACTATATAGAAGCAATATATACAATTATTTCAACCGTCTGCCTGTTCCATTCATTGTTCTACTTGTCGAAAGTAACAAATAATTTCCGTTAAAGTATTAACAATGGGGCTAGTAGTTCACTTAAACTTGAAGAACAAAAAATTGGCGAATTGTACTGATTGGATGCTTTGAATATATGTTTTTTAGACTATATGGGAGCAATATATAAAATGATTTCAACAGTCTACCTGTCCCATTCATTGTTCTACTTGTCTAAATTTACAAATAATTTCCTTTAAAGGATTAACAATGGAGCTCGTTGTTCACTTAAACTTGAAGAACAATAAATTGGCGAATAGTACGGTTTGGATGCTTTGCGTACATGTTTCTTAGACTATATAGAAGCAATATATACAATGATTTCAACCGTCTACCTGTTCCATTCATTGTTCTACTTGTCGAAAGTAACAAATAATTTCCGTTAAAGTATTAACAATGGGGCTCGTAGTTCACTTAAACTTGAAGAACAATAAATTGGCGAATTGTACTGTTTGGATGTTTTGCATATATGTTTCTTAGACTATATAGAAGCAATATATACAAAGATTTCAACCGTCTAACTGTTCCATTCATTGTTCTACTTGTCGAAAATTACAAATAATTTCCGATAAAGGATTAACCATTGGGGCTTATTGTTCACTTAAACTTGAAGAACAAAAAATTGGCGAATGGTACTGTTTGGATGCTTTGCGTACATGTTTCTTAAACTATATAGAAGCAATATATACAATGATTTCAACCGTCTACCTGTTCCATTCATTGTTCTACATGTCGAAATATACAAATAATTTCCTTTAAAGGATTAACAATGGGGCCCGTAGTTCACTTAAACTTGAAGAACAAAAAATTGGCGAATGGTACTGTTTGGATGCTTTGCATATATGTTTCTTAGACTATATAGAAGCAATATATACAAAGATTTCAACCGTCTACGTGTTCCAATCATTGTTCTACTTGTCGAAATTTACAAATAATTTCCTTTAAAGGATTAACAATGGGGCTCGTTGTTCACTTAAACTTGAAGAACAATAAATTGGCGAATTGTACTGTTTGGATGCTTTGCATATATGTTTCTTAGACTATATAGAAACAATATATACAAAGATTTCAACCGTCTACCTGTTCCATTCATTGTTCTACATGTCGAAAATTACAAATAATTTCCGATAAAGGATTAACCATTGGGGCTTATTGTTCACTTAAACTTGAAGAACAAAAAATTGGCGAATGGTACGGTTTGGATGCTTTGCGTACATGTTTCTTAGACTATATAGAAGCAATATATACAATGATTTCAACCGTCTACCTGTTCCATTCATTGTTCTACATGTCGAAAGTAACAAATAATTTCCGTTAAAGTATTAACAATGGGGCTCGTTGTTCACTTAAACTTGAAGAACAATAAATTGGCGAATTGTACTGTTTGGATGTTTGGCATATATGTTTCTTAGACTATATAGAAGCAATATATACAAAGATTTCAACCGTCTACCTGTTCCATTCATTGTTCTACTTGTCGAAAGTTACAAATAATTTCCGATAAAGGATTATCCATTGGGGCTTATTGTTCACTTAAACTTGAAGAACAAAAAATTTGCGAATGGTACGGTTTGGATGCTTTGCGTACATGTTTCTTAGACTATATAGAAGCAATATATACAATGATTTCAACCGTCTACCTGTTCCATTCATTGTTCTACTTGTCGAAAATAACAAATAATTTCCGATAAAGGATTAACCATTGGGGCTTATTGTTCACTTAAACTTGAAGAACAAAAAATTGGCGAATGTTACGGTTTGGATGCTTTGCGTACATGTTTCTTAGACTATATAGAAGCAATATATACAATGATTTCAACCGTCTACCTGTTCCATTCATTGTTCTACTTGTCGAAAGTAACAAATAATTTCCGTTAAAGTATTAACAATGGGGCTCGTAGTTCACTTAAACTTGAAGAACAATAAATTGGCGAATTGTACTGTTTGGATGTTTTGCATATATGTTTCTTAGACTATATAGAAGCAATATATACAATGATTTCAACCGTCTACCTGTTCCATTCATTGTTCTACTGGTCGAAAGTAACAAATAATTTCCGTTAAAGTATTAACAATGGGGCTCGTAGTTCACTTAAACTTGAAGAACAATAAATTGGCGAATTGTACTGTTTGGATGTTTTGCATATATGTTTCTTAGACTATATAGAAGCAATATATACAAAGATTTCAACCGTCTAACTGTTCCATTCATTGTTCTACTTGTCGAAAATTACAAATAATTTCCGATAAAGGATTAACCATTGGGGCTTATTGTTCACTTAAACTTGAAGAACAAAAAATTGGCGAATGGTACTGTTTGGATGCTTTGCGTACATGTTTCTTAGACTATATAGAAGCAATATATACAATGATTTCAACCGTCTGCCTGTTCCATTCATTGTTCTACATGTCGAAATATACAAATAATTTCCTTTAAAGGATTAACAATGGGGCCCGTAGTTCACTTAAACTTGAAGAACAAAAAATTGGCGAATGGTACTGTTTGGATGCTTTGCATATATGTTTCTTAGACTATATAGAAGCAATATATACAAAGATTTCAACCGTCTACGTGTTCCAATCATTGTTCTACTTGTCGAAATTTACAAATAATTTCCTTTAAAGGATTAACAATGGGGCTCGTTGTTCACTTAAACTTGAAGAACAATAAATTGGCGAATTGTACTGTTTGGATGCTTTGCATATATGTTTCTTAGACTATATAGAAACAATATATACAAAGATTTCAACCGTCTACCTGTTCCATTCATTGTTCTACTTGTCGAAAATTACAAATAATTTCCGATAAAGGATTAACCATTGGGGCTTATTGTTCACTTAAACTTGAAGAACAAAAAATTGGCGAATGGTACGGTTTGGATGCTTTGCGTACATGTTTCTTAGACTATATAGAAGCAATATATACAATGATTTCAACCGTCTACCTGTTCCATTCATTGTTCTACTTGTCGAAAGTAACAAATAATTTCCGTTAAAGTATTAACAATGGGGCTCGTAGTTCACTTAAACTTGAAGAACAATAAATTGGCGAATTGTACTGTTTGGATGTTTTGCATATATGTTTCTTAGACTATATAGAAGCAATATATACAAAGATTTCAACCGTCTACCTGTTCCATTCATTGTTCTACTTGTCGAAAGTTACAAATAATTTCCGATAAAGGATTATCCATTGGGGCTTATTGTTCACTTAAACTTGAAGAACAAAAAATTGGCGAATGGTACGGTTTGGATGCTTTGCGTACATGTTTCTTAGACTATATAGAAGCAATATATACAATGATTTCAACCGTCTACCTGTTCCATTCATTGTTCTACTTGTCGAAAATTACAAATAATTTCCGATAAAGGATTAACCATTGGGGCTTATTGTTCACTTAAACTTGAAGAACAAAAAATTGGCGAATGGTACGGTTTGGATGCTTTGCGTACATGTTTCTTAGACTATATAGAAGCAATATATACAATGATTTCAACCGTCTACCTGTTCCATTCATTGTTCTACTTGTCGAAAGTAACAAATAATTTCCGTTAAAGTATTAACAATGGGGCTCGTAGTTCACTTAAACTTGAAGAACAATAAATTGGCGAATTGTACTGTTTGGATGTTTTGCATATATGTTTCTTAGACTATATAGAAGCAATATATACAAAGATTTCAACCGTCTACCTGTTCTATTCATTGTTCTACCTGTCGAAAGTTACAAATAATTTCCGATAAAGGATTAACAATGGGGCTCGTAGTTCACTTAAACCTGAAGAACAAAAAATTGGCGAATTGTACTGTTTGGATGCTTTGCATATATGTTTCTTAGACTATATAGAAGCAATATATACAAAGATTTCAACCGTCTACGTGTTCCAATCATTGTTCTACTTGTCGAAATTTACAAATAATTTCCTTTAAAGGATTAACAATGGGGCTCGTTGTTCACTTAAACTTGAAGAACAATAAATTGGCGAATTGTACTGTTTGGATGCTTTGCATATATGTTTCTTAGACTATATAGAAACAATATATACAAAGATTTCAACCGTCTACCTGTTCCATTCATTGTTCTACTTGTCGAAAATTACAAATAATTTCCGATAAAGGATTAACCATTGGGGCTTATTGTTCACTTAAACTTGAAGAACAATAAATTGGCGAATTGTACTGTTTGGATGTTTTGCATATATGTTTCTTAGACTATATAGAAGCAATATATACAAAGATTTCAACCGTCTACCTGTTCCATTCATTGTTCTACTTGTCGAAAGTTACAAATAATTTCCGATAAAGGATTATCCATTGGGGCTTATTGTTCACTTAAACTTGAAGAACAAAAAATTGGCGAATGGTACGGTTTGGATGCTTTGCGTACATGTTTCTTAGACTATATAGAAGCAATATATACAATGATTTCAACCGTCTACCTGTTCCATTCATTGTTCTACTTGTCGAAAGTAACAAATAATTTCCGTTAAAGTATTAACAATGGGGCTCGTAGTTCACTTAAACTTGAAGAACAATAAATTGGCGAATTGTACTGTTTGGATGTTTTGCATATATGTTTCTTAGACTATATAGAAGCAACATATACAATGATTTCAACCGTCTACCTGTTCCATTCATTGTTCTACTTGTCGAAAGTTACAAATAATTTCCGATAAAGGATTAACCATTGGGGCTTATTGTTCACTTAAACTTGAAGAACAAAAAATTGGCGAATGGTACGGTTTGGATGCTTTGCGTACATGTTTCTTAGACTATATAGAAGCAATATATACAATGATTTCAACCGTCTACCTGTTCCATTCATTGTTCTACTTGTCGAAAATTACAAATAATTTCCGATAAAGGATTAACCATTGGGGCTTATTGTTCACTTAAACTTGAAGAACACAAAATTGGCGAATGGTACAGTTTGGATGCTTTGCGTACATGTTTCTTAGACTATATAGAAGCAATATATACAATGATTTCAACCGTCTACCTGTTCCATTCATTGTTCTACTTGCCGAAAGTAACAAATAATTTCCGTTAAAGTATTAACAATGGGGCTCGTAGTTCACTTAAACTTGAAGAACAATAAATTGGCGAATTGTACTGTTTGGATGTTTTGCATATATGTTTCTTAGACTATATAGAAGCAATATATACAAAGATTTCAACCGTCTACCTGTTCTATTCATTGTTCTACTTGTCGAAAGTTACAAATAATTTCCGATAAAGGATTAACAATGGGGCTCGTAGTTCACTTAAACCTGAAGAACAAAAAATTGGCGAATTGTACTGTTTGGATGCTTTGCATATATGTTTCTTAGACTATATAGAAGCAATATATAGAAAGATTTCAACCGTCTACCTGTTCTATTCATTGTTCTACTTGTAGAAAGTTACAAATAATTTCCGTTTCATGAATATCAATGGGGCTCGTTGTTCACCTAATCTTAAAGAACAAAAAATTGGCGAATGGTACTGTTTGGATGTTTTGCATATATGTTTCTTAGACTATATAGAAGCAATATGTACAATGATTTCAACCGTCTTCGTGTTCCAATCATTGTTCTACTTGTCGAAAATTACAAATAATTTCCTTTAAAGGATTAACAATGGGGCTCGTTGTTCACTTAAACTTGAAGAACAATAAATTGGCGAATTGTACTGTTTGGATGCTTTGCATATATGTTTCTTAGACTATATAGAAGCAATATATACAAAGATTTCAACCGTCTACCTGTTCCATTCATTGTTCTACTTGTCGAAAATTACAAATAATTTCCGATAAAGGATTAACCATTGGGGCTTATTGTTCACTTAAACTTGAAGAACAAAAAATTGGCGAATGGTACTGTTTGGATGCTTTTCGTACATGTTTCTTAGACTATATAGAAGCAATATATACAATTATTTCAACCGTCTGCCTGTTCCATTCATTGTTCTACTTGTCGAAAGTAACAAATAATTTCCGTTAAAGTATTAACAATGGGGCTAGTAGTTCACTTAAACTTGAAGAACAAAAAATTGGCGAATTGTACTGATTGGATGCTTTGAATATATGTTTTTTAGACTATATGGGAGCAATATATAAAATGATTTCAACAGTCTACCGGTCCCATTCATTGTTCTACTTGTCTAAATTTACAAATAATTTCCTTTAAAGGATTAACAATGGGGCTCGTTGTTCACTTAAACTTGAAGAACAATAAATTGGCGAATGGTACAGTTTGGATGCTTTGCGTACATGTTTCTTAGACTATATAGAAGCAATATATACAATGATTTCAACCGTCTACCTGTTCCATTCATTGTTCTACTTGTCGAAAGTAACAAATAATTTCCGTTAAAGTATTAACAATGGGGCTCGTAGTTCACTTAAACTTGAAGAACAATAAATTGGCGAATTGTACTGTTTGGATGTTTTGCATATATGTTTCTTAGACTATATAGAAGCAACATATACAATGATTTCAACCGTCTACCTGTTCCATTCATTGTTCTACTTGTCGAAAGTTACAAATAATTTCCGATAAAGGATTAACCATTGGGGCTTATTGTTCACTTAAACTTGAAGAACAATAAATTGGCGAATTGTACTGTTTGGATGTTTTGCATATATGTTTCTTAGACTATATAGAAGCAATATATACAAAGATTTCAACCGTCTACCTGTTCTATTCATTGTTCTACTTGTCGAAAGTTACAAATAATTTCCGATAAAGGATTAACAATGGGGCTCGTAGTTCACTTAAACCTGAAGAACAAAAAATTGGCGAATTGTACTGTTTGGATGCTTTGCATATATGTTTCTTAGACTATATAGAAGCAATATATAGAAAGATTTCAACCGTCTACCTGTTCTATTCATTGTTCTACTTGTAGAAAGTTACAAATAATTTCCGTTTCATGATTATCAATGGGGCTCGTTGTTCACCTAATCTTAAAGAACAAAAAATTGGCGAATGGTACTGTTTGGATGTTTTGCATATATGTTTCTTAGACTATATAGAAGCAATATGTACAATGATTTCAACCGTCTTCGTGTTCCAATCATTGTTCTACTTGTCGAAAATTACAAATAATTTCCTTTAAAGGATTAACAATGGGGCTCGTTGTTCACTTAAACTTGAAGAACAATAAATTGGCGAATTGTACTGTTTGGATGTTTTGCATATATGTTTCTTAGACTATATAGAAGCAATATATACAAAGATTTCAACCGTCTACCTGTTCTATTCATTGTTCTACTTGTCGAAAGTTACAAATAATTTCCGATAAAGGATTAACAATGGGGCTCGTAGTTCACTTAAACCTGAAGAACAAAAAATTGGCGAATTGTACTGTTTGGATGCTTTGCATATATGTTTCTTAGACTATATAGAAGCAATATATAGAAAGATTTCAACCGTCTACCTGTTCTATTCATTGTTCTACTTGTAGAAAGTTACAAATAATTTCCGTTTCATGATTATCAATGGGGCTCGTTGTTCACCTAATCTTAAAGAACAAAAAATTGGCGAATGGTACTGTTTGGATGTTTTGCATATATGTTTCTTAGACTATATAGAAGCAATATGTACAATGATTTCAACCGTCTTCGTGTTCCAATCATTGTTCTACTTGTCGAAAATTACAAATAATTTCCGATAAAGGATTAACCATTGGGGCTTATTGTTCACTTAAACTTGAAGAACAATAAATTGGCGAACTGTACTGTTTGGATGTTTTGCATATATGTTTCTTAGACTATATAGAAGCAATATATACAAAGATTTCAACCGTCTAACTGTTCCATTCATTGTTCTACTTGTCGAAAGTTACAAATAATTTCCGATAAAGGATTAAACATTGGGGCTCATTGTTCACTTAAACTTGAAGAGGAAAAAATTGGCGTATTGTACTGTTTGGATGCTTTGCATATATGTTTCGTAGATTATATAGAAGCAATATATACAAAGATTTCAACCGTCTAACTGTTCCATTCATTGTTCTACTTGTCGAAAGTTACAAATAATTTCCGATAAAGGATTAACAATGGAGCTCATTGTTCACTTAAACTTGAAGAACAAAAAATTGGCGAATGGTACTGTTTGGATGCTTGGCGTACATGTTTCTTAGACCATATGGAAGCAATATATACAAAGATTTCAACCGTCTACGTGTTCCAATCATTGTTCTACTTGTCGAAATTTACAAATAATTTCCTTTAAAGGATTAAAAATGGGGCTCGTAGTTCACTTAAACTTGAAGAACAATAAATTGGCGAATTGTACTGTTTGGATGCTTTGCATATATGTTTCTTAGACTATATAGAAGCAATATATACAAAGATTTCAACCGTCTACGTGTTCCAATCATTGTTCTACTTGTCGAAATTTACAAATAATTTCCTCTAAAGGATTAACAATGGGGCTCGTTGTTCACTTAAACTTGAAGAACAATAAATTGGCGAATTGTACTGTTTGGATGCTTTGCATATATGTTTCTTAGACTATATAGAAACAATATATACAAAGATTTCAACCGTCTACCTGTTCCATTCATTGTTCTACTTGTCGAAAGTTACAAATAATTTTCGATAAAGGATTAACCATTGGGGCTTATTGTTCACTTAAACTTGAAGAACAAAAAATTGGCGAATGGTACGGTTTGGATGCTTTGCGTACATGTTTCTTAGACTATATAGAAGCAATATATACAATGATTTCAACCGTCTACCTGTTCCATTCATTGTTCTACTTGTCGAAAGTAACAAATAATTTCCGTTAAAGTATTAACAATGGGGCTCGTAGTTCACTTAAACTTGAAGAACAATAAATTGGCGAATTGTACTGTTTGGATGTTTGGCATATATGTTTCTTAGACTATATAGAAGCAATATATACAAAGATTTCAACCGTCTACCTGTTCCATTCATTGTTCTACTTGTCGAAAGTTACAAATAATTTCCGATAAAGGATTATCCATTGGGGCTTATTGTTCACTTAAACTTGAAGAACAAAAAATTTGCGAATGGTACTGTTTGGATGCTTTGCATATATGTTTCTTAGACTATATAGAAGCAATATATACAAAGATTTCAACCGTCTACGTGTTCCAATCATTGTTCTACTTGTCGAAATTTACAAATAATTTCCTTTAAGGGATTAACAATGGGGCTCGTTGTTCACTTAAACTTGAAGAACAATAAATTGGCGAATTGTACTGTTTGGATGCTTTGCATATATGTTTCTTAGACTATATAGAAGGAAT
Organism: Cerceris ruficornis; assembly: GCA_963989415.1. NCBI lineage: Eukaryota > Metazoa > Arthropoda > Insecta > Hymenoptera > Crabronidae > Cerceris > Cerceris ruficornis. The sequence goes on from CAXDIW010000109.1 coordinate 2,173,173, forward strand.
ATATACAAAGATTTCAACCGTCTACGTGTTCCAATCATTGTTCTACTTGTCGAAATTTACAAATAATTTCCTTTAAAGGATTAACAATGGGGCTCGTTGTTCACTTAAACTTGAAGAACAATAAATTGGCGAATTGTACTGTTTGGATGCTTTGCATATATGTTTCTTAGACTATATAGAAACAATATATACAAAGATTTCAACCGTCTACCTGTTCCATTCATTGTTCTACTTGTCGAAAATTACAAATAATTTCCGATAAAGGATTAACCATTGGGGCTTATTGTTCACTTAAACTTGAAGAACAAAAAATTGGCGAATGGTAGGGTTTGGATGCTTTGCGTACATGTTTCTTAGACTATATAGAAGCAATATATACAATGATTTCAACCGTCTACCTGTTCCATTCATTGTTCTACTTGTCGAAAGTAACAAATAATTTCCGTTAAAGTATTAACAATGGGGCTCGTAGTTCACTTAAACTTGAAGAACAATAAATTGGCGAATTGTACTGTTTGGATGTTTTGCATATATGTTTCTTAGACTATATAGAAGCAATATATACAAAGATTTCAACCGTCTACCTGTTCCATTCATTGTTCTACTTGTCGAAAGTTACAAATAATTTCCGATAAAGGATTATCCATTGGGGCTTATTGTTCACTTAAACTTGAAGAACAAAAAATTGGCGAATGGTACGGTTTGGATGCTTTGCGTACATGTTTCTTAGACTATATAGAAGCAATATATACAATGATTTCAACCGTCTACCTGTTCCATTCATTGTTCTACTTGTCGAAAATTACAAATAATTTCCGATAAAGGATTAACCATTGGGGCTTATTGTTCACTTAAACTTGAAGAACAAAAAATTGGCGAATGGTACGGTTTGGATGCTTTGCGTACATGTTTCTTAGACTATATAGAAGCAATATATACAATGATTTCAACCGTCTACCTGTTCCATTCATTGTTCTACTTGTCGAAAGTAACAAATAATTTCCGTTAAAGTATTAACAATGGGGCTCGTAGTTCACTTAAACTTGAAGAACAATAAATTGGCGAATTGTACTGTTTGGATGTTTTGCATATATGTTTCTTAGACTATATAGAAGCAACATATACAAAGATTTCAACCGTCTACCTGTTCTATTCATTGTTCTACTTGTCGAAAGTTACAAATAATTTCCGATAAAGGATTAACAATGGGGCTCGTAGTTCACTTAAACCTGAAGAACAAAAAATTGGCGAATTGTACTGTTTGGATGCTTTGCATATATGTTTCTTAGACTATATAGAAGCAATATATAGAAAGATTTCAACCGTCTACCTGTTCTATTCATTGTTCTACTTGTAGAAAGTTACAAATAATTTCCGTTTCATGATTATCAATGGGGCTCGTTGTTCACCTAATCTTAAAGAACAAAAAATTGGCGAATGGTACTGTTTGGATGTTTTGCATATATGTTTCTTAGACTATATAGAAGCAATATGTACAATGATTTCAACCGTCTTCGTGTTCCAATCATTGTTCTACTTGTCGAAAATTACAAATAATTTCCTTTAAAGGATTAACAATGGGGCTCGTTGTTCACTTAAACTTGAAGAACAATAAATTGGCGAATTGTACTGTTTGGATGCTTTGCATATATGTTTCTTAGACTATATAGAAGCAATATATACAAAGATTTCAACCGTCTACCTGTTCCATTCATTGTTCTACTTGTCGAAAATTACAAATAATTTCCGATAAAGGATTAACCATTTGGGCTTATTGTTCACTTAAACTTGAAGAACAAAAAATTGGCGAATGGTACTGTTTGGATGCTTTGCGTACATGTTTCTTAGACTATATAGAAGCAATATATACAATGATTTCAACCGTCTACCTGTTCCATTCATTGTTCTATTTGTCGAAAGTAACAAATAATTTCCGTTAAAGTATTAACAATGGGGCTCGTAGTTCACTTAAACGTGAAGAACAATAAATTGGCGAATTGTACTGTATGGATGCTTTGCGTACATGTTTCTTAGACTATATAGAAGCAATATATACAATTATTACAACCGTCTGCCTGTTCCATTCATTGTTCTACTTGTCGAAAGTAACAAATAATTTCCGTTAAAGTATTAACAATGGGGCTAGTAGTTCACTTAAACTTGAAGAACAAAAAATTGGCGAATTGTACTGATTGGATGCTTTGAATATATGTTTTTTAGACTATATGGGAGCAATATATAAAATGATTTCAACAGTCTACCTGTCCCATTCATTGTTCTACTTGTCTAAATTTACAAATAATTTCCTTTAAAGGATTAACAATGGAGCTCGTTGTTCACTTAAACTTGAAGAACAATAAATTGGCGAATAGTACGGTTTGGATGCTTTGCGTACATGTTTCTTAGACTATATAGAAGCAATATATACAATGATTTCAACCGTCTACCTGTTCCATTCATTGTTCTACTTGTCGAAAGTAACAAATAATTTCCGTTAAAGTATTAACAATGGGGCTCGTAGTTCACTTAAACTTGAAGAACAATAAATTGGCGAATTGTACTGTTTGGATGTTTTGCATATATGTTTCTTAGACTATATAGAAGCAATATATACAAAGATTTCAACCGTCTAACTGTTCCATTCATTGTTCTACTTGTCGAAAATTACAAATAATTTCCGATAAAGGATTAACCATTGGGGCTTATTGTTCACTTAAACTTGAAGAACAAAAAATTGGCGAATGGTACTGTTTGGATGCTTTGCGTACATGTTTCTTAGACTATATAGAAGCAATATATACAATGATTTCAACCGTCTACCTGTTCCATTCATTGTTCTACATGTCGAAATATACAAATAATTTCCTTTAAAGGATTAACAATGGGGCCCGTAGTTCACTTAAACTTGAAGAACAAAAAATTGGCGAATGGTACTGTTTGGATGCTTTGCATATATGTTTCTTAGACTATATAGAAGCAATATATACAAAGATTTCAACCGTCTACGTGTTCCAATCATTGTTCTACTTGTCGAAATTTACAAATAATTTCCTTTAAAGGATTAACAATGGGGCTCGTTGTTCACTTAAACTTGAAGAACAATAAATTGGCGAATTGTACTGTTTGGATGCTTTGCATATATGTTTCTTAGACTATATAGAAACAATATATACAAAGATTTCAACCGTCTACCTGTTCCATTCATTGTTCTACTTGTCGAAAATTACAAATAATTTCCGATAAAGGATTAACCATTGGGGCTTATTGTTCACTTAAACTTGAAGAACAAAAAATTGGCGAATGGTACGGTTTGGATGCTTTGCGTACATGTTTCTTAGACTATATAGAAGCAATATATACAATGATTTCAACCGTCTACCTGTTCCATTCATTGTTCTACTTGTCGAAAGTAACAAATAATTTCCGTTAAAGTATTAACAATGGGGCTCGTAGTTCACTTAAACTTGAAGAACAATAAATTGGCGAATTGTACTGTTTGGATGTTTTGCATATATGTTTCTTAGACTATATAGAAGCAATATATACAAAGATTTCAACCGTCTACCTGTTCCATTCATTGTTCTACTTGTCGAAAGTTACAAATAATTTCCGATAAAGGATTATCCATTGGGGCTTATTGTTCACTTAAACTTGAAGAACAAAAAATTGGCGAATGGTACGGTTTGGATGCTTTGCGTACATGTTTCTTAGACTATATAGAAGCAATATATACAATGATTTCAACCGTCTACCTGTTCCATTCATTGTTCTACTTGTCGAAAATTACAAATAATTTCCGATAAAGGATTAACCATTGGGGCTTATTGTTCACTTAAACTTGAAGAACAAAAAATTGGCGAATGGTACGGTTTGGATGCTTTGCGTACATGTTTCTTAGACTATATAGAAGCAATATATACAATGATTTCAACCGTCTACCTGTTCCATTCATTGTTCTACTTGTCGAAAGTAACAAATAATTTCCGTTAAAGTATTAACAATGGGGCTCGTAGTTCACTTAAACTTGAAGAACAATAAATTGGCGAATTGTACTGTTTGGATGTTTTGCATATATGTTTCTTAGACTATATAGAAGCAATATATACAAAGATTTCAACCGTCTACCTGTTCTATTCATTGTACTACCTGTCGAAAGTTACAAATAATTTCCGATAAAGGATTAACAATGGGGCTCGTAGTTCACTTAAACCTGAAGAACAAAAAATTGGCGAATTGTACTGTTTGGATGCTTTGCATATATGTTTCTTAGACTATATAGAAGCAATATATACAAAGATTTCAACCGTCTACGTGTTCCAATCATTGTTCTACTTGTCGAAATTTACAAATAATTTCCTTTAAAGGATTAACAATGGGGCTCGTTGTTCACTTAAACTTGAAGAACAATAAATTGGCGAATTGTACTGTTTGGATGCTTTGCATATATGTTTCTTAGACTATATAGAAACAATATATACAAAGATTTCAACCGTCTACCTGTTCCATTCATTGTTCTACTTGTCGAAAATTACAAATAATTTCCGATAAAGGATTAACCATTGGGGCTTATTGTTCACTTAAACTTGAAGAACAAAAAATTGGCGAATGGTACTGTTTGGATACTTTGCGTACATGTTTCTTAGACTATATAGAAGCAATATATACAATGATTTCAACCGTCTACCTGTTCCATTCATTGTTCTACATGTCGAAATATACAAATAATTTCCTTTAAAGGATTAACAATGGGGCCCGTAGTTCACTTAAACTTGAAGAACAATAAATTGGCGAATTGTACTGTTTGGATGTTTTGCATATATGTTTCTTAGACTATATAGAAGCAATATATACAAAGATTTCAACCGTCTACCTGTTCTATTCATTGTTCTACTTGTCGAAAGTTACAAATAATTTCCGATAAAGGATTAACAATGGGGCTCGTAGTTCACTTAAACCTGAAGAACAAAAAATTGGCGAATTGTACTGTTTGGATGCTTTGCATATATGTTTCTTAGACTATATAGAAGCAATATATAGAAAGATTTCAACCGTCTACCTGTTCTATTCATTGTTCTACTTGTAGAAAGTTACAAATAATTTCCGTTTCATGATTATCAATGGGGCTCGTTGTTCACCTAATCTTAAAGAACAAAAAATTGGCGAATGGTACTGTTTGGATGTTTTGCATATATGTTTCTTAGACTATATAGAAGCAATATGTACAATGATTTCAACCGTCTTCGTGTTCCAATCATTGTTCTACTTGTCGAAAATTACAAATAATTTCCTTTAAAGGATTAACAATGGGGCTCGTTGTTCACTTAAACTTGATGAACAATAAATTGGCGAATTGTACTGTTTGGATGCTTTGCATATATGTTTCTTAGACTATATAGAAGCAATATATACAAAGATTTCAACCGTCTACCTGTTCCATTCATTGTTCTACTTGTCGAAAATTACAAATAATTTCCGATAAAGGATTAACCATTGGGGCTTATTGTTCACTTAAACTTGAAGAACAAAAAATTGGCGAATGGTACTGTTTGGATGCTTTTCGTACATGTTTCTTAGACTATATAGAAGCAATATATACAATTATTTCAACCGTCTGCCTGTTCCATTCCTTGTTCTACTTGTCGAAAGTAACAAATAATTTCCGTTAAAGTATTAACAATGGGGCTAGTAGTTCACTTAAACTTGAAGAACAAAAAATTGGCGTATTGTACTGATTGGATGCTTTGAATATATGTTTTTTAGACTATATGGGAGCAATATATAAAATGATTTCAACAGTCTACCTGTCCCATTCATTGTTCTACTTGTCTAAATTTACAAATAATTTCCTTTAAAGGATTAACAATGGGGCTCGTTGTTCACTTAAACTTGAAGAACAATAAATTGGCGAATGTTACTGTTCAGATGCTTTGCATATATGTTTCTTTGACTATATAGAAACAATATATACAAAGATTTCAACCGTCTACCTGTTCCATTCATTGTTCTACTTGTCGAAAATTACAAATAATTTCCGATAAAGGATTAACCATTGGGGCTTATTGTTCACTTAAACTTGAAGAACAAAAAATTGGCGAATGGTACGGTTTGGATGCTTTGCGTACATGTTTCTTAGACTATATAGAAGCAATATATACAATGATTTCAACCGTCTACCTGTTCCATTCATTGTTCTACTTGTCGAAAGTAACAAATAATTTCCGTTAAAGTATTAACAATGGGGCTCGTAGTTCACTTAAACTTGAAGAACAATAAATTGGCGAATTGTACTGTTTGGATGTTTTGCATATATGTTTCTTAGACTATATAGAAGCAATATATACAAAGATTTCAACCGTCTACCTGTTCCATTCATTGTTCTACTTGTCGAAAGTTACAAATAATTTCCGATAAAGGATTATCCATTGGGGCTTATTGTTCACTTAAACTTGAAGAACAAAAAATTGGCGAATGGTACGGTTTGGATGCTTTGCGTACATGTTTCTTAGACTATATAGAAGCAATATATACAATGATTTCAACCGTCTACCTGTTCCATTCATTGTTCTACTTGTCGAAAGTAACAAATAATTTCCGTTAAAGTATTAACAATGGGGCTCGTAGTTCACTTAAACTTGAAGAACAATAAATTGGCGAATTGTACTGTTTGGATGTTTTGCATATATGTTTCTTAGACTATATAGAAGCAACATATACAATGATTTCAACCGTCTACCTGTTCCATTCATTGTTCTACTTGTCGAAAGTTACAAATAATTTCCGATAAAGGATTAACCATTGGGGCTTATTGTTCACTTAAACTTGAAGAACAAAAAATTGGCGAATGGTACTGTTTGGATGCTTTGCGTACATGTTTCTTAGACTATATAGTAGCAATATATACAATGATTTCAACCGTCTACCTGTTCCATTCATTGTTCTACTTGTCGAAAGTTACAAATAATTTCCGATAAAGGATTATCCATTGGGGCTTATTGTTCACTTAAACTTGAAGAACAAAAAATTGGCGAATGGTACGGTTTGGATGCTTTGCGTACATGTTTCTTAGACTATATAGAAGCAATATATACAATGATTTCAACCGTCTACCTGTTCCATTCATTGTTCTACTTGTCGAAATTTACAAATAATTTCCTTTAAAGGATTAACAATGGGGCTCGTAGTTCACTTAAACTTGAAGAACAAAAAATTGGCGAATTGTACTGTTTGGATGCTTTGCATATATGTTTCTTAGACTATATAGAAGCAATATATACAAAGATTTCAACCGTCTAACTGTTCCATTCATTGTTCTACTTGTCGAAAATTACAAATAATTTCCGATAAAGGATTAACCATTGGGGCTTATTGTTCACTTAAACTTGAAGAACAAAAAATTGGCGAATGGTACTGTTTGGATGCTTTGCGTACATGTTTCTTAGACTATATAGAAGCAATATATACAATGATTTCAACCGTCTACCTGTTCCATTCATTGTTCTACTTGTCGAAAGTAACAAATAATTTCCGTTAAAGGATTAACAATGGGGCCGTAGTTCACTTAAACTTGAAGAACAAAAAATTGGCGAATGGTACTGTTTGGATGCTTTGCATATATGTTTCTTAGACTATATAGAAGCAATATATACAAAGATTTCAACCGTCTACGTGTTCCAATCATTGTTCTACTTGTCGAAATTTACAAATAATTTCCTTTAAGGGATTAACAATGGGGCTCGTTGTTCACTTAAACTTGAAGAACAATAAATTGGCGAATTGTACTGTTTGTATGCTTTGCATATATGTTTCTTAGACTATATAGAAGCAATATATACAAAGATTTCAACCGTCTACGTGTTCCAATCATTGTTCTACTTGTCGAAATTTACAAATAATTTCCTTTAAAGGATTAACAATGGGGCTCGTAGTTCACTTAAACTTGAAGAACAATAAATTGGCGAATTGTACTGTTTGGATGTTTTGCATATATGTTTCTTAGACTATATAGAAGCAATATATACAAAGATTTCAACCGTCTACCTGTTCCATTCATTGTTCTACTTGTCGAAAGTTACAAATAATTTCCGATAAAGGATTATCCATTGGGGCTTATTGTTCACTTAAACTTGAAGAACAAAAAATTGGCGAATGGTACGGTTTGGATGCTTTGCGTACATGTTTCTTAGACTATATAGAAGCAATATATACAATGATTTCAACCGTCTACCTGTTCCATTCATTGTTCTACTTGTCGAAAGTAACAAATAATTTCCGTTAAAGTATTAACAATGGGGCTCGTAGTTCACTTAAACTTGAAGAACAATAAATTGGCGAATTGTACTGTTTGGATGTTTTGCATATATGTTTCTTAGACTATATAGAAGCAACATATACAATGATTTCAACCGTCTACCTGTTCCATTCATTGTTCTACTTGTCGAAAGTTACAAATAATTTCCGATAAAGGATTAACCATTGGGGCTTATTGTTCACTTAAACTTGAAGAACAAAAAATTGGCGAATGGTACGGTTTGGATGCTTTGCGTACATGTTTCTTAGACTATATAGAAGCAATATATACAATGATTTCAACCGTCTACCTGTTCCATTCATTGTTCTACTTGTCGAAAATTACAAATAATTTCCGATAAAGGATTAACCATTGGGGCTTATTGTTCACTTAAACTTGAAGAACAAAAAATTGGCGAATGGTACAGTTTGGATGCTTTGCGTACATGTTTCTTAGACTATATAGAAGCAATATATACAATGATTTCAACCGTCTACCTGTTCCATTCATTGTTCTACTTGCCGAAAGTAACAAATAATTTCCGTTAAAGTATTAACAATGGGGCTCGTAGTTCACTTAAACTTGAAGAACAATAAATTGGCGAATTGTACTGTTTGGATGTTTTGCATATATGTTTCTTAGACTATATAGAAGCAATATATACAAAGATTTCAACCGTCTACCTGTTCTATTCATTGTTCTACTTGTCGAAAGTTACAAATAATTTCCGATAAAGGATTAACAATGGGGCTCGTAGTTCACTTAAACCTGAAGAACAAAAAATTGGCGAATTGTACTGTTTGGATGCTTTGCATAAATGTTTCTTAGACTATATAGAAGCAATATATAGAAAGATTTCAACCGTCTACCTGTTCTATTCATTGTTCTACTTGTAGAAAGTTACAAATAATTTCCGTTTCATGAATATCAATGGGGCTCGTTGTTCACCTAATCTTAAAGAACAAAAAATTGGCGAATGGTACTGTTTGGATGTTTTGCATATATGTTTCTTAGACTATATAGAAGCAATATGTACAATGATTTCAACCGTCTTCGTGTTCCAATCATTGTTCTACTTGTCGAAAATTACAAATAATTTCCTTTAAAGGATTAACAATGGGGCTCGTTGTTCACTTAAACTTGAAGAACAATAAATTGGCGAATTGTACTGTTTGGATGCTTTGCATATATGTTTCTTAGACTATATAGAAGCAATATATACAAAGATTTCAACCGTCTACCTGTTCCATTCATTGTTCTACTTGTCGAAAATTACAAATAATTTCCGATAAAGGATTAACCATTGGGGCTTATTGTTCACTTAAACTTGAAGAACAAAAAATTGGCGAATGGTACTGTTTGGATGCTTTTCGTACATGTTTCTTAGACTATATAGAAGCAATATATACAATTATTTCAACCGTCTGCCTGTTCCATTCATTGTTCTACTTGTCGAAAGTAACAAATAATTTCCGTTAAAGTATTAACAATGGGGCTAGTAGTTCACTTAAACTTGAAGAACAAAAAATTGGCGAATTGTACTGATTGGATGCTTTGAATATATGTTTTTTAGACTATATGGGAGCAATATATAAAATGATTTCAACAGTCTACCTGTCCCATTCATTGTTCTACTTGTCTAAATTTACAAATAATTTCCTTTAAAGGATTAACAATGGGGCTCGTTGTTCACTTAAACTTGAAGAACAATAAATTGGCGAATGGTACGGTTTGGATGCTTTGCGTACATGTTTCTTAGACTATATAGTAGCAATATATACAATGATTTCAACCGTCTACCTGTTCCATTCATTGTTCTACTTGTCGAAAGTAACAAATAATTTCCGTTAAAGTATTAACAATGGGGCTCGTAGTTCACTTAAACTTGAAGAACAATAAATTGGCGAATTGTACTGTTTGGATGTTTTGCATATATGTTTCTTAGACTATATAGAAGCAACATATACAATGATTTCAACCGTCTACCTGTTCCATTCATTGTTCTACTTGTCGAAAGTTACAAATAATTTCCGATAAAGGATTAACCATTGGGGCTTATTGTTCACTTAAACTTGAAGAACAATAAATTGGCGAATTGTACTGTTTGGATGTTTTGCATATATGTTTCTTAGACTATATGGGAGCAATATATAAAATGATTTCAACAGTCTACCTGTCCCATTCATTGTTCTACTTGTCTAAATTTACAAATAATTTCCTTTAAAGGATTAACAATGGGGCTCGTTGTTCACTTAAACTTGAAGAACAATAAATTGGCGAATGTTACTGTTCAGATGCTTTGCATATATGTTTCTTTGACTATATAGAAACAATATATACAAAGATTTCAACCGTCTACCTGTTCCATTCATTGTTCTACTTGTCGAAAATTACAAATAATTTCCGATAAAGGATTAACCATTGGGGCTTATTGTTCACTTAAACTTGAAGAACAAAAAATTGGCGAATGGTACGGTTTGGATGCTTTGCGTACATGTTTCTTAGACTATATAGAAGCAATATATACAATGATTTCAACCGTCTACCTGTTCCATTCATTGTTCTACTTGTCGAAAGTAACAAATAATTTCCGTTAAAGTATTAACAATGGGGCTCGTAGTTCACTTAAACTTGAAGAACAATAAATTGGCGAATTGTACTGTTTGGATGTTTTGCATATATGTTTCTTAGACTATATAGAAGCAATATATACAAAGATTTCAACCGTCTACCTGTTCCATTCATTGTTCTACTTGTCGAAAGTTACAAATAATTTCCGATAAAGGATTATCCATTGGGGCTTATTGTTCACTTAAACTTGAAGAACAAAAAATTGGCGAATGGTACGGTTTGGATGCTTTGCGTACATGTTTCTTAGACTATATAGAAGCAATATATACAATGATTTCAACCGTCTACCTGTTCCATTCATTGTTCTACTTGTCGAAAGTAACAAATAATTTCCGTTAAAGTATTAACAATGGGGCTCGTAGTTCACTTAAACTTGAAGAACAATAAATTGGCGAATTGTACTGTTTGGATGTTTTGCATATATGTTTCTTAGACTATATAGAAGCAACATATACAATGATTTCAACCGTCTACCTGTTCCATTCATTGTTCTACTTGTCGAAAGTTACAAATAATTTCCGATAAAGGATTAACCATTGGGGCTTATTGTTCACTTAAACTTGAAGAACAAAAAATTGGCGAATGGTACTGTTTGGATGCTTTGCGTACATGTTTCTTAGACTATATAGTAGCAATATATACAATGATTTCAACCGTCTACCTGTTCCATTCATTGTTCTACTTGTCGAAAGTTACAAATAATTTCCGATAAAGGATTATCCATTGGGGCTTATTGTTCACTTAAACTTGAAGAACAAAAAATTGGCGAATGGTACGGTTTGGATGCTTTGCGTACATGTTTCTTAGACTATATAGAAGCAATATATACAATGATTTCAACCGTCTACCTGTTCCATTCATTGTTCTACTTGTCGAAATTTACAAATAATTTCCTTTAAAGGATTAACAATGGGGCTCGTAGTTCACTTAAACTTGAAGAACAAAAAATTGGCGAATTGTACTGTTTGGATGCTTTGCATATATGTTTCTTAGACTATATAGAAGCAATATATACAAAGATTTCAACCGTCTAACTGTTCCATTCATTGTTCTACTTGTCGAAAATTACAAATAATTTCCGATAAAGGATTAACCATTGGGGCTTATTGTTCACTTAAACTTGAAGAACAAAAAATTGGCGAATGGTACTGTTTGGATGCTTTGCGTACATGTTTCTTAGACTATATAGAAGCAATATATACAATGATTTCAACCGTCTACCTGTTCCATTCATTGTTCTACTTGTCGAAAGTAACAAATAATTTCCGTTAAAGGATTAACAATGGGGCCGTAGTTCACTTAAACTTGAAGAACAAAAAATTGGCGAATGGTACTGTTTGGATGCTTTGCATATATGTTTCTTAGACTATATAGAAGCAATATATACAAAGATTTCAACCGTCTACGTGTTCCAATCATTGTTCTACTTGTCGAAATTTACAAATAATTTCCTTTAAGGGATTAACAATGGGGCTCGTTGTTCACTTAAACTTGAAGAACAATAAATTGGCGAATTGTACTGTTTGTATGCTTTGCATATATGTTTCTTAGACTATATAGAAGCAATATATACAAAGATTTCAACCGTCTACGTGTTCCAATCATTGTTCTACTTGTCGAAATTTACAAATAATTTCCTTTAAAGGATTAACAATGGGGCTCGTAGTTCACTTAAACTTGAAGAACAATAAATTGGCGAATTGTACTGTTTGGATGTTTTGCATATATGTTTCTTAGACTATATAGAAGCAATATATACAAAGATTTCAACCGTCTACCTGTTCTATTCATTGTTCTACTTGTCGAAAGTTACAAATAATTTCCGATAAAGGATTAACAATGGGGCTCGTAGTTCACTTAAACCTGAAGAACAAAAAATTGGCGAATTGTACTGTTTGGATGCTTTGCATAAATGTTTCTTAGACTATATAGAAGCAATATATAGAAAGATTTCAACCGTCTACCTGTTCTATTCATTGTTCTACTTGTAGAAAGTTACAAATAATTTCCGTTTCATGAATATCAATGGGGCTCGTTGTTCACCTAATCTTAAAGAACAAAAAATTGGCGAATGGTACTGTTTGGATGTTTTGCATATATGTTTCTTAGACTATATAGAAGCAATATGTACAATGATTTCAACCGTCTTCGTGTTCCAATCATTGTTCTACTTGTCGAAAATTACAAATAATTTCCTTTAAAGGATTAACAATGGGGCTCGTTGTTCACTTAAACTTGAAGAACAATAAATTGGCGAATTGTACTGTTTGGATGCTTTGCATATATGTTTCTTAGACTATATAGAAGCAATATATACAAAGATTTCAACCGTCTACCTGTTCCATTCATTGTTCTACTTGTCGAAAATTACAAATAATTTCCGATAAAGGATTAACCATTGGGGCTTATTGTTCACTTAAACTTGAAGAACAAAAAATTGGCGAATGGTACTGTTTGGATGCTTTTCGTACATGTTTCTTAGACTATATAGAAGCAATATATACAATTATTTCAACCGTCTGCCTGTTCCATTCATTGTTCTACTTGTCGAAAGTAACAAATAATTTCCGTTAAAGTATTAACAATGGGGCTAGTAGTTCACTTAAACTTGAAGAACAAAAAATTGGCGAATTGTACTGATTGGATGCTTTGAATATATGTTTTTTAGACTATATGGGAGCAATATATAAAATGATTTCAACAGTCTACCTGTCCCATTCATTGTTCTACTTGTCTAAATTTACAAATAATTTCCTTTAAAGGATTAACAATGGGGCTCGTTGTTCACTTAAACTTGAAGAACAATAAATTGGCGAATGGTACGGTTTGGATGCTTTGCGTACATGTTTCTTAGACTATATAGTAGCAATATATACAATGATTTCAACCGTCTACCTGTTCCATTCATTGTTCTACTTGTCGAAAGTAACAAATAATTTCCGTTAAAGTATTAACAATGGGGCTCGTAGTTCACTTAAACTTGAAGAACAATAAATTGGCGAATTGTACTGTTTGGATGTTTTGCATATATGTTTCTTAGACTATATAGAAGCAACATATACAATGATTTCAACCGTCTACCTGTTCCATTCATTGTTCTACTTGTCGAAAGTTACAAATAATTTCCGATAAAGGATTAACCATTGGGGCTTATTGTTCACTTAAACTTGAAGAACAATAAATTGGCGAATTGTACTGTTTGGATGTTTTGCATATATGTTTCTTAGACTATATAGAAGCAATATATACAAAGATTTCAACCGTCTACCTGTTCTATTCATTGTTCTACTTGTCGAAAGTTACAAATAATTTCCGATAAAGGATTAACAATGGGGCTCGTAGTTCACTTAAACCTGAAGAACAAAAAATTGGCGAATTGTGCTGTTTGGATGCTTTGCATATATGTTTCTTAGACTATATAGAAGCAATATATAGAAAGATTTCAACCGTCTACCTGTTCTATTCATTGTTCTACTTGTAGAAAGTTACAAATAATTTCCGTTTCATGATTATCAATGGGGCTCGTTGTTCACCTAATCTTAAAGAACAAAAAATTGGCGAATGGTACTGTTTGGATGTTTTGCATATATGTTTCTTAGACTATATAGAAGCAATATGTACAATGATTTCAACCGTCTTCGTGTTCCAATCATTGTTCTACTTGTCGAAAATTACAAATAATTTCCTTTAAAGGATTAACAATGGGGCTCGTTGTTCACTTAAACTTGAAGAACAATAAATTGGCGAATTGTACTGTTTGGATGCTTTGCATATATGTTTCTTAGACTATATAGAAACAATATATACAAAGATTTCAACCGTCTACCTGTTCCATTCATTGTTCTACTTGTCGAAAATTACAAATAATTTCCGATAAAGGATTAACCATTGGGGCTTATTGTTCACTTAAACTTGAAGAACAAAAAATTGGCGAATGGTACTGTTTGGATGCTTTTCGTACATGTTTCTTAGACTATATAGAAGCAATATATACAATTATTTCAACTGTCTGCCTGTTCCATTCATTGTTCTACTTGTCGAAAGTAACAAATAATTTCCGTTAAAGTATTAACAATGGGGCTAGTAGTTCACTTAAACTTGAAGAACAAAAAATTGGCGAATTGTACTGATTGGATGCTTTGAATATATGTTTTTTAGACTATATGGGAGCAATATATAAAATGATTTCAACAGTCTACCTGTCCCATTCATTGTTCTACTTGTCTAAATTTACAAATAATTTCCTTTAAAGGATTAACAATGGGGCTCGTTGTTCACTTAAACTTGAAGAACAATAAATTGGCGAATGGTACGGTTTGGATGCTTTGCGTACATGTTTCTTAGACTATATAGAAGCAATATATACAATGATTTCAACCGTCTACCTGTTCCATTCATTGTTCTACTTGTCGAAAGTAACAAATAATTTCGGTTAAAGTATTAACAATGGGGCTCGTAGTTCACTTAAACTTGAAGAACAATAAATTAGCGAATTGTACTGTTTGGATGTTTTGCATATATGTTTCTTAGACTATATAGAAGCAATATATACAAAGATTTCAACCGTCTAACTGTTCCATTCATTGTTCTACTTGTCGAAAATTACAAATAATTTCCGATAAAGGATTAACCATTGGGGCTTATTGTTCACTTAAACTTGAAGAACAAAAAATTGGCGAATGGTACTGTTTGGATGCTTTGCGTACATGTTTCTTAGACTATATAGAAGCAATATATACAATGATTTCAACCGTCTACCTGTTCCATTCATTGTTCTACATGTCGAAATATACAAATAATTTCCTTTAAAGGATTAACAATGGGGCCCGTAGTTCACTTAAACTTGAAGAACAAAAAATTGGCGAATGGTACTGTTTGGATGCTTTGCATATATGTTTCTTAGACTATATAGAAGCAATATATACAAAGATTTCAACCGTCTACGTGTTCCAATCATTGTTCTACTTGTCGAAATTTACAAATAATTTCCTTTAAAGGATTAACAATGGGGCTCGTTGTTCACTTAAACTTGAAGAACAATAAATTGGCGAATTGTACTGTTTGGATGCTTTGCATATATGTTTCTTAGACTATATAGAAACAATATATACAAAGATTTCAACCGTCTACCTGTTCCATTCATTGTTCTACTTGTCGAAAATTACAAATAATTTCCGATAAAGGATTAACCATTGGGGCTTATTGTTCACTTAAACTTGAAGAACAAAAAATTGGCGAATGGTACTGTTTGGATGCTTTGCGTACATGTTTCTTAGACTATATAGAAGCAATATATACAATGATTTCAACCGTCTACCTGTTCCATTCATTGTTCTACATGTCGAAATATACAAATAATTTCCTTTAAAGGATTAACAATGGGGCCCGTAGTTCACTTAAACTTGAAGAACAATAAATTGGCGAATTGTACTGTTTGGATGTTTTGCATATATGTTTCTTAGACTATATAGAAGCAATATATACAAAGATTTCAACCGTCTACCTGTTCTATTCATTGTTCTACTTGTCTAAATTTACAAATAATTTCCTTTAAAGGATTAACAATGGGGCTCGTTGTTCACTTAAACTTGAAGAACAATAAATTGGCGAATGTTACTGTTTAGATGCTTTGCATATATGTTTCTTTGACTATATAGAAGCAATATATACAAAGATTTCAACCGTCTACCTGTTCCATTCATTGTTCTACTTATCGAAAATTACAAATAATTTCCGATAAAGGATTAACCATTGGGGCTCATTTTTCACTTAAACTTGAAGAACAAAAAATTGGCGAATGGTACTGTTTGGATGTTTTGCATATATGTTTCTTAGAGTATATAGAAGCAATATGTACAATGATTTCAACCGTCTACGTGTTCCAATCATTGTTCTACTTGTCGAAATTTACAAATAATTTCCTTTAAAGGATTAACAATGGGGCTAGTTGTTCACTTAAACATGAAGAACAAAAAATACGCGGATTGTACTGTTTGGATCCTTTGCATATATGTTTCCTAGACTATATAGAAGCAATATATACACAGATTTCAGCCGTCTACCTTTTCCATTCATTGTTCTACTTGTCTAAATTTACAAATAATTT
The DNA here is from genome assembly GCA_963989415.1 of Cerceris ruficornis. NCBI lineage: Eukaryota > Metazoa > Arthropoda > Insecta > Hymenoptera > Crabronidae > Cerceris > Cerceris ruficornis. Next base: position 2,190,197 of record CAXDIW010000109.1, read on the forward strand.
CCTTTAAAGGATTAACAATGGGGCTCGTTGTTCACTTAAACTTGAAGAACAATAAATTGGCGAATGTTACTGTTTAGATGCTTTGCATATATGTTTCTTTGACTATATAGAAGCAATATATACAAAGATTTCAACCGTCTACCTGTTCCATTCATTGTTCTACTTATCGAAAATTACAAATAATTTCCGATAAAGGATTAACCATTGGGGCTCATTTTTCACTTAAACTTGAAGAACAAAAAATTGGCGAATGGTACTGTTTGGATGTTTTGCATATATGTTTCTTAGACTATATAGAAGCAATATGTACAATGATTTCAACCGTCTTCGTGTTCCAATCATTGTTCTACTTGTCGAAAATTACAAATAATTTCCTTTAAAGGATTAACAATGGGGCTCGTTGTTCACTTAAACCTGAAGAACAATAAATTGGCGAATTGTACTGTTTGGATGCTTTGCATATATGTTTCTTAGACTATATAGAAGCAATATATACAAAGATTTCAACCGTCTACCTGTTCCATTCATTGTTCTACTTGTCGAAAATTACAAATAATTTCCGATAAAGGATTAACCATTGGGGCTTATTGTTCACTTAAACTTGAAGAACAAAAAATTGGCGAATGGTACTGTTTGGATGCTTTTCGTACATGTTTCTTAGACTATATAGAAGCAATATATACAATTATTTCAACCGTCTGCCTGTTCCATTCATTGTTCTACTTGTCGAAAGTAACAAATAATTTCCGTTAAAGTATTAACAATGGGGCTAGTAGTTCACTTAAACTTGAAGAACAAAAAATTGGCGAATTGTACTGATTGGATGCTTTGAATATATGTTTTTTAGACTATATGGGAGCAATATATAAAATGATTTCAACAGTCTACCTGTCCCATTCATTGTTCTACTTGTCTAAATTTACAAATAATTTCCTTTAAAGGATTAACAATGGGGCTCGTTGTTCACTTAAACTTGAAGAACAATAAATTGGCGAATGTTACTGTTTAGATGCTTTGCATATATGTTTCTTTGACTATATAGAAGCAATATATACAATGATTTCAACCGTCTACCTGTTCCATTCATTGTTCTACTTGTAGAAATTTACAATTAATTTCCGTTAAAGGATTAACAATGGGGCTCGTAGTTCACTTAAACTTGAAGAACAAAAAATTGGGGAATTGTACTGTTTGGATGCTTTGCATATGTGTTTCTTAGACTATATAGAAGCAATATATACAATGATTTCAACCGTCTACCTGTTCCATTCATTGTTTTACTTGTCGAAATTTACAAATAATTTCCTTTAAAGGATTAACAATGGGGCTAGTAGTTCACTTAAACTTGAAGAACAAAAAATTGGCGAATTGTACTGATTGGATGCTTTGCATATAAGTTTCTTAGACTATATAGAAGCAATTTATAGAAAGATTTCACCCGTCTACCTGTCCTATTCATTGTTCTACTTGTAGAAAGTTAGAAATAATTTCCGATAAAGGATTAACAATGGGGCTAGTAGTTCACTTAAACTTGAAGAACAATAAATTGGCAAATTGTACTGTTCGTATGCATTGCATATATGTTTCTTAGACTATATAGAAGCAATAAATACAATGATTTCAACCGTCTACCTGTTCCATTCATTGTTCTACATGTCGAAATATACAAATAATTTCCTTTAAAGGATTAACAATGGGGCCCGTAGTTCACTTAAACTTGAAGAACATAAAATTGGCGAATGGTACTGTGTGGATGCTTTGCATATATGTTTCTTAGACTATATAGAAGCAATATATACAATGATTTCAACCGTCTACCTGTTCCATTCATTGTTCTACATGTCGAAATATACAAATAATTTCCTTTAAAGGATTAACAATGGGGCTCGTAGTTCACTTAAACTTGAAGAACAATAAATTGGCGAATTGTACTGTTTGGATGTTTTGCATATATGTTTCTTAGACTATATAGAAGCAATATATACAAAGATTTCAACCGTCTACCTGTTCTATTCATTGTTCTACTTGTCGAAAGTTACAAATAATTTCCGATAAAGGATTAACAATGGGGCTCGTAGTTCACTTAAACCTGAAGAACAAAAAATTGGCGAATTGTACTGTTTGGATGCTTTGCATATATGTTTCTTAGACTATATAGAAGCAATATATAGAAAGATTTCAACCGTCTACCTGTTCTATTCATTGTTCTACTTGTAGAAAGTTACAAATAATTTCCGTTTCATGAATATCAATGGGGCTCGTTGTTCACCTAATCTTAAAGAACAAAAAATTGGCGAATGGTACTGTTTGGATGTTTTGCATATATGTTTCTTAGACTATATAGAAGCAATATGTACAATGATTTCAACCGTCTTCGTGTTCCAATCATTGTTCTACTTGTCGAAAATTACAAATAATTTCCTTTAAAGGATTAACAATGGGGCTCGTTGTTCACTTAAACTTGAAGAACAATAAATTGGCGAATTGTACTGTTTGGATGCTTTGCATATATGTTTCTTAGACTATATAGAAGCAATATATACAAAGATTTCAACCGTCTACCTGTTCCATTCATTGTTCTACTTGTCGAAAATTACAAATAATTTCCGATAAAGGATTAACCATTGGGGCTTATTGTTCACTTAAACTTGAAGAACAAAAAATTGGCGAATGGTACTGTTTGGATGCTTTTCGTACATGTTTCTTAGACTATATAGAAGCAATATATACAATTATTTCAACCGTCTGCCTGTTCCATTCATTGTTCTACTTGTCGAAAGTAACAAATAATTTCCGTTAAAGTATTAACAATGGGGCTAGTAGTTCACTTAAACTTGAAGAACAAAAAATTGGCGAATTGTACTGATTGGATGCTTTGAATATATGTTTTTTAGACTATATGGGAGCAATATATAAAATGATTTCAACAGTCTACCGGTCCCATTCATTGTTCTACTTGTCGAAAGTTACAAATAATTTCCGATAAAGGATTAACCATTGGGGCTTATTGTTCACTTAAACTTGAAGAACAATAAATTGGCGAATTGTACTGTTTGGATGTTTTGCATATATGTTTCTTAGACTATATAGAAGCAATATATACAAAGATTTCAACCGTCTACCTGTTCTATTCATTGTTCTACTTGTCGAAAGTTACAAATAATTTCCGATAAAGGATTAACAATGGGGCTCGTAGTTCACTTAAACCTGAAGAACAAAAAATTGGCGAATTGTACTGTTTGGATGCTTTGCATATATGTTTCTTAGACTATATAGAAGCAATATATAGAAAGATTTCAACCGTCTACCTGTTCTATTCATTGTTCTACTTGTAGAAAGTTACAAATAATTTCCGTTTCATGATTATCAATGGGGCTCGTTGTTCACCTAATCTTAAAGAACAAAAAATTGGCGAATGGTACTGTTTGGATGTTTTGCATATATGTTTCTTAGACTATATAGAAGCAATATGTACAATGATTTCAACCGTCTTCGTGTTCCAATCATTGTTCTACTTGTCGAAAATTACAAATAATTTCCTTTAAAGGATTAACAATGGGGCTCGTTGTTCACTTAAACTTGAAGAACAATAAATTGGCGAATTGTACTGTTTGGATGTTTTGCATATATGTTTCTTAGACTATATAGAAGCAATATATACAAAGATTTCAACCGTCTACCTGTTCTATTCATTGTTCTACTTGTCGAAAGTTACAAATAATTTCCGATAAAGGATTAACAATGGGGCTCGTAGTTCACTTAAACCTGAAGAACAAAAAATTGGCGAATTGTACTGTTTGGATGCTTTGCATATATGTTTCTTAGACTATATAGAAGCAATATATAGAAAGATTTCAACCGTCTACCTGTTCTATTCATTGTTCTACTTGTAGAAAGTTACAAATAATTTCCGTTTCATGATTATCAATGGGGCTCGTTGTTCACCTAATCTTAAAGAACAAAAAATTGGCGAATGGTACTGTTTGGATGTTTTGCATATATGTTTCTTAGACTATATAGAAGCAATATGTACAATGATTTCAACCGTCTTCGTGTTCCAATCATTGTTCTACTTGTCGAAAATTACAAATAATTTCCGATAAAGGATTAACCATTGGGGCTTATTGTTCACTTAAACTTGAAGAACAATAAATTGGCGAACTGTACTGTTTGGATGTTTTGCATATATGTTTCTTAGACTATATAGAAGCAATATATACAAAGATTTCAACCGTCTAACTGTTCCATTCATTGTTCTACTTGTCGAAAGTTACAAATAATTTCCGATAAAGGATTAAACATTGGGGCTCATTGTTCACTTAAACTTGAAGAGGAAAAAATTGGCGTATTGTACTGTTTGGATGCTTTGCATATATGTTTCGTAGATTATATAGAAGCAATATATACAAAGATTTCAACCGTCTAACTGTTCCATTCATTGTTCTACTTGTCGAAAGTTACAAATAATTTCCGATAAAGGATTAACAATGGAGCTCATTGTTCACTTAAACTTGAAGAACAAAAAATTGGCGAATGGTACTGTTTGGATGCTTGGCGTACATGTTTCTTAGACCATATGGAAGCAATATATACAAAGATTTCAACCGTCTACGTGTTCCAATCATTGTTCTACTTGTCGAAATTTACAAATAATTTCCTTTAAAGGATTAAAAATGGGGCTCGTAGTTCACTTAAACTTGAAGAACAATAAATTGGCGAATTGTACTGTTTGGATGCTTTGCATATATGTTTCTTAGACTATATAGAAGCAATATATACAAAGATTTCAACCGTCTACGTGTTCCAATCATTGTTCTACTTGTCGAAATTTACAAATAATTTCCTCTAAAGGATTAACAATGGGGCTCGTTGTTCACTTAAACTTGAAGAACAATAAATTGGCGAATTGTACTGTTTGGATGCTTTGCATATATGTTTCTTAGACTATATAGAAACAATATATACAAAGATTTCAACCGTCTACCTGTTCCATTCATTGTTCTACTTGTCGAAAATTACAAATAATTTTCGATAAAGGATTAACCATTGGGGCTTATTGTTCACTTAAACTTGAAGAACAAAAAATTGGCGAATGGTACGGTTTGGATGCTTTGCGTACATGTTTCTTAGACTATATAGAAGCAATATATACAATGATTTCAACCGTCTACCTGTTCCATTCATTGTTCTACTTGTCGAAAGTAACAAATAATTTCCGTTAAAGTATTAACAATGGGGCTCGTAGTTCACTTAAACTTGAAGAACAATAAATTGGCGAATTGTACTGTTTGGATGTTTGGCATATATGTTTCTTAGACTATATAGAAGCAATATATACAAAGATTTCAACCGTCTACCTGTTCCATTCATTGTTCTACTTGTCGAAAGTTACAAATAATTTCCGATAAAGGATTATCCATTGGGGCTTATTGTTCACTTAAACTTGAAGAACAAAAAATTTGCGAATGGTACGGTTTGAAAGCTTTGCGTACATGTTTCTTACACTATATAGAAGCAATATATACAATGATTTCAACCGTCTACCTGTTCCATTCATTGTTCTACTTGTCGAAAATTACAAATAATTTCCGATAAAGGATTAACCATTGGGGCTTATTGTTCACTTAAACTTGAAGAACAAAAAATTGGCGAATGTTACGGTTTGGATGCTTTGCGTACATGTTTCTTAGACTATATAGAAGCAATATATACAATGATTTCAACCGTCTACCTGTTCCATTCATTGTTCTACTTGTCGAAAGTAACAAATAATTTCCGTTAAAGTATTAACAATGGGGCTCGTAGTTCACTTAAACTTGAAGAACAATAAATTGGCGAATTGTACTGTTTGGATGTTTTGCATATATGTTTCTTAGACTATATAGAAGCAATATATACAATGATTTCAACCGTCTACCTGTTCCATTCATTGTTCTACTGGTCGAAAGTAACAAATAATTTCCGTTAAAGTATTAACAATGGGGCTCGTAGTTCACTTAAACTTGAAGAACAATAAATTGGCGAACTGTACTGTTTGGATGTTTTGCATATATGTTTCTTAGACTATATAGAAGCAATATATACAAAGATTTCAACCGTCTAACTGTTCCATTCATTGTTCTACTTGTCGAAAGTTACAAATAATTTCCGATAAAGGATTAACCATTGGGGCTTATTGTTCACTTAAACTTGAAGAACAAAAAATTGGCGAATGGTACTGTTTGGATGCTTTGCGTACATGTTCCTTAGACTATATAGAAGCAATATATACAATGATTTCAACCGTCTACCTGTTCCATTCATTGTTCTACATGTCGAAATATACAAATAATTTCCTTTAAAGGATTAACAATGGGGCCCGTAGTTCACTTAAACTTGAAGAACAAAAAATTGGCGAATGGTACTGTTTGGATGCTTTGCATATATGTTTCTTAGACTATATAGAAGCAATATATACAAAGATTTCAACCGTCTACGTGTTCCAATCATTGTTCTACTTGTCGAAATTTACAAATAATTTCCTTTAAGGGATTAACAATGGGGCTCGTTGTTCACTTAAACTTGAAGAACAATAAATTGGCGAATTGTACTGTTTGGATGCTTTGCATATATGTTTCTTAGACTATATAGAAGGAATATATACAAAGATTTCAACCGTCTACGTGTTCCAATCATTGTTCTACTTGTCGAAATTTACAAATAATTTCCTTTAAAGGATTAACAATGGGGCTCGTTGTTCACTTAAACTTGAAGAACAATAAATTGGCGAATTGTACTGTTTGGATGCTTTGCATATATGTTTCTTAGACTATATAGAAACAATATATACAAAGATTTCAACCGTCTACCTGTTCCATTCATTGTTCTACTTGTCGAAAATTACAAATAATTTCCGATAAAGGATTAACCATTGGGGCTTATTGTTCACTTAAACTTGAAGAACAAAAAATTGGCGAATGGTACGGTTTGGATGCTTTGCGTACATGTTTCTTAGACTATATAGAAGCAATATATACAATGATTTCAACCGTCTACCTGTTCCATTCATTGTTCTACTTGTCGAAAGTAACAAATAATTTCCGTTAAAGTATTAACAATGGGGCTCGTAGTTCACTTAAACTTGAAGAACAATAAATTGGCGAATTGTACTGTTTGGATGTTTTGCATATATGTTTCTTAGACTATATAGAAGCAATATATACAAAGATTTCAACCGTCTACCTGTTCCATTCATTGTTCTACTTGTCGAAAGTTACAAATAATTTCCGATAAAGGATTATCCATTGGGGCTTATTGTTCACTTAAACTTGAAGAACAAAAAATTGGCGAATGGTACGGTTTGGATGCTTTGCGTACATGTTTCTTAGACTATATAGAAGCAATATATACAATGATTTCAACCGTCTACCTGTTCCATTCATTGTTCTACTTGTCGAAAATTACAAATAATTTCCGATAAAGGATTAACCATTGGGGCTTATTGTTCACTTAAACTTGAAGAACAAAAAATTGGCGAATGGTACGGTTTGGATGCTTTGCGTACATGTTTCTTAGACTATATAGAAGCAATATATACAATGATTTCAACCGTCTACCTGTTCCATTCATTGTTCTACTTGTCTAAAGTAACAAATAATTTCCGTTAAAGTATTAACAATGGGGCTCGTAGTTCACTTAAACTTGAAGAACAATAAATTGGCGAATTGTACTGTTTGGATGTTTTGCATATATGTTTCTTAGACTATATAGAAGCAATATATACAAAGATTTCAACCGTCTACCTGTTCTATTCATTGTTCTACTTGTCGAAAGTTACAAATAATTTCCGATAAAGGATTATCCATTGGGGCTTATTGTTCACTTAAACTTGAAGAACAAAAAATTGGCGAATGGTACGGTTTGGATGCTTTGCGTACATGTTTCTTAGACTATATAGAAGCAATATATACAATGATTTCAACCGTCTACCTGTTCCATTCATTGTTCTACTTGTCGAAAGTAACAAATAATTTCCGTTAAAGTATTAACAATGGGGCTCGTAGTTCACTTAAACTTGAAGAACAATAAATTGGCGAATTGTACTGTTTGGATGTTTTGCATATATGTTTCTTAGACTATATAGAAGCAACATATACAATGATTTCAACCGTCTACCTGTTCCATTCATTGTTCTACTTGTCGAAAGTTACAAATAATTTCCGATAAAGGATTAACCATTGGGGCTTATTGTTCACTTAAACTTGAAGAACAAAAAATTGGCGAATGGTACGGTTTGGATGCTTTGCGTACATGTTTCTTAGACTATATAGAAGCAATATATACAATGATTTCAACCGTCTACCTGTTCCATTCATTGTTCTACTTGTCGAAAATTACAAATAATTTCCGATAAAGGATTAACCATTGGGGCTTATTGTTCACTTAAACTTGAAGAACAAAAAATTGGCGAATGGTACAGTTTGGATGCTTTGCGTACATGTTTCTTAGACTATATAGAAGCAATATATACAATGATTTCAACCGTCTACCTGTTCCATTCATTGTTCTACTTGCCGAAAGTAACAAATAATTTCCGTTAAAGTATTAACAATGGGGCTCGTAGTTCACTTAAACTTGAAGAACAATAAATTGGCGAATTGTACTGTTTGGATGTTTTGCATATATGTTTCTTAGACTATATAGAAGCAATATATACAAAGATTTCAACCGTCTACCTGTTCTATTCATTGTTCTACTTGTCGAAAGTTACAAATAATTTCCGATAAAGGATTAACAATGGGGCTCGTAGTTCACTTAAACCTGAAGAACAAAAAATTGGCGAATTGTACTGTTTGGATGCTTTGCATATATGTTTCTTAGACTATATAGAAGCAATATATAGAAAGATTTCAACCGTCTACCTGTTCTATTCATTGTTCTACTTGTAGAAAGTTACAAATAATTTCCGTTTCATGATTATCAATGGGGCTCGTTGTTCACCTAATCTTAAAGAACAAAAAATTGGCGAATGGTACTGTTTGGATGTTTTGCATATATGTTTCTTAGACTATATAGAAGCAATATGTACAATGATTTCAACCGTCTTCGTGTTCCAATCATTGTTCTACTTGTCGAAAATTACAAATAATTTCCTTTAAAGGATTAACAATGGGGCTCGTTGTTCACTTAAACTTGAAGAACAATAAATTGGCGAATTGTACTGTTTGGATGCTTTGCATATATGTTTCTTAGACTATATAGAAGCAATATATACAAAGATTTCAACCGTCTACCTGTTCCATTCATTGTTCTACTTGTCGAAAATTACAAATAATTTCCGATAAAGGATTAACCATTGGGGCTTATTGTTCACTTAAACTTGAAGAACAAAAAATTGGCGAATGGTACTGTTTGGATGCTTTGCGTACATGTTTCTTAGACTATATAGAAGCAATATATACAATGATTTCAACCGTCTACCTGTTCCATTCATTGTTCTACATGTCGAAATATACAAATAATTTCCTTTAAAGGATTAACAATGGGGCCCGTAGTTCACTTAAACTTGAAGAACAAAAAATTGGCGAATGGTACTGTTTGGATGCTTTGCATATATGTTTCTTAGACTATATAGAAGCAATATATACAAAGATTTCAACCGTCTACGTGTTCCAATCATTGTTCTACTTGTCGAAATTTACAAATAATTTCCTTTAAAGGATTAACAATGGGGCTCGTTGTTCACTTAAACTTGAAGAACAATAAATTGGCGAATTGTACTGTTTGGATGCTTTGCATATATGTTTCTTAGACTATATAGAAACAATATATACAAAGATTTCAACCGTCTACCTGTTCCATTCATTGTTCTACATGTCGAAAATTACAAATAATTTCCGATAAAGGATTAACCATTGGGGCTTATTGTTCACTTAAACTTGAAGAACAAAAAATTGGCGAATGGTACGGTTTGGATGCTTTGCGTACATGTTTCTTAGACTATATAGAAGCAATATATACAATGATTTCAACCGTCTACCTGTTCCATTCATTGTTCTACATGTCGAAAGTAACAAATAATTTCCGTTAAAGTATTAACAATGGGGCTCGTAGTTCACTTAAACTTGAAGAACAATAAATTGGCGAATTGTACTGTTTGGATGTTTGGCATATATGTTTCTTAGACTATATAGAAGCAATATATACAAAGATTTCAACCGTCTACCTGTTCCATTCATTGTTCTACTTGTCGAAAGTTACAAATAATTTCCGATAAAGGATTATCCATTGGGGCTTATTGTTCACTTAAACTTGAAGAACAAAAAATTTGCGAATGGTACGGTTTGGATGCTTTGCGTACATGTTTCTTAGACTATATAGAAGCAATATATACAATGATTTCAACCGTCTACCTGTTCCATTCATTGTTCTACTTGTCGAAAGTAACAAATAATTTCCGTTAAAGTATTAACAATGGGGCTAGTAGTTCACTTAAACTTGAAGAACAAAAAATTGGCGTATTGTACTGATTGGATGCTTTGAATATATGTTTTTTAGACTATATGGGAGCAATATATAAAATGATTTCAACAGTCTACCTGTCCCATTCATTGTTCTACTTGTCTAAATTTACAAATAATTTCCTTTAAAGGATTAACAATGGGGCTCGTTGTTCACTTAAACTTGAAGAACAATAAATTGGCGAATTGTACTGTTTGGATGCTTTGCATATATGTTTCTTAGACTATATAGAAACAATATATACAAAGATTTCAACCGTCTACCTGTTCCATTCATTGTTCTACATGTCGAAAATTACAAATAATTTCCGATAAAGGATTAACCATTGGGGCTTATTGTTCACTTAAACTTGAAGAACAAAAAATTGGCGAATGGTACGGTTTGGATGCTTTGCGTACATGTTTCTTAGACTATATAGAAGCAATATATACAATGATTTCAACCGTCTACCTGTTCCATTCATTGTTCTACATGTCGAAAGTAACAAATAATTTCCGTTAAAGTATTAACAATGGGGCTCGTAGTTCACTTAAACTTGAAGAACAATAAATTGGCGAATTGTACTGTTTGGATGTTTGGCATATATGTTTCTTAGACTATATAGAAGCAATATATACAAAGATTTCAACCGTCTACCTGTTCCATTCATTGTTCTACTTGTCGAAAGTTACAAATAATTTCCGATAAAGGATTATCCATTGGGGCTTATTGTTCACTTAAACTTGAAGAACAAAAAATTTGCGAATGGTACGGTTTGGATGCTTTGCGTACATGTTTCTTAGACTATATAGAAGCAATATATACAATGATTTCAACCGTCTACCTGTTCCATTCATTGTTCTACTTGTCGAAAATAACAAATAATTTCCGATAAAGGATTAACCATTGGGGCTTATTGTTCACTTAAACTTGAAGAACAAAAAATTGGCGAATGTTACGGTTTGGATGCTTTGCGTACATGTTTCTTAGACTATATAGAAGCAATATATACAATGATTTCAACCGTCTACCTGTTCCATTCATTGTTCTACTTGTCGAAAGTAACAAATAATTTCCGTTAAAGTATTAACAATGGGGCTCGTAGTTCACTTAAACTTGAAGAACAATAAATTGGCGAATTGTACTGTTTGGATGTTTTGCATATATGTTTCTTAGACTATATAGAAGCAATATATACAATGATTTCAACCGTCTACCTGTTCCATTCATTGTTCTACTGGTCGAAAGTAACAAATAATTTCCGTTAAAGTATTAACAATGGGGCTCGTAGTTCACTTAAACTTGAAGAACAATAAATTGGCGAATTGTACTGTTTGGATGTTTTGCATATATGTTTCTTAGACTATATAGAAGCAATATATACAAAGATTTCAACCGTCTAACTGTTCCATTCATTGTTCTACTTGTCGAAAATTACAAATAATTTCCGATAAAGGATTAACCATTGGGGCTTATTGTTCACTTAAACTTGAAGAACAAAAAATTGGCGAATGGTACTGTTTGGATGCTTTGCGTACATGTTTCTTAGACTATATAGAAGCAATATATACAATGATTTCAACCGTCTACCTGTTCCATTCATTGTTCTACTTGTCGAAAGTAACAAATAATTTCCGTTAAAGTATTAACAATGGGGCTCGTAGTTCACTTAAACTTGAAGAACAATAAATTGGCGAATTGTACTGTTTGGATGTTTTGCATATATGTTTCTTAGACTATATAGAAGCAATATATACAATGATTTCAACCGTCTACCTGTTCCATTCATTGTTCTACTGGTCGAAAGTAACAAATAATTTCCGTTAAAGTATTAACAATGGGGCTCGTAGTTCACTTAAACTTGAAGAACAATAAATTGGCGAATTGTACTGTTTGGATGTTTTGCATATATGTTTCTTAGACTATATAGAAGCAATATATACAAAGATTTCAACCGTCTAACTGTTCCATTCATTGTTCTACTTGTCGAAAATTACAAATAATTTCCGATAAAGGATTAACCATTGGGGCTTATTGTTCACTTAAACTTGAAGAACAAAAAATTGGCGAATGGTACTGTTTGGATGCTTTGCGTACATGTTTCTTAGACTATATAGAAGCAATATATACAATGATTTCAACCGTCTACCTGTTCCATTCATTGTTCTACATGTCGAAATATACAAATAATTTCCTTTAAAGGATTAACAATGGGGCCCGTAGTTCACTTAAACTTGAAGAACAAAAAATTGGCGAATGGTACTGTTTGGATGCTTTGCATATATGTTTCTTAGACTATATAGAAGCAATATATACAAAGATTTCAACCGTCTACGTGTTCCAATCATTGTTCTACTTGTCGAAATTTACAAATAATTTCCTTTAAATGATTAACAATGGGGCTCGTTGTTCACTTAAACTTGAAGAACAATAAATTGGCGAATTGTACTGTTTGGATGCCTTGCATATATGTTTCTTAGACTATATAGAAACAATATATACAATGATTTCAACCGTCTACCTGTTCCATTCATTGTTCTACTTGTCGAAAATTACAAATAATTTCCGATAAAGGATTAACCATTGGGGCTTATTGTTCACTTAAACTTGAAGAACAAAAAATTGGCGAATGGTACGGTTTGGATGCTTTGCGTACATGTTTCTTAGACTATATAGAAGCAATATATACAATGATTTCAACCGTCTACCTGTTCCATTCATTGTTCTACTTGTCGAAAGTAACAAATAATTTCCGTTAAAGTATTAACAATGGGGCTCGTAGTTCACTTAAACTTGAAGAACAATAAATTGGCGAATTGTACTGTTTGGATGTTTTGCATATATGTTTCTTAGACTATATAGAAGCAATATATACAAAGATTTCAACCGTCTACCTGTTCCATTCATTGTTCTACTTGTCGAAAGTTACAAATAATTTCCGATAAAGGATTATCCATTGGGGCTTATTGTTCACTTAAACTTGAAGAACAAAAAATTGGCGAATGGTACGGTTTGGATGCTTTGCGTACATGTTTCTTAGACTATATAGAAGCAATATATACAATGATTTCAACCGTCTACCTGTTCCATTCATTGTTCTACTTGTCGAAAATTACAAATAATTTCCGATAAAGGATTAACCATTGGGGCTTATTGTTCACTTAAACTTGAAGAACAAAAAATTGGCGAATGGTACGGTTTGGATGCTTTGCGTACATGTTTCTTAGACTATATAGAAGCAATATATACAATGATTTCAACCGTCTACCTGTTCCATTCATTGTTCTACTTGTCGAAAGTAACAAATAATTTCCGTTAAAGTATTAACAATGGGGCTCGTAGTTCACTTAAACTTGAAGAACAATAAATTGGCGAATTGTACTGTTTGGATGTTTTGCATATATGTTTCTTAGACTATATAGAAGCAATATATACAAAGATTTCAACCGTCTACCTGTTCTATTCATTGTACTACCTGTCGAAAGTTACAAATAATTTCCGATAAAGGATTAACAATGGGGCTCGTAGTTCACTTAAACCTGAAGAACAAAAAATTGGCGAATTGTACTGTTTGGATGCTTTGCATATATGTTTCTTAGACTATATAGAAGCAATATATACAAAGATTTCAACCGTCTACGTGTTCCAATCATTGTTCTACTTGTCGAAATTTACAAATAATTTCCTTTAAAGGATTAACAATGGGGCTCGTTGTTCACTTAAACTTGAAGAACAATAAATTGGCGAATTGTACTGTTTGGATGCTTTGCATATATGTTTCTTAGACTATATAGAAACAATATATACAAAGATTTCAACCGTCTACCTGTTCCATTCATTGTTCTACTTGTCGAAAATTACAAATAATTTCCGATAAAGGATTAACCATTGGGGCTTATTGTTCACTTAAACTTGAAGAACAAAAAATTGGCGAATGGTACTGTTTGGATGCTTTTCGTACATGTTTCTTAGACTATATAGAAGCAATATATACAATTATTTCAACCGTCTGCCTGTTCCATTCCTTGTTCTACTTGTCGAAAGTAACAAATAATTTCCGTTAAAGTATTAACAATGGGGCTAGTAGTTCACTTAAACTTGAAGAACAAAAAATTGGCGTATTGTACTGATTGGATGCTTTGAATATATGTTTTTTAGACTATATGGGAGCAATATATAAAATGATTTCAACAGTCTACCTGTCCCATTCATTGTTCTACTTGTCTAAATTTACAAATAATTTCCTTTAAAGGATTAACAATGGGGCTCGTTGTTCACTTAAACTTGAAGAACAATAAATTGGCGAATTGTACTGTTTGGATGCTTTGCATATATGTTTCTTAGACTATATAGAAACAATATATACAAAGATTTCAACCGTCTACCTGTTCCATTCATTGTTCTACATGTCGAAAATTACAAATAATTTCCGATAAAGGATTAACCATTGGGGCTTATTGTTCACTTAAACTTGAAGAACAAAAAATTGGCGAATGGTACGGTTTGGATGCTTTGCGTACATGTTTCTTAGACTATATAGAAGCAATATATACAATGATTTCAACCGTCTACCTGTTCCATTCATTGTTCTACATGTCGAAAGTAACAAATAATTTCCGTTAAAGTATTAACAATGGGGCTCGTAGTTCACTTAAACTTGAAGAACAATAAATTGGCGAATTGTACTGTTTGGATGTTTGGCATATATGTTTCTTAGACTATATAGAAGCAATATATACAAAGATTTCAACCGTCTACCTGTTCCATTCATTGTTCTACTTGTCGAAAGTTACAAATAATTTCCGATAAAGGATTATCCATTGGGGCTTATTGTTCACTTAAACTTGAAGAACAAAAAATTTGCGAATGGTACGGTTTGGATGCTTTGCGTACATGTTTCTTAGACTATATAGAAGCAATATATACAATGATTTCAACCGTCTACCTGTTCCATTCATTGTTCTACTTGTCGAAAATAACAAATAATTTCCGATAAAGGATTAACCATTGGGGCTTATTGTTCACTTAAACTTGAAGAACAAAAAATTGGCGAATGTTACGGTTTGGATGCTTTGCGTACATGTTTCTTAGACTATATAGAAGCAATATATACAATGATTTCAACCGTCTACCTGTTCCATTCATTGTTCTACTTGTCGAAAGTAACAAATAATTTCCGTTAAAGTATTAACAATGGGGCTCGTAGTTCACTTAAACTTGAAGAACAATAAATTGGCGAATTGTACTGTTTGGATGTTTTGCATATATGTTTCTTAGACTATATAGAAGCAATATATACAATGATTTCAACCGTCTACCTGTTCCATTCATTGTTCTACTGGTCGAAAGTAACAAATAATTTCCGTTAAAGTATTAACAATGGGGCTCGTAGTTCACTTAAACTTGAAGAACAATAAATTGGCGAATTGTACTGTTTGGATGTTTTGCATATATGTTTCTTAGACTATATAGAAGCAATATATACAAAGATTTCAACCGTCTAACTGTTCCATTCATTGTTCTACTTGTCGAAAATTACAAATAATTTCCGATAAAGGATTAACCATTGGGGCTTATTGTTCACTTAAACTTGAAGAACAAAAAATTGGCGAATGGTACTGTTTGGATGCTTTGCGTACATGTTTCTTAGACTATATAGAAGCAATATATACAATGATTTCAACCGTCTACCTGTTCCATTCATTGTTCTACATGTCGAAATATACAAATAATTTCCTTTAAAGGATTAACAATGGGGCCCGTAGTTCACTTAAACTTGAAGAACAAAAAATTGGCGAATGGTACTGTTTGGATGCTTTGCATATATGTTTCTTAGACTATATAGAAGCAATATATACAAAGATTTCAACCGTCTACGTGTTCCAATCATTGTTCTACTTGTCGAAATTTACAAATAATTTCCTTTAAATGATTAACAATGGGGCTCGTTGTTCACTTAAACTTGAAGAACAATAAATTGGCGAATTGTACTGTTTGGATGCCTTGCATATATGTTTCTTAGACTATATAGAAACAATATATACAATGATTTCAACCGTCTACCTGTTCCATTCATTGTTCTACTTGTCGAAAATTACAAATAATTTCCGATAAAGGATTAACCATTGGGGCTTATTGTTCACTTAAACTTGAAGAACAAAAAATTGGCGAATGGTACGGTTTGGATGCTTTGCGTACATGTTTCTTAGACTATATAGAAGCAATATATACAATGATTTCAACCGTCTACCTGTTCCATTCATTGTTCTACTTGTCGAAAGTAACAAATAATTTCCGTTAAAGTATTAACAATGGGGCTCGTAGTTCACTTAAACTTGAAGAACAATAAATTGGCGAATTGTACTGTTTGGATGTTTTGCATATATGTTTCTTAGACTATATAGAAGCAATATATACAAAGATTTCAACCGTCTACCTGTTCCATTCATTGTTCTACTTGTCGAAAGTTACAAATAATTTCCGATAAAGGATTATCCATTGGGGCTTATTGTTCACTTAAACTTGAAGAACAAAAAATTGGCGAATGGTACGGTTTGGATGCTTTGCGTACATGTTTCTTAGACTATATAGAAGCAATATATACAATGATTTCAACCGTCTACCTGTTCCATTCATTGTTCTACTTGTCGAAAATTACAAATAATTTCCGATAAAGGATTAACCATTGGGGCTTATTGTTCACTTAAACTTGAAGAACAAAAAATTGGCGAATGGTACGGTTTGGATGCTTTGCGTACATGTTTCTTAGACTATATAGAAGCAATATATACAATGATTTCAACCGTCTACCTGTTCCATTCATTGTTCTACTTGTCGAAAGTAACAAATAATTTCCGTTAAAGTATTAACAATGGGGCTCGTAGTTCACTTAAACTTGAAGAACAATAAATTGGCGAATTGTACTGTTTGGATGTTTTGCATATATGTTTCTTAGACTATATAGAAGCAATATATACAAAGATTTCAACCGTCTACCTGTTCTATTCATTGTACTACCTGTCGAAAGTTACAAATAATTTCCGATAAAGGATTAACAATGGGGCTCGTAGTTCACTTAAACCTGAAGAACAAAAAATTGGCGAATTGTACTGTTTGGATGCTTTGCATATATGTTTCTTAGACTATATAGAAGCAATATATACAAAGATTTCAACCGTCTACGTGTTCCAATCATTGTTCTACTTGTCGAAATTTACAAATAATTTCCTTTAAAGGATTAACAATGGGGCTCGTTGTTCACTTAAACTTGAAGAACAATAAATTGGCGAATTGTACTGTTTGGATGCTTTGCATATATGTTTCTTAGACTATATAGAAACAATATATACAAAGATTTCAACCGTCTACCTGTTCCATTCATTGTTCTACTTGTCGAAAATTACAAATAATTTCCGATAAAGGATTAACCATTGGGGCTTATTGTTCACTTAAACTTGAAGAACAAAAAATTGGCGAATGGTACTGTTTGGATACTTTGCGTACATGTTTCTTAGACTATATAGAAGCAATATATACAATGATTTCAACCGTCTACCTGTTCCATTCATTGTTCTACATGTCGAAATATACAAATAATTTCCTTTAAAGGATTAACAATGGGGCCCGTAGTTCACTTAAACTTGAAGAACAATAAATTGGCGAATTGTACTGTTTGGATGTTTTGCATATATGTTTCTTAGACTATATAGAAGCAATATATACAAAGATTTCAACCGTCTACCTGTTCTATTCATTGTTCTACTTGTCGAAAGTTACAAATAATTTCCGATAAAGGATTAACAATGGGGCTCGTAGTTCACTTAAACCTGAAGAACAAAAAATTGGCGAATTGTACTGTTTGGATGCTTTGCATATATGTTTCTTAGACTATATAGAAGCAATATATAGAAAGATTTCAACCGTCTACCTGTTCTATTCATTGTTCTACTTGTAGAAAGTTACAAATAATTTCCGTTTCATGATTATCAATGGGGCTCGTTGTTCACCTAATCTTAAAGAACAAAAAATTGGCGAATGGTACTGTTTGGATGTTTTGCATATATGTTTCTTAGACTATATAGAAGCAATATGTACAATGATTTCAACCGTCTTCGTGTTCCAATCATTGTTCTACTTGTCGAAAATTACAAATAATTTCCTTTAAAGGATTAACAATGGGGCTCGTTGTTCACTTAAACTTGATGAACAATAAATTGGCGAATTGTACTGTTTGGATGCTTTGCATATATGTTTCTTAGACTATATAGAAGCAATATATACAAAGATTTCAACCGTCTACCTGTTCCATTCATTGTTCTACTTGTCGAAAATTACAAATAATTTCCGATAAAGGATTAACCATTGGGGCTTATTGTTCACTTAAACTTGAAGAACAAAAAATTGGCGAATGGTACTGTTTGGATGCTTTTCGTACATGTTTCTTAGACTATATAGAAGCAATATATACAATTATTTCAACCGTCTGCCTGTTCCATTCCTTGTTCTACTTGTCGAAAGTAACAAATAATTTCCGTTAAAGTATTAACAATGGGGCTAGTAGTTCACTTAAACTTGAAGAACAAAAAATTGGCGTATTGTACTGATTGGATGCTTTGAATATATGTTTTTTAGACTATATGGGAGCAATATATAAAATGATTTCAACAGTCTACCTGTCCCATTCATTGTTCTACTTGTCTAAATTTACAAATAATTTCCTTTAAAGGATTAACAATGGGGCTCGTTGTTCACTTAAACTTGAAGAACAATAAATTGGCGAATGTTACTGTTTAGATGCTTTGCATATATGTTTCTTTGACTATATAGAAACAATATATACAAAGATTTCAACCGTCTACCTGTTCCATTCATTGTTCTACTTGTCGAAAATTACAAATAATTTCCGATAAAGGAATAACCATTGGGGCTTATTGTTCACTTAAACTTGAAGAACAAAAAATTGGCGAATGGTACGGTTTGGATGCTTTGCGTACATGTTTCTTAGACTATATAGAAGCAATATATACAATGATTTCAACCGTCTACCTGTTCCATTCATTGTTCTACTTGTCGAAAGTAACAAATAATTTCCGTTAAAGTATTAACAATGGGGCTCGTAGTTCACTTAAACTTGAAGAACAATAAATTGGCGAATTGTACTGTTTGGATGTTTTGCATATATGTTTCTTAGACTATATAGAAGCAATATATACAAAGATTTCAACCGTCTACCTGTTCCATTCATTGTTCTACTTGTCGAAAGTTACAAATAATTTCCGATAAAGGATTATCCATTGGGGCTTATTGTTCACTTAAACTTGAAGAACAAAAAATTGGCGAATGGTACGGTTTGGATGCTTTGCGTACATGTTTCTTAGACTATATAGAAGCAATATATACAATGATTTCAACCGTCTACCTGTTCCATTCATTGTTCTACTTGTCGAAAGTAACAAATAATTTCCGTTAAAGTATTAACAATGGGGCTCGTAGTTCACTTAAACTTGAAGAACAATAAATTGGCGAATTGTACTGTTTGGATGTTTTGCATATATGTTTCTTAGACTATATAGAAGCAACATATACAATGATTTCAACCGTCTACCTGTTCCATTCATTGTTCTACTTGTCGAAAGTTACAAATAATTTCCGATAAAGGATTAACCATTGGGGCTTATTGTTCACTTAAACTTGAAGAACAAAAAATTGGCGAATGGTACTGTTTGGATGCTTTGCGTACATGTTTCTTAGACTATATAGTAGCAATATATACAATGATTTCAACCGTCTACCTGTTCCATTCATTGTTCTACTTGTCGAAAGTTACAAATAATTTCCGATAAAGGATTATCCATTGGGGCTTATTGTTCACTTAAACTTGAAGAACAAAAAATTGGCGAATGGTACGGTTTGGATGCTTTGCGTACATGTTTCTTAGACTATATAGAAGCAATATATACAATGATTTCAACCGTCTACCTGTTCCATTCATTGTTCTACTTGTCGAAATTTACAAATAATTTCCTTTAAAGGATTAACAATGGGGCTCGTAGTTCACTTAAACTTGAAGAACAAAAAATTGGCGAATTGTACTGTTTGGATGCTTTGCATATATGTTTCTTAGACTATATAGAAGCAATATATACAAAGATTTCAACCGTCTAACTGTTCCATTCATTGTTCTACTTGTCGAAAATTACAAATAATTTCCGATAAAGGATTAACCATTGGGGCTTATTGTTCACTTAAACTTGAAGAACAAAAAATTGGCGAATGGTACTGTTTGGATGCTTTGCGTACATGTTTCTTAGACTATATAGAAGCAATATATACAATGATTTCAACCGTCTACCTGTTCCATTCATTGTTCTACTTGTCGAAAGTAACAAATAATTTCCGTTAAAGGATTAACAATGGGGCCGTAGTTCACTTAAACTTGAAGAACAAAAAATTGGCGAATGGTACTGTTTGGATGCTTTGCATATATGTTTCTTAGACTATATAGAAGCAATATATACAAAGATTTCAACCGTCTACGTGTTCCAATCATTGTTCTACTTGTCGAAATTTACAAATAATTTCCTTTAAGGGATTAACAATGGGGCTCGTTGTTCACTTAAACTTGAAGAACAATAAATTGGCGAATTGTACTGTTTGTATGCTTTGCATATATGTTTCTTAGACTATATAGAAGCAATATATACAAAGATTTCAACCGTCTACGTGTTCCAATCATTGTTCTACTTGTCGAAATTTACAAATAATTTCCTTTAAAGGATTAACAATGGGGCTCGTAGTTCACTTAAACTTGAAGAACAATAAATTGGCGAATTGTACTGTTTGGATGTTTTGCATATATGTTTCTTAGACTATATAGAAGCAATATATACAAAGATTTCAACCGTCTACCTGTTCCATTCATTGTTCTACTTGTCGAAAGTTACAAATAATTTCCGATAAAGGATTATCCATTGGGGCTTATTGTTCACTTAAACTTGAAGAACAAAAAATTGGCGAATGGTACGGTTTGGATGCTTTGCGTACATGTTTCTTAGACTATATAGAAGCAATATATACAATGATTTCAACCGTCTACCTGTTCCATTCATTGTTCTACTTGTCGAAAGTAACAAATAATTTCCGTTAAAGTATTAACAATGGGGCTCGTAGTTCACTTAAACTTGAAGAACAATAAATTGGCGAATTGTACTGTTTGGATGTTTTGCATATATGTTTCTTAGACTATATAGAAGCAACATATACAATGATTTCAACCGTCTACCTGTTCCATTCATTGTTCTACTTGTCGAAAGTTACAAATAATTTCCGATAAAGGATTAACCATTGGGGCTTATTGTTCACTTAAACTTGAAGAACAAAAAATTGGCGAATGGTACGGTTTGGATGCTTTGCGTACATGTTTCTTAGACTATATAGAAGCAATATATACAATGATTTCAACCGTCTACCTGTTCCATTCATTGTTCTACTTGTCGAAAATTACAAATAATTTCCGATAAAGGATTAACCATTGGGGCTTATTGTTCACTTAAACTTGAAGAACAAAAAATTGGCGAATGGTACAGTTTGGATGCTTTGCGTACATGTTTCTTAGACTATATAGAAGCAATATATACAATGATTTCAACCGTCTACCTGTTCCATTCATTGTTCTACTTGCCGAAAGTAACAAATAATTTCCGTTAAAGTATTAACAATGGGGCTCGTAGTTCACTTAAACTTGAAGAACAATAAATTGGCGAATTGTACTGTTTGGATGTTTTGCATATATGTTTCTTAGACTATATAGAAGCAATATATACAAAGATTTCAACCGTCTACCTGTTCTATTCATTGTTCTACTTGTCGAAAGTTACAAATAATTTCCGATAAAGGATTAACAATGGGGCTCGTAGTTCACTTAAACCTGAAGAACAAAAAATTGGCGAATTGTACTGTTTGGATGCTTTGCATATATGTTTCTTAGACTATATAGAAGCAATATATAGAAAGATTTCAACCGTCTACCTGTTCTATTCATTGTTCTACTTGTAGAAAGTTACAAATAATTTCCGTTTCATGAATATCAATGGGGCTCGTTGTTCACCTAATCTTAAAGAACAAAAAATTGGCGAATGGTACTGTTTGGATGTTTTGCATATATGTTTCTTAGACTATATAGAAGCAATATGTACAATGATTTCAACCGTCTTCGTGTTCCAATCATTGTTCTACTTGTCGAAAATTACAAATAATTTCCTTTAAAGGATTAACAATGGGGCTCGTTGTTCACTTAAACTTGAAGAACAATAAATTGGCGAATTGTACTGTTTGGATGCTTTGCATATATGTTTCTTAGACTATATAGAAGCAATATATACAAAGATTTCAACCGTCTACCTGTTCCATTCATTGTTCTACTTGTCGAAAATTACAAATAATTTCCGATAAAGGATTAACCATTGGGGCTTATTGTTCACTTAAACTTGAAGAACAAAAAATTGGCGAATGGTACTGTTTGGATGCTTTTCGTACATGTTTCTTAGACTATATAGAAGCAATATATACAATTATTTCAACCGTCTGCCTGTTCCATTCATTGTTCTACTTGTCGAAAGTAACAAATAATTTCCGTTAAAGTATTAACAATGGGGCTAGTAGTTCACTTAAACTTGAAGAACAAAAAATTGGCGAATTGTACTGATTGGATGCTTTGAATATATGTTTTTTAGACTATATGGGAGCAATATATAAAATGATTTCAACAGTCTACCTGTCCCATTCATTGTTCTACTTGTCTAAATTTACAAATAATTTCCTTTAAAGGATTAGCAATGGGGCTCGTTGTTCACTTAAACTTGAAGAACAATAAATTGGCGAATGGTACGGTTTGGATGCTTTGCGTACATGTTTCTTAGACTATATAGTAGCAATATATACAATGATTTCAACCGTCTACCTGTTCCATTCATTGTTCTACTTGTCGAAAGTAACAAATAATTTCCGTTAAAGTATTAACAATGGGGCTCGTAGTTCACTTAAACTTGAAGAACAATAAATTGGCGAATTGTACTGTTTGGATGTTTTGCATATATGTTTCTTAGACTATATAGAAGCAACATATACAATGATTTCAACCGTCTACCTGTTCCATTCATTGTTCTACTTGTCGAAAGTTACAAATAATTTCCGATAAAGGATTAACCATTGGGGCTTATTGTTCACTTAAACTTGAAGAACAATAAATTGGCGAATTGTACTGTTTGGATGTTTTGCATATATGTTTCTTAGACTATATAGAAGCAATATATACAAAGATTTCAACCGTCTACCTGTTCTATTCATTGTTCTACTTGTCGAAAGTTACAAATAATTTCCGATAAAGGATTAACAATGGGGCTCGTAGTTCACTTAAACCTGAAGAACAAAAAATTGGCGAATTGTACTGTTTGGATGCTTTGCATATATGTTTCTTAGACTATATAGAAGCAATATATAGAAAGATTTCAACCGTCTACCTGTTCTATTCATTGTTCTACTTGTAGAAAGTTACAAATAATTTCCGTTTCATGATTATCAATGGGGCTCGTTGTTCACCTAATCTTAAAGAACAAAAAATTGGCGAATGGTACTGTTTGGATGTTTTGCATATATGTTTCTTAGACTATATAGAAGCAATATGTACAATGATTTCAACCGTCTTCGTGTTCCAATCATTGTTCTACTTGTCGAAAATTACAAATAATTTCCTTTAAAGGATTAACAATGGGGCTCGTTGTTCACTTAAACTTGAAGAACAATAAATTGGCGAATTGTACTGTTTGGATGCTTTGCATATATGTTTCTTAGACTATATAGAAACAATATATACAAAGATTTCAACCGTCTACCTGTTCCATTCATTGTTCTACTTGTCGAAAATTACAAATAATTTCCGATAAAGGATTAACCATTGGGGCTTATTGTTCACTTAAACTTGAAGAACAAAAAATTGGCGAATGGTACTGTTTGGATGCTTTTCGTACATGTTTCTTAGACTATATAGAAGCAATATATACAATTATTTCAACTGTCTGCCTGTTCCATTCATTGTTCTACTTGTCGAAAGTAACAAATAATTTCCGTTAAAGTATTAACAATGGGGCTAGTAGTTCACTTAAACTTGAAGAACAAAAAATTGGCGAATTGTACTGATTGGATGCTTTGAATATATGTTTTTTAGACTATATGGGAGCAATATATAAAATGATTTCAACAGTCTACCTGTCCCATTCATTGTTCTACTTGTCTAAATTTACAAATAATTTCCTTTAAAGGATTAACAATGGGGCTCGTTGTTCACTTAAACTTGAAGAACAATAAATTGGCGAATGGTACGGTTTGGATGCTTTGCGTACATGTTTCTTAGACTATATAGAAGCAATATATACAATGATTTCAACCGTCTAACTGTTCCATTCATTGTTCTACTTGTCGAAAATTACAAATAATTTCCGATAAAGGATTAACCATTGGGGCTTATTGTTCACTTAAACTTGAAGAACAAAAAATTGGCGAATGGTACTGTTTGGATGCTTTGCGTACATGTTTCTTAGACTATATTGAAGCAATATATACAATGATTTCAACCGTCTACCTGTTCCATTCATTGTTCTACATGTCGAAATATACAAATAATTTCCTTTAAAGGATTAACAATGGGGCCCGTAGTTCACTTAAACTTGAAGAACAAAAAATTGGCGAATGGTACTGTTTGGATGCTTTGCATATATGTTTCTTAGACTATATAGAAGCAATATATACAAAGATTTCAACCGTCTACGTGTTCCAATCATTGTTCTACTTGTCGAAATTTACAAATAATTTCCTTTAAAGGATTAACAATGGGGCTCGTTGTTCACTTAAACTTGAAGAACAATAAATTGGCGAATTGTACTGTTTGGATGCTTTGCATATATGTTTCTTAGACTATATAGAAACAATATATACAAAGATTTCAACCGTCTACCTGTTCCATTCATTGTTCTACTTGTCGAAAATTACAAATAATTTCCGATAAAGGATTAACCATTGGGGCTTATTGTTCACTTAAACTTGAAGAACAAAAAATTGGCGAATGGTACTGTTTGGATGCTTTGCGTACATGTTTCTTAGACTATATAGAAGCAATATATACAATGATTTCAACCGTCTACCTGTTCCATTCATTGTTCTACATGTCGAAATATACAAATAATTTCCTTTAAAGGATTAACAATGGGGCCCGTAGTTCACTTAAACTTGAAGAACAATAAATTGGCGAATTGTACTGTTTGGATGTTTTGCATATATGTTTCTTAGACTATATAGAAGCAATATATACAAAGATTTCAACCGTCTACCTGTTCTATTCATTGTTCTACTTGTCTAAATTTACAAATAATTTCCTTTAAAGGATTAACAATGGGGCTCGTTGTTCACTTAAACTTGAAGAACAATAAATTGGCGAATGTTACTGTTTAGATGCTTTGCATATATGTTTCTTTGACTATATAGAAGCAATATATACAAAGATTTCAACCGTCTACCTGTTCCATTCATTGTTCTACTTATCGAAAATTACAAATAATTTCCGATAAAGGATTAACCATTGGGGCTCATTTTTCACTTAAACTTGAAGAACAAAAAATTGGCGAATGGTACTGTTTGGATGTTTTGCATATATGTTTCTTAGAGTATATAGAAGCAATATGTACAATGATTTCAACCGTCTACGTGTTCCAATCATTGTTCTACTTGTCGAAATTTACAAATAATTTCCGATAAAGGATTAACCATTGGGGCTTATTGTTCACTTAAACTTGAAGAACAAAAAATACGCGGATTGTACTGTTTGGATCCTTTGCATATATGTTTCCTAGACTATATAGAAGCAATATATACACAGATTTCAGCCGTCTACCTTTTCCATTCATTGTTCTACTTGTCTAAATTTACAAATAATTTCCTTTAAAGGATTAACAATGGGGCTCGTTGTTCACTTAAACTTGAAGAACAATAAATTGGCGAATTGTACTGTTTGGATGCTTTGCATATATGTTTCTTAGACTATATAGAAGCAATATATACAAAGATTTCAACCGTCTACCTGTTCCATTCATTGTTCTACTTGTCGAAAATTACAAATAATTTCCGATAAAGGATTAACCATTGGGGCTTATTGTTCACTTAAACTTGAAGAACAAAAAATTGGCGAATGGTACTGTTTGGATGCTTTGCGTACATGTTTCTTAGACTATATAGAAGCAATATATACAATGATTTCAACCGTCTACCTGTTCCATTCATTGTTCTACATGTCGAAATATACAAATAATTTCCTTTAAAGGATTAACAATGGGGCCCGTAGTTCACTTAAACTTGAAGAACAAAAAATTGGCGAATGGTACTGTTTGGATGCTTTGCATATATGTTTCTTAGACTATATAGAAGCAATATATACAAAGATTTCAACCGTCTACGTGTTCCAATCATTGTTCTACTTGTCGAAATTTACAAATAATTTCCTTTAAGGGATTAACAATGGGGCTCGTTGTTCACTTAAACTTGAAGAACAATAAATTGGCGAATTGTACTGTTTGGATGCTTTGCATATATGTTTCTTAGACTATATAGAAGCAATATATACAAAGATTTCAACCGTCTACGTGTTCCAATCATTGTTCTACTTGTCGTAATTTACAAATAATTTCCTTTAAAGGATTAACAATGGGGCTCGTTGTTCACTTAAACTTGAAGAACAATAAATTGGCGAATTGTACTGTTTGGATGCTTTGCATATATGTTTCTTAGACTATATAGAAACAATATATACAAAGATTTCAACCGTCTACCTGTTCCATTCATTGTTCTACTTGTCGAAAATTACAAATAATTTCCGATAAAGGATTAACCATTGGGGCTTATTGTTCACTTAAACTTGAAGAACAAAAAATTGGCGAATGGTACGGTTTGGATGCTTTGCGTACATGTTTCTTAGACTATATAGAAGCAACATATACAATGATTTCAACCGTCTACCTGTTCCATTCATTGTTCTACTTGTCGAAAGTAACAAATAATTTCCTTTAAAGTATTAACAATGGGGCTCGTAGTTCACTTAAACTTGAAGAACAATAAATTGGCGAATTGTACTGTTTGGATGTTTTGCATATATGTTTCTTAGACTATATAGAAGCAACATATACAATGATTTCAACCGTCTACCTGTTCCATTCATTGTTCTACTTGTCGAAAGTTACAAATAATTTCCGATAAAGGATTAACCATTGGGGCTTATTGTTCACTTAAAATTGAAGAACAAAAAATTGGCGAATGGTACGGTTTGGATGCTTTGCGTACATGTTTCTTAGACTATATAGAAGCAATATATACAATGATTTCAACCGTCTACCTGTTCCATTCATTGTTCTACTTGTCGAAAATTACAAATAATTTCCGATAAAGGATTAACCATTGGGGCTTATTGTTCACTTAAACTTGAAGAACAAAAAATTGGCGAATGGTACAGTTTGGATGTTTTGCATATATGTTTCTTAGACTATATAGAAGCAATATATACAAAGATTTCAACCGTCTACCTGTTCTATTCATTGTTCTACTTGTCGAAAGTTACAAATAATTTCCGATAAGGGATTAACAATGGGGCTCGTAGTTCACTTAAACCTGAAGAACAAGAAATTGGCGAATTGTACTGTTTGGATGCTTTGCATATATGTTTCTTAGACTATATAGAAGCAATATATACAAAGATTTCAACCGTCTACGTGTTCCAATCATTGTTCTACTTGTCGAAATTTACAAATAATTTCCTTTAAGGGATTAACAATGGGGCTCGTTGTTCACTTAAACTTGAAGAACAATAAATTGGCGAATTGTACTGTTTGGATGCTTTGCATATATGTTTCTTAGACTATATAGAAACAATATATACAAAGATTTCAACCGTCTACCTGTTCCATTCATTGTTCTACTTGTCGAAAATTACAAATAATTTCCGATAAAGGATTAACCATTGGGGCTTATTGTTCACTTAAACTTGAAGAACAAAAAATTGGCGAATGGTACGGTTTGGATGCTTTGCGTACATGTTTCTTAGACTATATAGAAGCAACATATACAATGATTTCAACCGTCTACCTGTTCCATTCATTGTTCTACTTGTCGAAAGTAACAAATAATTTCCTTTAAAGTATTAACAATGGGGCTCGTAGTTCACTTAAACTTGAAGAACAATAAATTGGCGAATTGTACTGTTTGGATGTTTTGCATATATGTTTCTTAGACTATATAGAAGCAACATATACAATGATTTCAACCGTCTACCTGTTCCATTCATTGTTCTACTTGTCGAAAGTTACAAATAATTTCCGATAAAGGATTAACCATTGGGGCTTATTGTTCACTTAAACTTGAAGAACAAAAAATTGGCGAATGGTACGGTTTGGATGCTTTGCGTACATGTTTCTTAGACTATATAGAAGCAATATATACAATGATTTCAACCGTCTACCTGTTCCATTCATTGTTCTACTTGTCGAAAATTACAAATAATTTCCGATAAAGGATTAACCATTGGGGCTTATTGTTCACTTAAACTTGAAGAACAAAAAATTGGCGAATGGTACAGTTTGGATGCTTTGCGTACATGTTTCTTAGACTATATAGAAGCAATATATACAATGATTTCAACCGTCTACCTGTTCCATTCATTGTTCTACTTGTCGAAAGTTACAAATAATTTCCGATAAAGGATTAACCATTGGGGCTTATTGTTCACTTAAAATTGAAGAACAAAAAATTGGCGAATGGTACGGTTTGGATGCTTTGCATATATGTTTCTTAGACTATATAGAAGCAATATATACAAAGATTTCAACCGTCTACCTGTTCTATTCATTGTTCTACTTGTCGAAAGTTACAAATAATTTCCGATAAAGGATTAACAATGGGGCTCGTAGTTCACTTAAACCTGAAGAACAAAAAATTGGCGAATTGTACTGTTTGGATGCTTTGCATATATGTTTCTTAGACTATATAGAAGCAATATATAGAAAGATTTCAACCGTCTACCTGTTCTATTCATTGTTCTACTTGTAGAAAGTTACAAATAATTTCCGTTTCATGATTATTAATGGGGCTCGTTGTTCACCTAATCTTAAAGAACAAAAAATTGGCGAATGGTACTGTTTGGATGTTTTGCATATATGTTTCTTAGACTATATAGAAACAATATATACAAAGATTTCAACCGTCTACCTGTTCCATTCATTGTTCTACTTGTCGAAAATTACAAATAATTTCC
The DNA here is from genome assembly GCA_963989415.1 of Cerceris ruficornis. Lineage (NCBI taxonomy): Eukaryota > Metazoa > Arthropoda > Insecta > Hymenoptera > Crabronidae > Cerceris > Cerceris ruficornis. The sequence continues at coordinate 2,220,018 of CAXDIW010000109.1, forward strand.
GATAAAGGATTAACCATTGGGGCTTATTGTTCACTTAAACTTGAAGAACAAAAAATTGGCGAATGGTACGGTTTGGATGCTTTGCGTACATGTTTCTTAGACTATATAGAAGCAACATATACAATGATTTCAACCGTCTACCTGTTCCATTCATTGTTCTACTTGTCGAAAGTAACAAATAATTTCCTTTAAAGTATTAACAATGGGGCTCTTAGTTCACTTAAACTTGAAGAACAATAAATTGGCGAATTGTACTGTTTGGATGCTTTGCATATATGTTTCTTAGACTATATGGAAGCAATATATACAAAGATTTCAACCGTCTACGAGTTCCAATCATTGTTCTACTTGTAGAAAGTTACAATTAATTTCCGTTAAAGGATTAACAATGGGGCTCGTAGTTCACTTAAACTTGAAGAACAAAAAATTGGCGAATTGTACTGTTTGGATGCTTTGCATATATGTTTCTTAGACTATATAGAAGCAATATATACAATGATTTCAACCGTCTACCTGTTCCATTCATTGTTCTACTTGTCGAAAATTACAAATAATTTCCGATAAAGGATTAACCATTGGGGCTTATTGTTCACTTAAACTTGAAGAACAAAAAATTGGCGAATGGTACAGTTTGGATGCTTTGCGTACATGTTTCTTAGACTATATAGAAGCAATATATACAATGATTTCAACCGTCTACCTGTTCCATTCATTGTTCTACTTGTCGAAAGTTACAAATAATTTCCGATAAAGGATTAACCATTGGGGCTCATTGTTCACTTAAACTTGAAGAACATAAAATTGGCGAATTGTACTGTTTGGATGCTTTGCATATATGTTTCTTAGACTATAAAGAAGCGATATATACAATGATTTCAACAGTCTACCTTTTCCATTCATTGTTCTACTTATCGAAATTTACAAACAATTTCCGTTAAAGGATTAACAATGGGGATCGTAGTTCACTTAAACTTAAAGAACAAAAAATTGGCGAAATGTACTGTTTGGATGCTTGCCATATATGTTTCTTAGACTATATAGAAGCATTATATAGAAAGATTTCAACCGCCTACCTGTTCCATTCATTGTTCTACTTCTCGAAATTTACAAATAATTTCCTTTAAAGCATTAACAATGGGGCTCGTAGTTCACTTAAACTTGAAGAACAAAAAATTGGCGAATTGTACTGTTTGGATGCTTTGCATATATGTTTCTTAGACTATATAGAAGCAATATATAGAAAGACTTCACTCGTCTACCTGTACTATTCATTGTTCTACTTGTAGAAAGTTACAAATAATTTCCGTTTCATGATTATCAATGGGGCTCGTTGTTCACTTAAACTTGAAGAACAAAAAATTGGCGTATGGTAATGTTTGGATGATTTGCATATATGTTTCTTAGACTATACGGAAGCAATATATACAAATATTTCAACCGTCTACCTGTTCCATTCATTGTTCTACATGTCGAAAGTTACAAATAATTTCCGATAAAGGATTAACAATGGGGCTCATTGTTCACTTAAACTTGAAGAACAAAAAATTGGCGAATGGTACTGTTTGGATGCTTTGCATATATGTTTCTTAGACTATATGGAAGCAATATATACAAAGATTTCAACCGTCTACGTGTTCCAATCATTGTTCTACTTGTCGAAAATTACAAATAATTTACTTTAAAGGATTAACAATGGGGCTCGTAGTTCACTTAAACTTGAAGATCAAATAATTGGCGAATTGTACTGTTTGGATGCTTTGCATATATGTTTCTTAGATTATATAGAAGCAATATATACATAGATTTCAACCGTCTACCTGTTCCATTCATTGTTCTACTTGTCGAAATTTACAAATAATTTCCTTTAAAGGATTAACAATGGGGCTCGTAGTTCACTTAAACTTGAAGATCAAATAATTGGCGAATTGTACTTTTTGGATGCTTTGCATATATGTTTCTTAGACTATATAGAAGCAACATATACAAAGATTTCAACCGTCTACCTGTTCTATTCATTGTTCTACTTGTAGAAAGTTACAAATAATTTCCGTTTCATGATTATCAATGGGGCTCGTTGTTCACTTATATTTGAAGAACAAAAAATTGGCGAATGGTACTGTTTGGATGCTTTGCATATATGTTTCTCAGATAATATAGAAGCAATATATACAAAGATTTCAACCGTCTACCTGTTCCATTCATTTTTCTACTTGTCGAAAATTACAAATAATTTCCGATAAAGGATTAACCATTGGGGCTCATTGTTCACTAAACTTGAAGAACAAAAAATTGGCGAATTGTACTGTTTGGATGCTTTGCATATATGTTTGTTAGACTATATAGAAGCAATATATACAAAGATTTCAACCGTCTACGTGTTCCAATCATTGTTCTACTTGTCGAAATTTACGAATAATTTCCTTTAAAGGATTAACAATGGGGCTCGTTGTTCACTTAAACTTGAAGAACAATAAATTCGCGAATTGTACTGTTTGGATGCTTTGCATATATGTTTCTTAGACTATATAGAAGCAATATATACATTGATTTCAACCGGCTACCTGTTCCATTCATTGTTCTACTTGTCGCAAGTTACAAATAATTTCCGTTAAAGTAATAACAATGGGGCTCGTAGTTCACTTAAACTTGAAGATCAAATAATTGGCGAATTCTACTGTTTGGATTCTTTGCATATATGTTTCTTAGACTATACAGAAGCAATATATACAATGATTTCAACAGTCTACCTGTTCCATTCATTGTTCTACTTGTTGAAATTTACAAATAATTTCCTTTAAAGGATTAACAATGGGGCTCGTAGTTCACTTAAACTTGAAGATCAAAAAATTGGCGAATGGTACTGTTTGGATGCTTTGCATATATGTTTCTTAGATTATATAGTAGCAATATATACAAAGATTTCAACCGTCTACCTGTTCCATTCATTGTTCTACTTGTCGAAATTTACAAATAATTTCCTTTAAATGATTAACAATGGGGCTCGTTGTTCACTTAAACTTGAAGAACAATAAATTGGCGAATTGTACTGTTTGGATGCCTTGCATATATGTTTCTTAGACTATATAGAAGCAATATATACAAAGATTTCAACCGTGTACCTGTTCCATTCATTGTTCTACTTGTCGAAATTTACAAATAATTTCCGATAAACGATTAACCATTGGGGCTCATTGTTCACTTAAACTTGAAGAACAAAAAATTGGCGAATCGTACTGTTTGGATGCTTTGCATATATGTTTCTTAGACTATATAGAAGCAATATATACAAAGGTTTCAACCGCCTACCTGTTCCATTCAGTGTTCTACTTGTCGAAAGTTACAAATAATTTCCGATAAAGGATTAACAATGGGTCTCATTGTTCACATAAACTTGAAGAACAAAAAATTGGCGAATGGTACTGTTTGGATGCTTTGCATATATGTTTCTTAGACTATATGGAAGCAATATATACAAAGATTTCAACCGTCTACGTGTTCCAATCATTGTTCTACTTGTCGAAATTTACAAATAATTTCCTTTAAAGGATTAAAAATGGGGCTCGTTGTTCAGTTAAACTTGAAGAACAATAAATTCGCGAATTGTACTGTTTGGATGCTTTGCATATATGTTTCTTAGACTATATAGAAGCAATATATACATTGATTTCAACCGGCTACCTGTTCCATTCATTGTTCTACTTGTCGCAAGTTACAAATAATTTCCGTTAAAGTATTAACAATGGGGCTCGTAGTTCACTTAAACTTGAAGATCAAATAATTGGCGAATTGTACTGTTTGGATTCTTTGCATATATGTTTCTTAGACTATACAGAAGCAATATATACAAAGATTTCAACCATCTACGTGTTCCAATCATTGTTCTACTTGTCGAAATTTACAAATAATTTCCTTTAAAGGATTAACAATGGGGCTCGTTGTTCACTTAAACTTTAAGAACAAAAGATTGGCGAATGGTACTGTTTGGATGCTTTGCATATATGTTTCTTAGACTATATAGACGCAATATATACAATGATTTCAACCGTCTACCCGTTCTATTCATTGTTCTACTTGTAGAAACTTACAAATAATTTCCGTTTCATGATTATCAATGGAGCTCGTAGTTCACTTAAACTTGAAGATCAAATAATTGGCGAATTGTACTGTTTGGATTCTTTGCATATATGTATCTTAGACTATACAGAAGCAATATATACAAAGGTTTCAACCGTCTACCTGTTCCATTCATTGTTCTACTTGTCGAAGTTTACAAATAATTTCCTTTAAAGGATTAACAATGGGGCTCGTTGTTCACTTAAACTTGAAGAACAATAAATTGGCGAATTGTACTGTTTGCATGCTTTGCATATATGTTTCTTAGACTATTTAGAAGCAATATACACAAAGATTTCAACCGTCTACCTGTTCCATTCATTGTTCTACTTGTCGAAGTTTACAAATAATTTCCTTTAAAGGATTAACAATGGGGCTCGTTGTTCACTTAAACTTGAAGAACAAAAAATTGGCGAATGGTACTGTTTGGATGCTTTGCATATATGTTTCTTAGATTATATAGAAGCAATACATACAATGATTTCAACCGTCTACCTATTCCATTCATTGTTCTACTTGCCGAAATTTACAAATAATTTCCTTTAAAGGATTAACAATGGGACTCGTCGTTCACTTAAACTTGAAGAACAAGAAATTCGCGAATTGTACTGTTTGGATGCTTTGCATATATGTTTCTTAGACTATATAGAAGCAACATATACAATGATTTCAACCGTCTACCTGTTCCATTCATTGTTCTACTTGTCGAAAATTACAAATAATTTCCTTTAAAAGATTAACAATGGGGCTCGTAGTTCACTTAAACTTGAAGAACAAAAAATTGGCGAATTGTACTGTTTGGATGCTTTGAATATATGTTTCTTATATTATATAGAAGCAATATATACAAATATTTCAACCGTCTACCTGTTCCATTCATTGTTCTACTTGTTGAAAATTACAAATAATTTCCGATAAAGGATTAACAATTGGGGCTCATTGTTCACTTAAACTTGAAGACCAAAAAATTGGCAAATGGTACTGTTTGGATGCTTTGCGTACATGTTTCTTAGACTATATGGAAGCAATATATACAAAGATTTCAACCGTCTACGTGTTCCATTCATTGTTCTACTTGTCGAAATTTACAAATAATTTCCTTTAAAGGATTAACAATTGGGCTCGTTGTACACATAAACTTGAAGAACAAAAAATTGGCGAATTGTACTGTTTGGATGCTTTGCATATATGTTTCTTAGACTATGTAGACGCAATATATACAATGATTTCAACCGTCTACCTATTCCATTCATTGTTCTACTTGCCGAAATTTACAAATAATTTCCTTTAAAGGATTAACAATGGGGCTCGTAGTTCACTTAAACTTGAAGAACAAAAAATTGGCGAATGGTACTGTTTGGATGCTTTGCATATATGTTTCTTAGACTATATAGAAGCAATATATACAAAGGTTTCAACCGCCTACCTGTTCCATTCAGTGTTCTACTTGTCGAAAGTTACAAATAATTTCCGATAAAGGATTAACAATGGGTCTCATTGTTCACATAAACTTGAAGAACAAAAAATTTGCGAATGGTACTGTTTGGATGCTTTGCATATATGTTTCTTAGACTATATGGAAGCAATATATACAAAGATTTCAACCGTCTACGTGGTCCAATCATTGTTCTACTTGTCGAAATTTACAAATAATTTCCTTTAAAGGATTAACAATGGGGCTCGTTGTTCACTTAAACTTGAAGAACAAAAAATTGGCGAATGGTACTGTTTGGATGCTTTGCATACATGTTTCTTAGATTATATAGAAGCAATATATACAAAGATTTCAACCGTCTACCTGTTCCATTCATTGTTCTGCTTGTCGAAAATTACAAGTAATTTCCGATAAAGGATTAACCATTGGGGCTCATTGTTCACTTAAACTTGAAGAACCAAAAATTGGCGAATGGTACTGTTTGGATGTTTTGCGTACATGTTTCTTAGACTATATGGAAGCAATATATACAAAGATTTCAACCGTCTACGTGTTCCAATCATTGTTCTACTTGTAGAAAGTTACAATTAATTTCCGTTAAAGGATTAACAATGGGGCTCGTAGTTCACTTAAACTTGAAGAACAAAAAATTGGCGAATTGTACTGTTTGGATGCTTTGAATATATGTTTCTTATATTATATAGAAGCAATATATACAAATATTTCAACCGTCTACCTGTTCCATTCATTGTTCTACTTGTTGAAAATTACAAATAATTTCCGATAAAGGATTAACAATTGGGGCTCATTGTTCACTTAAACTTGAAGACCAAAAAATTGGCAAATGGTACTGTTTGGATGCTTTGCGTACATGTTTCTTAGACTATATGGAAGCAATATATACAAAGATTTCAACCGTCTACGTGTTCCATTCATTGTTCTACTTGTCGAAATTTACAAATAATTTCCTTTAAAGGATTAACAATTGGGCTCGTTGTACACATAAACTTGAAGAACAAAAAATTGGCGAATTGTACTGTTTGGATGCTTTGCATATATGTTTCTTAGACTATGTAGACGCAATATATACAATGATTTCAACCGTCTACCTATTCCATTCATTGTTCTACTTGCCGAAATTTACAAATAATTTCCTTTAAAGGATTAACAATGGGGCTCGTAGTTCACTTAAACTTGAAGAACAAAAAATTGGCGAATGGTACTGTTTGGATGCTTTGCATATATGTTTCTTAGACTATATAGAAGCAATATATACAAAGGTTTCAACCGCCTACCTGTTCCATTCAGTGTTCTACTTGTCGAAAGTTACAAATAATTTCCGATAAAGGATTAACAATGGGTCTCATTGTTCACATAAACTTGAAGAACAAAAAATTTGCGAATGGTACTGTTTGGATGCTTTGCATATATGTTTCTTAGACTATATGGAAGCAATATATACAAAGATTTCAACCGTCTACGTGGTCCAATCATTGTTCTACTTGTCGAAATTTACAAATAATTTCCTTTAAAGGATTAACAATGGGGCTCGTTGTTCACTTAAACTTGAAGAACAAAAAATTGGCGAATGGTACTGTTTGGATGCTTTGCATACATGTTTCTTAGATTATATAGAAGCAATATATACAAAGATTTCAACCGTCTACCTGTTCCATTCATTGTTCTGCTTGTCGAAAATTACAAGTAATTTCCGATAAAGGATTAACCATTGGGGCTCATTGTTCACTTAAACTTGAAGAACCAAAAATTGGCGAATGGTACTGTTTGGATGTTTTGCGTACATGTTTCTTAGACTATATGGAAGCAATATATACAAAGATTTCAACCGTCTACGTGTTCCAATCATTGTTCTACTTGTAGAAAGTTACAATTAATTTCCGTTAAAGGATTAACAATGGGGCTCGTAGTTCACTTAAACTTGAAGAACAAAAAATTGGCGAATTGTACTGTTTGGATGCTTTGCATATATGTTTCTTAGACTATATAGAAGCAATATATACAAATGTTTCAACCGCCTACCTGTTCCATTCAGTGTTCTACTTGTCGAAAGTTACAAATAATTTCCGATAAAGGATTAACAATGGGTCTCATTGTTCACATAAACTTGAAGAACAAAAAATTGGCGAATGGTACTGTTTGGATGCTTTGCATATATGTTTCTTAGACTATATGGAAGCAATATATACAAAGATTTCAACCGTCTACGTGTTCCAATCATTGTTCTACTTGTCGAAATTTACAAATAATTTCCGATAAAGGATTAACAATGGGTCTCATTGTTCACATAAACTTGAAGAACAAAAAATTTGCGAATGGTACTGTTTGGATGCTTTGCATATATGTTTCTTAGACTATATGGAAGCAATATATACAAAGATTTCAACCGTCTACGTGGTCCAATCATTGTTCTACTTGTCGAAATTTACAAATAATTTCCTTTAAAGGATTAACAATGGGGCTCGTTGTTCACTTAAACTTGAAGAACAAAAAATTGGCGAATGGTACTGTTTGGATGCTTTGCATACATGTTTCTTAGATTATATAGAAGCAATATATACAAAGATTTCAACCGTCTACGCGTTCCAATCATTTTTCTACTTGTCGAAATTTACGAATAATTTCCTTTAAAGGATTAACAATGGGGCTCGTTGTTCACTTAAACTTGAAGAACAATAAATTCGCGAATTGTACTGTTTGGATGCTTTGCATATATGTTTCTTAGACTATATAGAAGCAATATATACATTGATTTCAACCGGCTACCTGTTCCATTCATTGTTCTACTTGTCGCAAGTTACAAATAATTTCCGTTAAAGTATTAACAATGGGGCTCGTAGTTCACTTAAACTTGAAGATCAAATAATTGGCGAATTCTACTGTTTGGATTCTTTGCATATATGTTTCTTAGACTATACAGAAGCAATATATACAATGATTTCAACAGTCTACCTGTTCCATTCATTGTTCTACTTGTTGAAATTTACAAATAATTTCCTTTAAAGGATTAACAATGGGGCTCGTAGTTCACTTAAACTTGAAGATCAAAAAATTGGCGAATGGTACTGTTTGGATGCTTTGCATATATGTTTCTTAGATTATATAGTAGCAATATATACAAAGATTTCAACCGTCTACCTGTTCCATTCATTGTTCTACTTGTCGAAATTTACAAATAATTTCCTTTAAATGATTAACAATGGGGCTCGTTGTTCACTTAAACTTGAAGAACAATAAATTGGCGAATTGTACTGTTTGGATGCCTTGCATATATGTTTCTTAGACTATATAGAAGCAATATATACAAAGATTTCAACCGTGTACCTGTTCCATTCATTGTTCTACTTGTCGAAATTTACAAATAATTTCCGATAAACGATTAACCATTGGGGCTCATTGTTCACTTAATCTTGAAGAACAAAAAATTGGCGAATCGTACTGTTTGGATGCTTTGCATATATGTTTCTTAGACTATATAGAAGCAATATATACAAAGGTTTCAACCGCCTACCTGTTCCATTCAGTGTTCTACTTGTCGAAAGTTACAAATAATTTCCGATAAAGGATTAACAATGGGTCTCATTGTTCACATAAACTTGAAGAACAAAAAATTGGCGAATGGTACTGTTTGGATGCTTTGCATATATGTTTCTTAGACTATATGGAAGCAATATATACAAAGATTTCAACCGTCTACGTGTTCCAATCATTGTTCTACTTGTCGAAATTTACAAATAATTTCCTTTAAAGGATTAAAAATGGGGCTCGTTGTTCAGTTAAACTTGAAGAACAATAAATTGGCGAATTGTACTGTTTGGATGCTTTGCATATATGTTTCTTAGACTATATAGAAGCAATATATACATTGATTTCAACCGGCTACCTGTTCCATTCATTGTTCTACTTGTCGCAAGTTACAAATAATTTCCGTTAAAGTATTAACAATGGGGCTCGTAGTTCACTTAAACTTGAAGATCAAATAATTGGCGAATTGTACTGTTTGGATTCTTTGCATATATGTATCTTAGACTATACAGAAGCAATATATACAAAGGTTTCAACCGTCTACCTGTTCCATTCATTGTTCTACTTGTCGAAGTTTACAAATAATTTCCTTTAAAGGATTAACAATGGGGCTCGTTGTTCACTTAAACTTGAAGAACAATAAGTTGGCGAATTGTACTGTTTGCATGCTTTGCATATATGTTTCTTAGACTATATAGAAGCAATATATACAAAGGTTTCAACCGCCTACCTGTTCCATTCAGTGTTCTACTTGTCGAAAGTTACAAATAATTTCCGATAAAGGATTAACAATGGGTCTCATTGTTCACATAAACTTGAAGAACAAAAAATTGGCGAATGGTACTGTTTGGATGCTTTGCATATTTGTTTCTTAGACTATATAGAAGCAATATATACAAAGGTTTCAACCGTCTACCTGTTCCATTCATTGTTCTACTTGTCGAAAGTTACAAATAATTTCCGATAAAGGATTAACAATGGGGCTCGTTGTTCACTTAAACTTGAAGAACAATAAATTGGCGAATTGTACTGTTTGGATGCTTTGCATATATGTTTCTTAGACTATATAGAAGCAATATATACAAAGATTTCAACCGTCTACCTGTTCCATTCATTGTTCTACTTGTCGAAAATTACAAATAATTTCCGATAAAGGATTAACCATTTGGGCTTATTGTTCACTTAAACTTGAAGAACAAAAAATTGGCGAATGGTACTGTTTGGATGCTTTGCGTACATGTTTCTTAGACTATATAGAAGCAATATATACAATGATTTCAACCGTCTACCTGTTCCATTCATTGTTCTATTTGTCGAAAGTAACAAATAATTTCCGTTAAAGTATTAACAATGGGGCGCGTAGTTCACTTAAACGTGAAGAACAATAAATTGGCGAATTGTACTGTATGGATGCTTTGCGTACATGTTTCTTAGACTATATAGAAGCAATATATACAATTATTTCAACCGTCTGCCTGTTCCATTCATTGTTCTACTTGTCGAAAGTAACAAATAATTTCCGTTAAAGTATTAACAATGGGGCTAGTAGTTCACTTAAACTTGAAGAACAAAAAATTGGCGAATTGTACTGATTGGATGCTTTGAATATATGTTTTTTAGACTATATGGGAGCAATATATAAAATGATTTCAACAGTCTACCTGTCCCATTCATTGTTCTACTTGTCTAAATTTACAAATAATTTCCTTTAAAGGATTAACAATGGAGCTCGTTGTTCACTTAAACTTGAAGAACAATAAATTGGCGAATAGTACGGTTTGGATGCTTTGCGTACATGTTTCTTAGACTATATAGAAGCAATATATACAATGATTTCAACCGTCTACCTGTTCCATTCATTGTTCTACTTGTCGAAAGTAACAAATAATTTCCGTTAAAGTATTAACAATGGGGCTCGTAGTTCACTTAAACTTGAAGAACAATAAATTGGCGAATTGTACTGTTTGGATGTTTTGCATATATGTTTCTTAGACTATATAGAAGCAATATATACAAAGATTTCAACCGTCTAACTGTTCCATTCATTGTTCTACTTGTCGAAAATTACAAATAATTTCCGATAAAGGATTAACCATTGGGGCTTATTGTTCACTTAAACTTGAAGAACAAAAAATTGGCGAATGGTACTGTTTGGATGCTTTGCGTACATGTTTCTTAGACTATATAGAAGCAATATATACAATGATTTCAACCGTCTACCTGTTCCATTCATTGTTCTACATGTCGAAATATACAAATAATTTCCTTTAAAGGATTAACAATGGGGCCCGTAGTTCACTTAAACTTGAAGAACAAAAAATTGGCGAATGGTACTGTTTGGATGCTTTGCATATATGTTTCTTAGACTATATAGAAGCAATATATACAAAGATTTCAACCGTCTACGTGTTCCAATCATTGTTCTACTTGTCGAAATTTACAAATAATTTCCTTTAAAGGATTAACAATGGGGCTCGTTGTTCACTTAAACTTGAAGAACAATAAATTGGCGAATTGTACTGTTTGGATGCTTTGCATATATGTTTCTTAGACTATATAGAAACAATATATACAAAGATTTCAACCGTCTACCTGTTCCATTCATTGTTCTACTTGTCGAAAATTACAAATAATTTCCGATAAAGGATTAACCATTGGGGCTTATTGTTCACTTAAACTTGAAGAACAAAAAATTGGCGAATGGTACGGTTTGGATGCTTTGCGTACATGTTTCTTAGACTATATAGAAGCAATATATACAATGATTTCAACCGTCTACCTGTTCCATTCATTGTTCTACTTGTCGAAAGTAACAAATAATTTCCGTTAAAGTATTAACAATGGGGCTCGTAGTTCACTTAAACTTGAAGAACAATAAATTGGCGAATTGTACTGTTTGGATGTTTTGCATATATGTTTCTTAGACTATATAGAAGCAATATATACAAAGATTTCAACCGTCTACCTGTTCCATTCATTGTTCTACTTGTCGAAAGTTACAAATAATTTCCGATAAAGGATTATCCATTGGGGCTTATTGTTCACTTAAACTTGAAGAACAAAAAATTGGCGCATGGTACGGTTTGGATGCTTTGCGTACATGTTTCTTAGACTATATAGAAGCAATATATACAATGATTTCAACCGTCTACCTGTTCCATTCATTGTTCTACTTGTCGAAAATTACAAATAATTTCCGATAAAGGATTAACCATTGGGGCTTATTGTTCACTTAAACTTGAAGAACAAAAATTGGCGAATGGTACGGTTTGGATGCTTTGCGTACATGTTTCTTAGACTATATAGAAGCAATATATACAATGATTTCAACAGTCTACCTGTTCCATTCATTGTTCTACTTGTCGAAAGTAACAAATAATTTCCGTTAAAGTATTAACAATGGGGCTCGTAGTTCACTTAAACTTGAAGAACAATAAATTGGCGAATTGTACTGTTTGGATGTTTTGCATATATGTTTCTTAGACTATATAGAAGCAATATATACAAAGATTTCAACCGTCTACCTGTTCTATTCATTGTTCTACCTGTCGAAAGTTACAAATAATTTCCGATAAAGGATTAACAATGGGGCTCGTAGTTCACTTAAACCTGAAGAACAAAAAATTGGCGAATTGTACTGTTTGGATGCTTTGCATATATGTTTCTTAGACTATATAGAAGCAATATATACAAAGATTTCAACCGTCTACGTGTTCCAATCATTGTTCTACTTGTCGAAATTTACAAATAATTTCCTTTAAAGGATTAACAATGGGGCTCGTTGTTCACTTAAACTTGAAGAACAATAAATTGGCGAATTGTACTGTTTGGATGCTTTGCATATATGTTTCTTAGACTATATAGAAACAATATATACAAAGATTTCAACCGTCTACCTGTTCCATTCATTGTTCTACTTGTCGAAAATTACAAATAATTTCCGATAAAGGATTAACCATTGGGGCTTATTGTTCACTTAAACTTGAAGAACAATAAATTGGCGAATTGTACTGTTTGGATGTTTTGCATATATGTTTCTTAGACTATATAGAAGCAATATATACAAAGATTTCAACCGTCTACCTGTTCCATTCATTGTTCTACTTGTCGAAAGTTACAAATAATTTCCGATAAAGGATTATCCATTGGGGCTTATTGTTCACTTAAACTTGAAGAACAAAAAATTGGCGAATGGTACGGTTTGGATGCTTTGCGTACATGTTTCTTAGACTATATAGAAGCAATATATACAATGATTTCAACCGTCTACCTGTTCCATTCATTGTTCTACTTGTCGAAAATTACAAATAATTTCCGATAAAGGATTAACCATTGGGGCTTATTGTTCACTTAAACTTGAAGAACAAAAAATTGGCGAATGGTACGGTTTGGATGCTTTGCGTACATGTTTCTTAGACTATATAGAAGCAATATATACAATGATTTCAACCGTCTACCTGTTCCATTCATTGTTCTACTTGTCGAAAGTAACAAATAATTTCCGTTAAAGTATTAACAATGGGGCTCGTAGTTCACTTAAACTTGAAGAACAATAAATTGGCGAATTGTACTGTTTGGATGTTTTGCATATATGTTTCTTAGACTATATAGAAGCAATATATACAAAGATTTCAACCGTCTACCTGTTCTATTCATTGTTCTACCTGTCGAAAGTTACAAATAATTTCCGATAAAGGATTAACAATGGGGCTCGTAGTTCACTTAAACCTGAAGAACAAAAAATTGGCGAATTGTACTGTTTGGATGCTTTGCATATATGTTTCTTAGACTATATAGAAGCAATATATACAAAGATTTCAACCGTCTACGTGTTCCAATCATTGTTCTACTTGTCGAAATTTACAAATAATTTCCTTTAAAGGATTAACAATGGGGCTCGTTGTTCACTTAAACTTGAAGAACAATAAATTGGCGAATTGTACTGTTTGGATGCTTTGCATATATGTTTCTTAGACTATATAGAAACAATATATACAAAGATTTCAACCGTCTACCTGTTCCATTCATTGTTCTACTTGTCGAAAATTACAAATAATTTCCGATAAAGGATTAACCATTGGGGCTTATTGTTCACTTAAACTTAAAGAACAAAAAATTGGCGAATGGTACTGTTTGGATACTTTGCGTACATGTTTCTTAGACTATATAGAAGCAATATATACAATGATTTCAACCGTCTACCTGTTCCATTCATTGTTCTACATGTCGAAATATACAAATAATTTCCTTTAAAGGATTAACAATGGGGCCCGTAGTTCACTTAAACTTGAAGAACAATAAATTGGCGAATTGTACTGTTTGGATGTTTTGCATATATGTTTCTTAGACTATATAGAAGCAATATATACAAAGATTTCAACCGTCTACCTGTTCTATTCATTGTTCTACTTGTCGAAAGTTACAAATAATTTCCGATAAAGGATTAACAATGGGGCTCGTAGTTCACTTAAACCTGAAGAACAAAAAATTGGCGAATTGTACTGTTTGGATGCTTTGCATATATGTTTCTTAGACTATATAGAAGCAATATATAGAAAGATTTCAACCGTCTACCTGTTCTATTCATTGTTCTACTTGTAGAAAGTTACAAATAATTTCCGTTTCATGATTATCAATGGGGCTCGTTGTTCACCTAATCTTAAAGAACAAAAAATTGGCGAATGGTACTGTTTGGATGTTTTGCATATATGTTTCTTAGACTATATAGAAGCAATATGTACAATGATTTCAACCGTCTTCGTGTTCCAATCATTGTTCTACTTGTCGAAAATTAGAAATAATTTCCTTTAAAGGATTAACAATGGGGCTCGTTGTTCACTTAAACTTGATGAACAATAAATTGGCGAATTGTACTGTTTGGATGCTTTGCATATATGTTTCTTAGACTATATAGAAGCAATATATACAAAGATTTCAACCGTCTACCTGTTCCATTCATTGTTCTACTTGTCGAAAATTACAAATAAT
Source organism: Cerceris ruficornis (assembly GCA_963989415.1). Taxonomy (NCBI): domain Eukaryota; kingdom Metazoa; phylum Arthropoda; class Insecta; order Hymenoptera; family Crabronidae; genus Cerceris; species Cerceris ruficornis. The sequence continues at coordinate 2,235,097 of CAXDIW010000109.1, forward strand.
TTCCGATAAAGGATTAACCATTGGGGCTTATTGTTCACTTAAACTTGAAGAACAAAAAATTGGCGAATGGTACTGTTTGGATGCTTTTCGTACATGTTTCTTAGACTATATAGAAGCAATATATACAATTATTTCAACCGTCTGCCTGTTCCATTCCTTGTTCTACTTGTCGAAAGTAACAAATAATTTCCGTTAAAGTATTAACAATGGGGCTAGTAGTTCACTTAAACTTGAAGAACAAAAAATTGGCGTATTGTACTGATTGGATGCTTTGAATATATGTTTTTTAGACTATATGGGAGCAATATATAAAATGATTTCAACAGTCTACCTGTCCCATTCATTGTTCTACTTGTCTAAATTTACAAATAATTTCCTTTAAAGGATTAACAATGGGGCTCGTTGTTCACTTAAACTTGAAGAACAATAAATTGGCGAATGTTACTGTTTAGATGCTTTGCATATATGTTTCTTTGACTATATAGAAACAATATATACAAAGATTTCAACCGTCTACCTGTTCCATTCATTGTTCTACTTGTCGAAAATTACAAATAATTTCCGATAAAGGATTAACCATTGGGGCTTATTGTTCACTTAAACTTGAAGAACAATAAATTGGCGAATTGTACTGTTTGGATGTTTTGCATATATGTTTCTTAGACTATATAGAAGCAATATATACAAAGATTTCAACCGTCTACCTGTTCCATTCATTGTTCTACTTGTCGAAAGTTACAAATAATTTCCGATAAAGGATTATCCATTGGGGCTTATTGTTCACTTAAACTTGAAGAACAAAAAATTGGCGAATGGTACGGTTTGGATGCTTTGCGTACATGTTTCTTAGACTATATAGAAGCAATATATACAATGATTTCAACCGTCTACCTGTTCCATTCATTGTTCTACTTGTCGAAAATTACAAATAATTTCCGATAAAGGATTAACCATTGGGGCTTATTGTTCACTTAAACTTGAAGAACAAAAAATTGGCGAATGGTACGGTTTGGATGCTTTGCGTACATGTTTCTTAGACTATATAGAAGCAATATATACAATGATTTCAACCGTCTACCTGTTCCATTCATTGTTCTACTTGTCGAAAGTAACAAATAATTTCCGTTAAAGTATTAACAATGGGGCTCGTAGTTCACTTAAACTTGAAGAACAATAAATTGGCGAATTGTACTGTTTGGATGTTTTGCATATATGTTTCTTAGACTATATAGAAGCAATATATACAAAGATTTCAACCGTCTACCTGTTCTATTCATTGTTCTACCTGTCGAAAGTTACAAATAATTTCCGATAAAGGATTAACAATGGGGCTCGTAGTTCACTTAAACCTGAAGAACAAAAAATTGGCGAATTGTACTGTTTGGATGCTTTGCATATATGTTTCTTAGACTATATAGAAGCAATATATACAAAGATTTCAACCGTCTACGTGTTCCAATCATTGTTCTACTTGTCGAAATTTACAAATAATTTCCTTTAAAGGATTAACAATGGGGCTCGTTGTTCACTTAAACTTGAAGAACAATAAATTGGCGAATTGTACTGTTTGGATGCTTTGCATATATGTTTCTTAGACTATATAGAAACAATATATACAAAGATTTCAACCGTCTACCTGTTCCATTCATTGTTCTACTTGTCGAAAATTACAAATAATTTCCGATAAAGGATTAACCATTGGGGCTTATTGTTCACTTAAACTTAAAGAACAAAAAATTGGCGAATGGTACTGTTTGGATACTTTGCGTACATGTTTCTTAGACTATATAGAAGCAATATATACAATGATTTCAACCGTCTACCTGTTCCATTCATTGTTCTACATGTCGAAATATACAAATAATTTCCTTTAAAGGATTAACAATGGGGCCCGTAGTTCACTTAAACTTGAAGAACAATAAATTGGCGAATTGTACTGTTTGGATGTTTTGCATATATGTTTCTTAGACTATATAGAAGCAATATATACAAAGATTTCAACCGTCTACCTGTTCTATTCATTGTTCTACTTGTCGAAAGTTACAAATAATTTCCGATAAAGGATTAACAATGGGGCTCGTAGTTCACTTAAACCTGAAGAACAAAAAATTGGCGAATTGTACTGTTTGGATGCTTTGCATATATGTTTCTTAGACTATATAGAAGCAATATATAGAAAGATTTCAACCGTCTACCTGTTCTATTCATTGTTCTACTTGTAGAAAGTTACAAATAATTTCCGTTTCATGATTATCAATGGGGCTCGTTGTTCACCTAATCTTAAAGAACAAAAAATTGGCGAATGGTACTGTTTGGATGTTTTGCATATATGTTTCTTAGACTATATAGAAGCAATATGTACAATGATTTCAACCGTCTTCGTGTTCCAATCATTGTTCTACTTGTCGAAAATTAGAAATAATTTCCTTTAAAGGATTAACAATGGGGCTCGTTGTTCACTTAAACTTGATGAACAATAAATTGGCGAATTGTACTGTTTGGATGCTTTGCATATATGTTTCTTAGACTATATAGAAGCAATATATACAAAGATTTCAACCGTCTACCTGTTCCATTCATTGTTCTACTTGTCGAAAATTACAAATAATTTCCGATAAAGGATTAACCATTGGGGCTTATTGTTCACTTAAACTTGAAGAACAAAAAATTGGCGAATGGTACTGTTTGGATGCTTTTCGTACATGTTTCTTAGACTATATAGAAGCAATATATACAATTATTTCAACCGTCTGCCTGTTCCATTCCTTGTTCTACTTGTCGAAAGTAACAAATAATTTCCGTTAAAGTATTAACAATGGGGCTAGTAGTTCACTTAAACTTGAAGAACAAAAAATTGGCGTATTGTACTGATTGGATGCTTTGAATATATGTTTTTTAGACTATATGGGAGCAATATATAAAATGATTTCAACAGTCTACCTGTCCCATTCATTGTTCTACTTGTCTAAATTTACAAATAATTTCCTTTAAAGGATTAACAATGGGGCTCGTTGTTCACTTAAACTTGAAGAACAATAAATTGGCGAATGTTACTGTTTAGATGCTTTGCATATATGTTTCTTTGACTATATAGAAACAATATATACAAAGATTTCAACCGTCTACCTGTTCCATTCATTGTTCTACTTGTCGAAAATTACAAATAATTTCCGATAAAGGATTAACCATTGGGGCTTATTGTTCACTTAAACTTGAAGAACAAAAAATTGGCGAATGGTACGGTTTGGATGCTTTGCGTACATGTTTCTTAGACTATATAGAAGCAATATATACAATGATTTCAACCGTCTACCTGTTCCATTCATTGTTCTACTTGTCGAAAGTAACAAATAATTTCCGTTAAAGTATTAACAATGGGGCTCGTAGTTCACTTAAACTTGAAGAACAATAAATTGGCGAATTGTACTGTTTGGATGTTTTGCATATATGTTTCTTAGACTATATAGAAGCAATATATACAAAGATTTCAACCGTCTACCTGTTCCATTCATTGTTCTACTTGTCGAAAGTTACAAATAATTTCCGATAAAGGATTATCCATTGGGGCTTATTGTTCACTTAAACTTGAAGAACAAAAAATTGGCGAATGGTACGGTTTGGATGCTTTGCGTACATGTTTCTTAGACTATATAGAAGCAATATATACAATGATTTCAACCGTCTACCTGTTCCATTCATTGTTCTACTTGTCGAAAGTAACAAATAATTTCCGTTAAAGTATTAACAATGGGGCTCGTAGTTCACTTAAACTTGAAGAACAATAAATTGGCGAATTGTACTGTTTGGATGTTTTGCATATATGTTTCTTAGACTATATAGAAGCAACATATACAATGATTTCAACCGTCTACCTGTTCCATTCATTGTTCTACTTGTCGAAAGTTACAAATAATTTCCGATAAAGGATTAACCATTGGGGCTTATTGTTCACTTAAACTTGAAGAACAAAAAATTGGCGAATGGTACGGTTTGGATGCTTTGCGTACATGTTTCTTAGACTATATAGAAGCAATATATACAATGATTTCAACCGTCTACCTGTTCCATTCATTGTTCTACTTGTCGAAAATTACAAATAATTTCCGATAAAGGATTAACCATTGGGGCTTATTGTTCACTTAAACTTGAAGAACAAAAAATTGGCGAATGGTACTGTTTGGATGCTTTGCATATATGTTTCTTAGACTATATAGAAGCAATATATACAAAGATTTCAACCGTCTACCTGTTCCATTCATTGTTCTACTTGTCGAAAATTACAAATAATTTCCGATAAAGGATTAAACATTGGGGCTTATTGTTCACTTAAACTTGAAGAACAAAAAATTGGCGAATGGTACTGTTTGGATGCTTTTCGTACATGTTTCTTAGACTATATAGAAGCAATATATACAATTATTTCAACCGTCTGCCTGTTCCATTCATTGTTCTACTTGTCGAAAGTAACAAATAATTTCCGTTAAAGTATTAACAATGGGGCTAGTAGTTCACTTAAACTTGAAGAACAAAAAATTGGCGAATTGTACTGATTGGATGCTTTGAATATATGTTTTTTAGACTATATGGGAGCAATATATAAAATGATTTCAACAGTCTACCGGTCCCATTCATTGTTCTACTTGTCTAAATTTACAAATAATTTCCTTTAAAGGATTAACAATGGGGCTCGTTGTTCACTTAAACTTGAAGAACAATAAATTGGCGAATGGTACAGTTTGGATGCTTTGCGTACATGTTTCTTAGACTATATAGAAGCAATATATACAATGATTTCAACCGTCTACCTGTTCCATTCATTGTTCTACTTGTCGAAAGTAACAAATAATTTCCGTTAAAGTATTAACAATGGGGCTCGTAGTTCACTTAAACTTGAAGAACAATAAATTGGCGAATTGTACTGTTTGGATGTTTTGCATATATGTTTCTTAGACTATATAGAAGCAACATATACAATGATTTCAACCGTCTACCTGTTCCATTCATTGTTCTACTTGTCGAAAGTTACAAATAATTTCCGATAAAGGATTAACCATTGGGGCTTATTGTTCACTTAAACTTGAAGAACAATAAATTGGCGAATTGTACTGTTTGGATGTTTTGCATATATGTTTCTTAGACTATATAGAAGCAATATATACAAAGATTTCAACCGTCTACCTGTTCTATTCATTGTTCTACTTGTCGAAAGTTACAAATAATTTCCGATAAAGGATTAACAATGGGGCTCGTAGTTCACTTAAACCTGAAGAACAAAAAATTGGCGAATTGTACTGTTTGGATGCTTTGCATATATGTTTCTTAGACTATATAGAAGCAATATATAGAAAGATTTCAACCGTCTACCTGTTCTATTTATTGTTCTACTTGTAGAAAGTTACAAATAATTTCCGTTTCATGATTATCAATGGGGCTCGTTGTTCACCTAATCTTAAAGAACAAAAAATTGGCGAATGGTACTGTTTGGATGTTTTGCATATATGTTTCTTAGACTATATAGAAGCAATATGTACAATGATTTCAACCGTCTTCGTGTTCCAATCATTGTTCTACTTGTCGAAAATTACAAATAATTTCCTTTAAAGGATTAACAATGGGGCTCGTTGTTCACTTAAACTTGAAGAACAATAAATTGGCGAATTGTACTGTTTGGATGTTTTGCATATATGTTTCTTAGACTATATAGAAGCAATATATACAAAGATTTCAACCGTCTACCTGTTCTATTCATTGTTCTACTTGTCGAAAGTTACAAATAATTTCCGATAAAGGATTAACAATGGGGCTCGTAGTTCACTTAAACCTGAAGAACAAAAAATTGGCGAATTGTACTGTTTGGATGCTTTGCATATATGTTTCTTAGACTATATAGAAGCAATATATAGAAAGATTTCAACCGTCTACCTGTTCTATTCATTGTTCTACTTGTAGAAAGTTACAAATAATTTCCGTTTCATGATTATCAATGGGGCTCGTTGTTCACCTAATCTTAAAGAACAAAAAATTGGCGAATGGTACTGTTTGGATGTTTTGCATATATGTTTCTTAGACTATATAGAAGCAATATGTACAATGATTTCAACCGTCTTCGTGTTCCAATCATTGTTCTACTTGTCGAAAATTACAAATAATTTCCGATAAAGGATTAACCATTGGGGCTTATTGTTCACTTAAACTTGAAGAACAATAAATTGGCGAACTGTACTGTTTGGATGTTTTGCATATATGTTTCTTAGACTATATAGAAGCAATATATACAAAGATTTCAACCGTCTAACTGTTCCATTCATTGTTCTACTTGTCGAAAGTTACAAATAATTTCCGATAAAGGATTAAACATTGGGGCTCATTGTTCACTTAAACTTGAAGAGGAAAAAATTGGCGTATTGTACTGTTTGGATGCTTTGCATACATGTTTCGTAGATTATATAGAAGCAATATATACAAAGATTTCAACCGTCTAACTGTTCCATTCATTGTTCTACTTGTCGAAATTTACAAATAATTTCCTTTAAAGGATTAAAAATGGGGCTCGTAGTTCACTTAAACTTGAAGAACAATAAATTGGCGAATTGTACTGTTTGGATGCTTTGCATATATGTTTCTTAGACTATATAGAAGCAATATATACAAAGATTTCAACCGTCTACGTGTTCCAATCATTGTTCTACTTGTCGAAATTTACAAATAATTTCCGATAAAGGATTAACAATGGAGCTCATTGTTCACTTAAACTTGAAGAACAAAAAATTGGCGAATGGTACTGTTTGGATGCTTGGCGTACATGTTTCTTAGACCATATGGAAGCAATATATACAAAGATTTCAACCGTCTACGTGTTCCAATCATTGTTCTACTTGTCGAAATTTACAAATAATTTCCTTTAAAGGATTAAAAATGGGGCTCGTAGTTCACTTAAACTTGAAGAACAATAAATTGGCGAATTGTACTGTTTGGATGCTTTGCATATATGTTTCTTAGACTATATAGAAGCAATATATACAAAGATTTCAACCGTCTACGTGTTCCAATCATTGTTCTACTTGTCGAAATTTACAAATAATTTCCTCTAAAGGATTAACAATGGGGCTCGTTGTTCACTTAAACTTGAAGAACAATAAATTCGCGAATTGTACTGTTTGGATGCTTTGCATATATGTTTCTTAGACTATATAGAAACAATATATACAAAGATTTCAACCGTCTACCTGTTCCATTCATTGTTCTACTTGTCGAAAATTACAAATAATTTCCGATAAAGGATTAACCATTGGGGCTTATTGTTCACTTAAACTTGAAGAACAAAAATTGGCGAATGGTACGGTTTGGATGCTTTGCGTACATGTTTCTTAGACTATATAGAAGCAATATATACAATGATTTCAACCGTCTACCTGTTCCATTCATTGTTCTACTTGTCGAAAGTAACAAATAATTTCCGTTAAAGTATTAACAATGGGGCTCGTAGTTCACTTAAACTTGAAGAACAATAAATTGGCGAATTGTACTGTTTGGATGTTTGGCATATATGTTTCTTAGACTATATAGAAGCAATATATACAAAGATTTCAACCGTCTACCTGTTCCATTCATTGTTCTACTTGTCGAAAGTAACAAATAATTTCCGTTAAAGTATTAACAATGGGGCTCGTAGTTCACTTAAACTTGAAGAACAATAAATTGGCGAATTGTACTGTTTGGATGTTTGGCATATATGTTTCTTAGACTATATAGAAGCAATATATACAAAGATTTCAACCGTCTACCTGTTCCATTCATTGTTCTACTTGTCGAAAGTTACAAATAATTTCCTTTAAAGGATTAAAAATGGGGCTCGTAGTTCACTTAAACTTGAAGAACAATAAATTGGCGAATTGTACTGTTTGGATGCTTTGCATATATGTTTCTTAGACTATATAGAAACAATATATACAAAGATTTCAACCGTCTACCTGTTCCATTCATTGTTCTACTTGTCGAAAATTACAAATAATTTCCGATAAAGGATTAACCATTGGGGCTTATTGTTCACTTAAACTTGAAGAACAAAAAATTGGCGAATGGTACGGTTTGGATGCTTTGCGTACATGTTTCTTAGACTATATAGAAGCAATATATACAATGATTTCAACCGTCTACCTGTTCCATTCATTGTTCTACTTGTCGAAAGTAACAAATAATTTCCGTTAAAGTATTAACAATGGGGCTCGTAGTTCACTTAAACTTGAAGAACAATAAATTGGCGAATTGTACTGTTTGGATGTTTGGCATATATGTTTCTTAGACTATATAGAAGCAATATATACAAAGATTTCAACCGTCTACCTGTTCCATTCATTGTTCTACTTGTCGAAAGTTACAAATAATTTCCGATAAAGGATTATCCATTGGGGCTTATTGTTCACTTAAACTTGAAGAACAAAAAATTTGCGAATGGTACGGTTTGAAAGCTTTGCGTACATGTTTCTTACACTATATAGAAGCAATATATACAATGATTTCAACCGTCTACCTGTTCCATTCATTGTTCTACTTGTCGAAAATTACAAATAATTTCCGATAAAGGATTAACCATTGGGGCTTATTGTTCACTTAAACTTGAAGAACAAAAAATTGGCGAATGTTACGGTTTGGATGCTTTGCGTACATGTTTCTTAGACTATATAGAAGCAATATATACAATGATTTCAACCGTCTACCTGTTCCATTCATTGTTCTACTTGTCGAAAGTAACAAATAATTTCCGTTAAAGTATTAACAATGGGGCTCGTAGTTCACTTAAACTTGAAGAACAATAAATTGGCGAATTGTACTGTTTGGATGTTTTGCATATATGTTTCTTAGACTATATAGAAGCAATATATACAATGATTTCAACCGTCTACCTGTTCCATTCATTGTTCTACTGGTCGAAAGTAACAAATAATTTCCGTTAAAGTATTAACAATGGGGCTCGTAGTTCACTTAAACTTGAAGAACAATAAATTGGCGAACTGTACTGTTTGGATGTTTTGCATATATGTTTCTTAGACTATATAGAAGCAATATATACAAAGATTTCAACCGTCTAACTGTTCCATTCATTGTTCTACTTGTCGAAAGTTACAAATAATTTCCGATAAAGGATTAACCATTGGGGCTTATTGTTCACTTAAACTTGAAGAACAAAAAATTGGCGAATGGTACTGTTTGGATGCTTTGCGTACATGTTTCTTAGACTATATAGAAGCAATATATACAATGATTTCAACCGTCTACCTGTTCCATTCATTGTTCTACATGTCGAAATATACAAATAATTTCCTTTAAAGGATTAACAATGGGGCCCGTAGTTCACTTAAACTTGAAGAACAAAAAATTGGCGAATGGTACTGTTTGGATGCTTTGCATATATGTTTCTTAGACTATATAGAAGCAATATATACAAAGATTTCAACCGTCTACGTGTTCCAATCATTGTTCTACTTGTCGAAATTTACAAATAATTTCCTTTAAGGGATTAACAATGGGGCTCGTTGTTCACTTAAACTTGAAGAACAATAAATTGGCGAATTGTACTGTTTGGATGCTTTGCATATATGTTTCTTAGACTATATAGAAGGAATATATACAAAGATTTCAACCGTCTACGTGTTCCAATCATTGTTCTACTTGTCGAAATTTACAAATAATTTCCTTTAAAGGATTAACAATGGGGCTCGTTGTTCACTTAAACTTGAAGAACAATAAATTGGCGAATTGTACTGTTTGGATGCTTTGCATATATGTTTCTTAGACTATATAGAAACAATATATACAAAGATTTCAACCGTCTACCTGTTCCATTCATTGTTCTACTTGTCGAAAATTACAAATAATTTCCGATAAAGGATTAACCATTGGGGCTTATTGTTCACTTAAACTTGAAGAACAAAAAATTGGCGAATGGTACGGTTTGGATGCTTTGCGTACATGTTTCTTAGACTATATAGAAGCAATATATACAATGATTTCAACCGTCTACCTGTTCCATTCATTGTTCTACTTGTCGAAAGTAACAAATAATTTCCGTTAAAGTATTAACAATGGGGCTCGTAGTTCACTTAAACTTGAAGAACAATAAATTGGAGAATTGTACTGTTTGGATGTTTTGCATATATGTTTCTTAGACTATATAGAAGCAATATATACAAAGATTTCAACCGTCTACCTGTTCCATTCATTGTTCTACTTGTCGAAAGTTACAAATAATTTCCGATAAAGGATTATCCATTGGGGCTTATTGTTCACTTAAACTTGAAGAACAAAAAATTGGCGAATGGTACGGTTTGGATGCTTTGCGTACATGTTTCTTAGACTATATAGAAGCAATATATACAATGATTTCAACCGTCTACCTGTTCCATTCATTGTTCTACTTGTCGAAAATTACAAATAATTTCCGATAAAGGATTAACCATTGGGGCTTATTGTTCACTTAAACTTGAAGAACAAAAAATTGGCGAATGGTACGGTTTGGATGCTTTGCGTACATGTTTCTTAGACTATATAGAAGCAATATATACAATGATTTCAACCGTCTACCTGTTCCATTCATTGTTCTACTTGTCGAAAGTAACAAATAATTTCCGTTAAAGTATTAACAATGGGGCTCGTAGTTCACTTAAACTTGAAGAACAATAAATTGGCGAATTGTACTGTTTGGATGTTTTGCATATATGTTTCTTAGACTATATAGAAGCAATATATACAAAGATTTCAACCGTCTACCTGTTCTATTCATTGTTCTACTTGTCGAAAGTTACAAATAATTTCCGATAAAGGATTAACAATGGGGCTCGTAGTTCACTTAAACCTGAAGAACAAAAAATTGGCGAATTGTACTGTTTGGATGCTTTGCATATATGTTTCTTAGACTATATAGAAGCAATATATAGAAAGATTTCAACCGTCTACCTGTTCTATTCATTGTTCTACTTGTAGAAAGTTACAAATAATTTCCGTTTCATGATTATCAATGGGGCTCGTTGTTCACCTAATCTTAAAGAACAAAAATTGGCGAATGGTACTGTTTGGATGTTTTGCATATATGTTTCTTAGACTATATAGAAGCAATATGTACAATGATTTCAACCGTCTTCGTGTTCCAATCATTGTTCTACTTGTCGAAAATTACAAATAATTTCCTTTAAAGGATTAACAATGGGGCTCGTTGTTCACTTAAACTTGAAGAACAATAAATTGGCGAATTGTACTGTTTGGATGCTTTGCATATATGTTTCTTAGACTATATAGAAGCAATATATACAAAGATTTCAACCGTCTACCTGTTCCATTCATTGTTCTACTTGTCGAAAATTACAAATAATTTCCGATAAAGGATTAACCATTTGGGCTTATTGTTCACTTAAACTTGAAGAACAAAAAATTGGCGAATGGTACTGTTTGGATGCTTTGCGTACATGTTTCTTAGACTATATAGAAGCAATATATACAATGATTTCAACCGTCTACCTGTTCCATTCATTGTTCTATTTGTCGAAAGTAACAAATAATTTCCGTTAAAGTATTAACAATGGGGCTCGTAGTTCACTTAAACGTGAAGAACAATAAATTGGCGAATTGTACTGTATGGATGCTTTGCGTACATGTTTCTTAGACTATATAGAAGCAATATATACAATTATTTCAACCGTCTGCCTGTTCCATTCATTGTTCTACTTGTCGAAAGTAACAAATAATTTCCGTTAAAGTATTAACAATGGGGCTAGTAGTTCACTTAAACTTGAAGAACAAAAAATTGGCGAATTGTACTGATTGGATGCTTTGAATATATGTTTTTTAGACTATATGGGAGCAATATATAAAATGATTTCAACAGTCTACCTGTCCCATTCATTGTTCTACTTGTCTAAATTTACAAATAATTTCCTTTAAAGGATTAACAATGGAGCTCGTTGTTCACTTAAACTTGAAGAACAATAAATTGGCGAATAGTACGGTTTGGATGCTTTGCGTACATGTTTCTTAGACTATATAGAAGCAATATATACAATGATTTCAACCGTCTACCTGTTCCATTCATTGTTCTACTTGTCGAAAGTAACAAATAATTTCCGTTAAAGTATTAACAATGGGGCTCGTAGTTCACTTAAACTTGAAGAACAATAAATTGGCGAATTGTACTGTTTGGATGTTTTGCATATATGTTTCTTAGACTATATAGAAGCAATATATACAAAGATTTCAACCGTCTAACTGTTCCATTCATTGTTCTACTTGTCGAAAATTACAAATAATTTCCGATAAAGGATTAACCATTGGGGCTTATTGTTCACTTAAACTTGAAGAACAAAAAATTGGCGAATGGTACTGTTTGGATGCTTTGCGTACAGGTTTCTTAGACTATATAGAAGCAATATATACAATGATTTCAACCGTCTACCTGTTCCATTCATTGTTCTACATGTCGAAATATACAAATAATTTCCTTTAAAGGATTAACAATGGGGCCCGTAGTTCACTTAAACTTGAAGAACAAAAAATTGGCGAATGGTACTGTTTGGATGCTTTGCATATATGTTTCTTAGACTATATAGAAGCAATATATACAAAGATTTCAACCGTCTACGTGTTCCAATCATTGTTCTACTTGTCGAAATTTACAAATAATTTCCTTTAAAGGATTAACAATGGGGCTCGTTGTTCACTTAAACTTGAAGAACAATAAATTGGCGAATTGTACTGTTTGGATGCTTTGCATATATGTTTCTTAGACTATATAGAAACAATATATACAAAGATTTCAACCGTCTACCTGTTCCATTCATTGTTCTACATGTCGAAAATTACAAATAATTTCCGATAAAGGATTAACCATTGGGGCTTATTGTTCACTTAAACTTGAAGAACAAAAAATTGGCGAATGGTACGGTTTGGATGCTTTGCGTACATGTTTCTTAGACTATATAGAAGCAATATATACAATGATTTCAACCGTCTACCTGTTCCATTCATTGTTCTACATGTCGAAAGTAACAAATAATTTCCGTTAAAGTATTAACAATGGGGCTCGTAGTTCACTTAAACTTGAAGAACAATAAATTGGCGAATTGTACTGTTTGGATGTTTGGCATATATGTTTCTTAGACTATATAGAAGCAATATATACAAAGATTTCAACCGTCTACCTGTTCCATTCATTGTTCTACTTGTCGAAAGTTACAAATAATTTCCGATAAAGGATTATCCATTGGGGCTTATTGTTCACTTAAACTTGAAGAACAAAAAATTTGCGAATGGTACGGTTTGGATGCTTTGCGTACATGTTTCTTAGACTATATAGAAGCAATATATACAATGATTTCAACCGTCTACCTGTTCCATTCATTGTTCTACTTGTCGAAAGTAACAAATAATTTCCGTTAAAGTATTAACAATGGGGCTCGTAGTTCACTTAAACTTGAAGAACAATAAATTGGCGAATTGTACTGTTTGGATGTTTTGCATATATGTTTCTTAGACTATATAGAAGCAATATATACAATGATTTCAACCGTCTACCTGTTCCATTCATTGTTCTACTGGTCGAAAGTAACAAATAATTTCCGTTAAAGTATTAACAATGGGGCTCGTAGTTCACTTAAACTTGAAGAACAATAAATTGGCGAATTGTACTGTTTGGATGTTTTGCATATATGTTTCTTAGACTATATAGAAGCAATATATACAAAGATTTCAACCGTCTAACTTTTCCATTCATTGTTCTACTTGTCGAAAATTACAAATAATTTCCGATAAAGGATTAACCATTGGGGCTTATTGTTCACTTAAACTTGAAGAACAAAAAATTGGCGAATGGTACTGTTTGGATACTTTGCGTACATGTTTCTTAGACTATATAGAAGCAATATATACAATGATTTCAACCGTCTACCTGTTCCATTCATTGTTCTACATGTCGAAATATACAAATAATTTCCTTTAAAGGATTAACAATGGGGCCCGTAGTTCACTTAAACTTGAAGAACAAAAAATTGGCGAATGGTACTGTTTGGATGCTTTGCATATATGTTTCTTAGACTATATAGAAGCAATATATACAAAGATTTCAACCGTCTACGTGTTCCAATCATTGTTCTACTTGTCGAAATTTACAAATAATTTCCTTTAAATGATTAACAATGGGGCTCGTTGTTCACTTAAACTTGAAGAACAATAAATTGGCGAATTGTACTGTTTGGATGCTTTGCATATATGTTTCTTAGACTATATAGAAACAATATATACAAAGATTTCAACCGTCTACCTGTTCCATTCATTGTTCTACTTGTCGAAAATTACAAATAATTTCCGATAAAGGATTAACCATTGGGGCTTATTGTTCACTTAATCTTGAAGAACAAAAAATTGGCGAATGGTACGGTTTGGATGCTTTGCGTACATGTTTCTTAGACTATATAGAAGCAATATATACAATGATTTCAACCGTCTACCTGTTCCATTCATTGTTCTACTTGTCGAAAGTAACAAATAATTTCCGTTAAAGTATTAACAATGGGGCTCGTAGTTCACTTAAACTTGAAGAACAATAAATTGGCGAATTGTGCTGTTTGGATGTTTTGCATATATGTTTCTTAGACTATATAGAAGCAATATATACAAAGATTTCAACCGTCTACCTGTTCCATTCATTGTTCTACTTGTCGAAAGTTACAAATAATTTCCGATAAAGGATTATCCATTGGGGCTTATTGTTCACTTAAACTTGAAGAACAAAAAATTGGCGAATGGTACGGTTTGGATGCTTTGCGTACATGTTTCTTAGACTATATAGAAGCAATATATACAATGATTTCAACCGTCTACCTGTTCCATTCATTGTTCTACTTGTCGAAAATTACAAATAATTTCCGATAAAGGATTAACCATTGGGGCTTATTGTTCACTTAAACTTGAAGAACAAAAAATTGGCGAATGGTACGGTTTGGATGCTTTGCGTACATGTTTCTTAGACTATATAGAAGCAATATATACAATGATTTCAACCGTCTACCTGTTCCATTCATTGTTCTACTTGTCGAAAATTACAAATAATTTCCGATAAAGGATTAACCATTGGGGCTTATTGTTCACTTAAACTTGAAGAACAAAAAATTGGCGAATGGTACTGTTTGGATACTTTGCGTACATGTTTCTTAGACTATATAGAAGCAATATATACAATGATTTCAACCGTCTACCTGTTCCATTCATTGTTCTACATGTCGAAATATACAAATAATTTCCTTTAAAGGATTAACAATGGGGCCCGTAGTTCACTTAAACTTGAAGAACAATAAATTGGCGAATTGTACTGTTTGGATGTTTTGCATATATGTTTCTTAGACTATATAGAAGCAATATATACAAAGATTTCAACCGTCTACCTGTTCTATTCATTGTTCTACTTGTCGAAAGTTACAAATAATTTCCGATAAAGGATTAACAATGGGGCTCGTAGTTCACTTAAACCTGAAGAACAAAAAATTGGCGAATTGTACTGTTTGGATGCTTTGCATATATGTTTCTTAGACTATATAGAAGCAATATATAGAAAGATTTCAACCGTCTACCTGTTCTATTCATTGTTCTACTTGTAGAAAGTTACAAATAATTTCCGTTTCATGATTATCAATGGGGCTCGTTGTTCACCTAATCTTAAAGAACAAAAAATTGGCGAATGGTACTGTTTGGATGTTTTGCATATATGTTTCTTAGACTATATAGAAGCAATATGTACAATGATTTCAACCGTCTTCGTGTTCCAATCATTGTTCTACTTGTCGAAAATTACAAATAATTTCCTTTAAAGGATTAACAATGGGGCTCGTTGTTCACTTAAACTTGATGAACAATAAATTGGCGAATTGTACTGTTTGGATGCTTTGCATATATGTTTCTTAGACTATATAGAAGCAATATATACAAAGATTTCAACCGTCTACCTGTTCCATTCATTGTTCTACTTGTCGAAAATTACAAATAATTTCCGATAAAGGATTAACCATTGGGGCTTATTGTTCACTTAAACTTGAAGAACAAAAAATTGGCGAATGGTACTGTTTGGATGCTTTTCGTACATGTTTCTTAGACTATATAGAAGCAATATATACAATTATTTCAACCGTCTGCCTGTTCCATTCCTTGTTCTACTTGTCGAAAGTAACAAATAATTTCCGTTAAAGTATTAACAATGGGGCTAGTAGTTCACTTAAACTTGAAGAACAAAAAATTGGCGTATTGTACTGATTGGATGCTTTGAATATATGTTTTTTAGACTATATGGGAGCAATATATAAAATGATTTCAACAGTCTACCTGTCCCATTCATTGTTCTACTTGTCTAAATTTACAAATAATTTCCTTTAAAGGATTAACAATGGGGCTCGTTGTTCACTTAAACTTGAAGAACAATAAATTGGCGAATGTTACTGTTTAGATGCTTTGCATATATGTTTCTTTGACTATATAGAAACAATATATACAAAGATTTCAACCGCCTACCTGTTCCATTCATTGTTCTACTTGTCGAAAATTACAAATAATTTCCGATAAAGGATTAACCATTGGGGCTTATTGTTCACTTAAACTTGAAGAACAAAAAATTGGCGAATGGTACGGTTTGGATGCTTTGCGTACATGTTTCTTAGACTATATAGAAGCAATATATACAATGATTTCAACCGTCTACCTGTTCCATTCATTGTTCTACTTGTCGAAAGTAACAAATAATTTCCGTTAAAGTATTAACAATGGGGCTCGTAGTTCACTTAAACTTGAAGAACAATAAATTGGCGAATTGTACTGTTTGGATGTTTTGCATATATGTTTCTTAGACTATATAGAAGCAATATATACAAAGATTTCAACCGTCTACCTGTTCCATTCATTGTTCTACTTGTCGAAAGTTACAAATAATTTCCGATAAAGGATTATCCATTGGGGCTTATTGTTCACTTAAACTTGAAGAACAAAAAATTGGCGAATGGTACGGTTTGGATGCTTTGCGTACATGTTTCTTAGACTATATAGAAGCAATATATACAATGATTTCAACCGTCTACCTGTTCCATTCATTGTTCTACTTGTCGAAAGTAACAAATAATTTCCGTTAAAGTATTAACAATGGGGCTCGTAGTTCACTTAAACTTGAAGAACAATAAATTGGCGAATTGTACTGTTTGGATGTTTTGCATATATGTTTCTTAGACTATATAGAAGCAACATATACAATGATTTCAACCGTCTACCTGTTCCATTCATTGTTCTACTTGTCGAAAGTTACAAATAATTTCCGATAAAGGATTAACCATTGGGGCTTATTGTTCACTTAAACTTGAAGAACAAAAAATTGGCGAATGGTACTGTTTGGATGCTTTGCGTACATGTTTCTTAGACTATATAGTAGCAATATATACAATGATTTCAACCGTCTACCTGTTCCATTCATTGTTCTACTTGTCGAAAGTTACAAATAATTTCCGATAAAGGATTATCCATTGGGGCTTATTGTTCACTTAAACTTGAAGAACAAAAAATTGGCGAATGGTACGGTTTGGATGCTTTGCGTACATGTTTCTTAGACTATATAGAAGCAATATATACAATGATTTCAACCGTCTACCTGTTCCATTCATTGTTCTACTTGTCGAAATTTACAAATAATTTCCTTTAAAGGATTAACAATGGGGCTCGTAGTTCACTTAAACTTGAAGAACAAAAAATTGGCGAATTGTACTGTTTGGATGCTTTGCATATATGTTTCTTAGACTATATAGAAGCAATATATACAAAGATTTCAACCGTCTAACTGTTCCATTCATTGTTCTACTTGTCGAAAATTACAAATAATTTCCGATAAAGGATTAACCATTGGGGCTTATTGTTCACTTAAACTTGAAGAACAAAAAATTGGCGAATGGTACTGTTTGGATGCTTTGCGTACATGTTTCTTAGACTATATAGAAGCAATATATACAATGATTTCAACCGTCTACCTGTTCCATTCATTGTTCTACTTGTCGAAAGTAACAAATAATTTCCGTTAAAGGATTAACAATGGGGCCGTAGTTCACTTAAACTTGAAGAACAAAAAATTGGCGAATGGTACTGTTTGGATGCTTTGCATATATGTTTCTTAGACTATATAGAAGCAATATATACAAAGATTTCAACCGTCTACGTGTTCCAATCATTGTTCTACTTGTCGAAATTTACAAATAATTTCCTTTAAGGGATTAACAATGGGGCTCGTTGTTCACTTAAACTTGAAGAACAATAAATTGGCGAATTGTACTGTTTGTATGCTTTGCATATATGTTTCTTAGACTATATAGAAGCAATATATACAAAGATTTCAACCGTCTACGTGTTCCAATCATTGTTCTACTTGTCGAAATTTACAAATAATTTCCTTTAAAGGATTAACAATGGGGCTCGTAGTTCACTTAAACTTGAAGAACAATAAATTGGCGAATTGTACTGTTTGGATGTTTTGCATATATGTTTCTTAGACTATATAGAAGCAATATATACAAAGATTTCAACCGTCTACCTGTTCCATTCATTGTTCTACTTGTCGAAAGTTACAAATAATTTCCGATAATGGATTATCCATTGGGGCTTATTGTTCACTTAAACTTGAAGAACAAAAAATTGGCGAATGGTACGGTTTGGATGCTTTGCGTACATGTTTCTTAGACTATATAGAAGCAATATATACAATGATTTCAACCGTCTACCTGTTCCATTCATTGTTCTACTTGTCGAAAGTAACAAATAATTTCCGTTAAAGTATTAACAATGGGGCTCGTAGTTCACTTAAACTTGAAGAACAATAAATTGGCGAATTGTACTGTTTGGATGCTTTTCGTACATGTTTCTTAGACTATATAGAAGCAATATATACAATTATTTCAACCGTCTGCCTGTTCCATTCCTTGTTCTACTTGTCGAAAGTAACAAATAATTTCCGTTAAAGTATTAACAATGGGGCTAGTAGTTCACTTAAACTTGAAGAACAAAAAATTGGCGTATTGTACTGATTGGATGCTTTGAATATATGTTTTTTAGACTATATGGGAGCAATATATAAAATGATTTCAACAGTCTACCTGTCCCATTCATTGTTCTACTTGTCTAAATTTACAAATAATTTCCTTTAAAGGATTAACAATGGGGCTCGTTGTTCACTTAAACTTGAAGAACAATAAATTGGCGAATGTTACTGTTTAGATGCTTTGCATATATGTTTCTTTGACTATATAGAAACAATATATACAAAGATTTCAACCGTCTACCTGTTCCATTCATTGTTCTACTTGTCGAAAATTACAAATAATTTCCGATAAAGGATTAACCATTGGGGCTTATTGTTCACTTAAACTTGAAGAACAAAAAATTGGCGAATGGTACGGTTTGGATGCTTTGCGTACATGTTTCTTAGACTATATAGAAGCAATATATACAATGATTTCAACCGTCTACCTGTTCCATTCATTGTTCTACTTGTCGAAAGTAACAAATAATTTCCGTTAAAGTATTAACAATGGGGCTCGTAGTTCACTTAAACTTGAAGAACAATAAATTGGCGAATTGTACTGTTTGGATGTTTTGCATATATGTTTCTTAGACTATATAGAAGCAATATATACAAAGATTTCAACCGTCTACCTGTTCCATTCATTGTTCTACTTGTCGAAAGTTACAAATAATTTCCGATAAAGGATTATCCATTGGGGCTTATTGTTCACTTAAACTTGAAGAACAAAAAATTGGCGAATGGTACGGTTTGGATGCTTTGCGTACATGTTTCTTAGACTATATAGAAGCAATATATACAATGATTTCAACCGTCTACCTGTTCCATTCATTGTTCTACTTGTCGAAAGTAACAAATAATTTCCGTTAAAGTATTAACAATGGGGCTCGTAGTTCACTTAAACTTGAAGAACAATAAATTGGCGAATTGTACTGTTTGGATGTTTTGCATATATGTTTCTTAGACTATATAGAAGCAACATATACAATGATTTCAACCGTCTACCTGTTCCATTCATTGTTCTACTTGTCGAAAGTTACAAATAATTTCCGATAAAGGATTAACCATTGGGGCTTATTGTTCACTTAAACTTGAAGAACAAAAAATTGGCGAATGGTACTGTTTGGATGCTTTGCGTACATGTTTCTTAGACTATATAGTAGCAATATATACAATGATTTCAACCGTCTACCTGTTCCATTCATTGTTCTACTTGTCGAAAGTTACAAATAATTTCCGATAAAGGATTATCCATTGGGGCTTATTGTTCACTTAAACTTGAAGAACAAAAAATTGGCGAATGGTACGGTTTGGATGCTTTGCGTACATGTTTCTTAGACTATATAGAAGCAATATATACAATGATTTCAACCGTCTACCTGTTCCATTCATTGTTCTACTTGTCGAAATTTACAAATAATTTCCTTTAAAGGATTAACAATGGGGCTCGTAGTTCACTTAAACTTGAAGAACAAAAAATTGGCGAATTGTACTGTTTGGATGCTTTGCATATATGTTTCTTAGACTATATAGAAGCAATATATACAAAGATTTCAACCGTCTAACTGTTCCATTCATTGTTCT
Source organism: Cerceris ruficornis (assembly GCA_963989415.1). Lineage (NCBI taxonomy): Eukaryota > Metazoa > Arthropoda > Insecta > Hymenoptera > Crabronidae > Cerceris > Cerceris ruficornis. The sequence goes on from CAXDIW010000109.1 coordinate 2,255,759, forward strand.
ACTTGTCGAAAATTACAAATAATTTCCGATAAAGGATTAACCATTGGGGCTTATTGTTCACTTAAACTTGAAGAACAAAAAATTGGCGAATGGTACTGTTTGGATGCTTTGCGTACATGTTTCTTAGACTATATAGAAGCAATATATACAATGATTTCAACCGTCTACCTGTTCCATTCATTGTTCTACTTGTCGAAAGTAACAAATAATTTCCGTTAAAGGATTAACAATGGGGCCGTAGTTCACTTAAACTTGAAGAACAAAAAATTGGCGAATGGTACTGTTTGGATGCTTTGCATATATGTTTCTTAGACTATATAGAAGCAATATATACAAAGATTTCAACCGTCTACGTGTTCCAATCATTGTTCTACTTGTCGAAATTTACAAATAATTTCCTTTAAGGGATTAACAATGGGGCTCGTTGTTCACTTAAACTTGAAGAACAATAAATTGGCGAATTGTACTGTTTGTATGCTTTGCATATATGTTTCTTAGACTATATAGAAGCAATATATACAAAGATTTCAACCGTCTACGTGTTCCAATCATTGTTCTACTTGTCGAAATTTACAAATAATTTCCTTTAAAGGATTAACAATGGGGCTCGTAGTTCACTTAAACTTGAAGAACAATAAATTGGCGAATTGTACTGTTTGGATGTTTTGCATATATGTTTCTTAGACTATATAGAAGCAATATATACAAAGATTTCAACCGTCTACCTGTTCCATTCATTGTTCTACTTGTCGAAAGTTACAAATAATTTCCGATAATGGATTATCCATTGGGGCTTATTGTTCACTTAAACTTGAAGAACAAAAAATTGGCGAATGGTACGGTTTGGATGCTTTGCGTACATGTTTCTTAGACTATATAGAAGCAATATATACAATGATTTCAACCGTCTACCTGTTCCATTCATTGTTCTACTTGTCGAAAGTAACAAATAATTTCCGTTAAAGTATTAACAATGGGGCTCGTAGTTCACTTAAACTTGAAGAACAATAAATTGGCGAATTGTACTGTTTGGATGTTTTGCATATATGTTTCTTAGACTATATAGAAGCAACATATACAATGATTTCAACCGTCTACCTGTTCCATTCATTGTTCTACTTGTCGAAAGTTACAAATAATTTCCGATAAAGGATTAACCATTGGGGCTTATTGTTCACTTAAACTTGAAGAACAAAAAATTGGCGAATGGTACGGTTTGGATGCTTTGCGTACATGTTTCTTAGACTATATAGAAGCAATATATACAATGATTTCAACCGTCTACCTGTTCCATTCATTGTTCTACTTGTCGAAAATTACAAATAATTTCCGATAAAGGATTAACCATTGGGGCTTATTGTTCACTTAAACTTGAAGAACAAAAAATTGGCGAATGGTACAGTTTGGATGCTTTGCGTACATGTTTCTTAGACTATATAGAAGCAATATATACAATGATTTCAACCGTCTACCTGTTCCATTCATTGTTCTACTTGCCGAAAGTAACAAATAATTTCCGTTAAAGTATTAACAATGGGGCTCGTAGTTCACTTAAACTTGAAGAACAATAAATTGGCGAATTGTACTGTTTGGATGTTTTGCATATATGTTTCTTAGACTATATAGAAGCAATATATACAAAGATTTCAACCGTCTACCTGTTCTATTCATTGTTCTACTTGTCGAAAGTTACAAATAATTTCCGATAAAGGATTAACAATGGGGCTCGTAGTTCACTTAAACCTGAAGAACAAAAAATTGGCGAATTGTACTGTTTGGATGCTTTGCATATATGTTTCTTAGACTATATAGAAGCAATATATAGAAAGATTTCAACCGTCTACCTGTTCTATTCATTGTTCTACTTGTAGAAAGTTACAAATAATTTCCGTTTCATGAATATCAATGGGGCTCGTTGTTCACCTAATCTTAAAGAACAAAAAATTGGCGAATGGTACTGTTTGGATGTTTTGCATATATGTTTCTTAGACTATATAGAAGCAATATGTACAATGATTTCAACCGTCTTCGTGTTCCAATCATTGTTCTACTTGTCGAAAATTACAAATAATTTCCTTTAAAGGATTAACAATGGGGCTCGTTGTTCACTTAAACTTGAAGAACAATAAATTGGCGAATTGTACTGTTTGGATGCTTTGCATATATGTTTCTTAGACTATATAGAAGCAATATATACAAAGATTTCAACCGTCTACCTGTTCCATTCATTGTTCTACTTGTCGAAAGTTACAAATAATTTCCTTTAAAGGATTAACAATGGGGCTCATTGTTCACTTAAACTTGAAGAACAAAAAATCGGCGAATTGTACTGTTTGGATGCTTTGCATATATATTTCTTAGACTATATAGAAGCAATATATACAATAATTTCAACAGTCTACCTGTTCCATTCATTGTTCTACTTGTCGAAATTTACAAATAATTTCCGATAAAGGATTAACCATTGGGGCTTATTGTTCACTTAAACTTGAAGAACAAAAAATTGGCGAATGGTACTGTTTGGATGCTTTTCGTACATGTTTCTTAGACTATATAGAAGCAATATATACAATTATTTCAACCGTCTGCCTGTTCCATTCATTGTTCTACTTGTCGAAAGTAACAAATAATTTCCGTTAAAGTATTAACAATGGGGCTAGTAGTTCACTTAAACTTGAAGAACAAAAAATTGGCGAATTGTACTGATTGGATGCTTTGAATATATGTTTTTTAGACTATATGGGAGCAATATATAAAATGATTTCAACAGTCTACCTGTCCCATTCATTGTTCTACTTGTCTAAATTTACAAATAATTTCCTTTAAAGGATTAACAATGGGGCTCGTTGTTCACTTAAACTTGAAGAACAATAAATTGGCGAATGGTACGGTTTGGATGCTTTGCGTACATGTTTCTTAGACTATATAGTAGCAATATATACAATGATTTCAACCGTCTACCTGTTCCATTCATTGTTCTACTTGTCGAAAGTAACAAATAATTTCCGTTAAAGTATTAACAATGGGGCTCGTAGTTCACTTAAACTTGAAGAACAATAAATTGGCGAATTGTACTGTTTGGATGTTTTGCATATATGTTTCTTAGACTATATAGAAGCAACATATACAATGATTTCAACCGTCTACCTGTTCCATTCATTGTTCTACTTGTCGAAAGTTACAAATAATTTCCGATAAAGGATTAACCATTGGGGCTTATTGTTCACTTAAACTTGAAGAACAATAAATTGGCGAATTGTACTGTTTGGATGTTTTGCATATATGTTTCTTAGACTATATAGAAGCAATATATACAAAGATTTCAACCGTCTACCTGTTCTATTCATTGTTCTACTTGTCGAAAGTTACAAATAATTTCCGATAAAGGATTAACAATGGGGCTCGTAGTTCACTTAAACCTGAAGAACAAAAAATTGGCGAATTGTACTGTTTGGATGCTTTGCATATATGTTTCTTAGACTATATAGAAGCAATATATAGAAAGATTTCAACCGTCTACCTGTTCTATTCATTGTTCTACTTGTAGAAAGTTACAAATAATTTCCGTTTCATGATTATCAATGGGGCTCGTTGTTCACCTAATCTTAAAGAACAAAAAATTGGCGAATGGTACTGTTTGGATGTTTTGCATATATGTTTCTTAGACTATATAGAAGCAATATGTACAATGATTTCAACCGTCTTCGTGTTCCAATCATTGTTCTACTTGTCGAAAATTACAAATAATTTCCTTTAAAGGATTAACAATGGGGCTCGTTGTTCACTTAAACTTGAAGAACAATAAATTGGCGAATTGTACTGTTTGGATGCTTTGCATATATGTTTCTTAGACTATATAGAAACAATATATACAAAGATTTCAACCGTCTACCTGTTCCATTCATTGTTCTACTTGTCGAAAATTACAAATAATTTCCGATAAAGGATTAACCATTGGGGCTTATTGTTCACTTAAACTTGAAGAACAAAAAATTGGCGAATGGTACTGTTTGGATGCTTTTCGTACATGTTTCTTAGACTATATAGAAGCAATATATACAATTATTTCAACCGTCTGCCTGTTCCATTCATTGTTCTACTTGTCGAAAGTGACAAATAATTTCCGTTAAAGTATTAACAATGGGGCTAGTAGTTCACTTAAACTTGAAGAACAAAAAATTGGCGAATTGTACTGATTGGATGCTTTGAATATATGTTTTTTAGACTATATGGGAGCAATATATAAAATGATTTCAACAGTCTACCTGTCCCATTCATTGTTCTACTTGTCTAAATTTACAAATAATTTCCTTTAAAGGATTAACAATGGGGCTCGTTGTTCACTTAAACTTGAAGAACAATAAATTGGCGAATGGTACGGTTTGGATGCTTTGCGTACATGTTTTTTAGACTATATAGAAGCAATATATACAATGATTTCAACCGTCTACCTGTTCCATTCATTGTTCTACTTGTCGAAAGTAACAAATAATTTCGGTTAAAGTATTAACAATGGGGCTCGTAGTTCACTTAAACTTGAAGAACAATAAATTAGCGAATTGTACTGTTTGGATGTTTTGCATATATGTTTCTTAGACTATATAGAAGCAATATATACAAAGATTTCAACCGTCTAACTGTTCCATTCATTGTTCTACTTGTCGAAAATTACAAATAATTTCCGATAAAGGATTAACCATTGGGGCTTATTGTTCACTTAAACTTGAAGAACAAAAAATTGGCGAATGGTACTGTTTGGATGCTTTGCGTACATGTTTCTTAGACTATATAGAAGCAATATATACAATGATTTCAACCGTCTACCTGTTCCATTCATTGTTCTACATGTCGAAATATACAAATAATTTCCTTTAAAGGATTAACAATGGGGCCCGTAGTTCACTTAAACTTGAAGAACAAAAAATTGGCGAATGGTACTGTTTGGATGCTTTGCATATATGTTTCTTAGACTATATAGAAGCAATATATACAAAGATTTCAACCGTCTACGTGTTCCAATCATTGTTCTACTTGTCGAAATTTACAAATAATTTCCTTTAAAGGATTAACAATGGGGCTCGTTGTTCACTTAAACTTGAAGAACAATAAATTGGCGAATTGTACTGTTTGGATGCTTTGCATATATGTTTCTTAGACTATATAGAAACAATATATACAAAGATTTCAACCGTCTACCTGTTCCATTCATTGTTCTACTTGTCGAAAATTACAAATAATTTCCGATAAAGGATTAACCATTGGGGCTTATTGTTCACTTAAACTTGAAGAACAAAAAATTGGCGAATGGTACTGTTTGGATGCTTTGCGTACATGTTTCTTAGACTATATAGAAGCAATATATACAATGATTTCAACCGTCTACCTGTTCCATTCATTGTTCTACATGTCGAAATATACAAATAATTTCCTTTAAAGGATTAACAATGGGGCCCGTAGTTCACTTAAACTTGAAGAACAATAAATTGGCGAATTGTACTGTTTGGATGTTTTGCATATATGTTTCTTAGACTATATAGAAGCAATATATACAAAGATTTCAACCGTCTACCTGTTCTATTCATTGTTCTACTTGTCTAAATTTACAAATAATTTCCTTTAAAGGATTAACAATGGGGCTCGTTGTTCACTTAAACTTGAAGAACAATAAATTGGCGAATGTTACTGTTTAGATGCTTTGCATATATGTTTCTTTGACTATATAGAAGCAATATATACAAAGATTTCAACCGTCTACCTGTTCCATTCATTGTTCTACTTATCGAAAATTACAAATAATTTCCGATAAAGGATTAACCATTGGGGCTCATTTTTCACTTAAACTTGAAGAACAAAAAATTGGCGAATGGTACTGTTTGGATGTTTTGCATATATGTTTCTTAGAGTATATAGAAGCAATATGTACAATGATTTCAACCGTCTACGTGTTCCAATCATTGTTCTACTTGTCGAAATTTACAAATAATTTCCTTTAAAGGATTAACAATGGGGCTAGTTGTTCACTTAAACATGAAGAACAAAAAATACGCGGATTGTACTGTTTGGATCCTTTGCATATATGTTTCCTAGACTATATAGAAGCAATATATACACAGATTTCAGCCGTCTACCTTTTCCATTCATTGTTCTACTTGTCTAAATTTACAAATAATTTCCTTTAAAGGATTAACAATGGGGCTCGTTGTTCACTTAAACTTGAAGAACAATAAATTGGCGAATGTTACTGTTTAGATGCTTTGCATATATGTTTCTTTGACTATATAGAAGCAATATATACAAAGATTTCAACCGTCTACCTGTTCCATTCATTGTTCTACTTATCGAAAATTACAAATAATTTCCGATAAAGGATTAACCATTGGGGCTCATTTTTCACTTAAACTTGAAGAACAAAAAATTGGCGAATGGTACTGTTTGGATGTTTTGCATATATGTTTCTTAGACTATATAGAAGCAATATGTACAATGATTTCAACCGTCTTCGTGTTCCAATCATTGTTCTACTTGTCGAAAATTACAAATAATTTCCTTTAAAGGATTAACAATGGGGCTCGTTGTTCACTTAAACTTGAAGAACAATAAATTGGCGAATTGTACTGTTTGGATGCTTTGCATATATGTTTCTTAGACTATATAGAAGCAATATATACAAAGATTTCAACCGTCTACCTGTTCCATTCATTGTTCTACTTGTCGAAAATTACAAATAATTTCCGATAAAGGATTAACCATTGGGGCTTATTGTTCACTTAAACTTGAAGAACAAAAAATTGGCGAATGGTACTGTTTGGATGCTTTTCGTACATGTTTCTTAGACTATATAGAAGCAATATATACAATTATTTCAACCGTCTGCCTGTTCCATTCATTGTTCTACTTGTCGAAAGTAACAAATAATTTCCGTTAAAGTATTAACAATGGGGCTAGTAGTTCACTTAAACTTGAAGAACAAAAAATTGGCGAATTGTACTGATTGGATGCTTTGAATATATGTTTTTTAGACTATATGGGAGCAATATATAAAATGATTTCAACAGTCTACCTGTCCCATTCATTGTTCTAATTGTCTAAATTTACAAATAATTTCCTTTAAAGGATTAACAATGGGGCTCGTTGTTCACTTAAACTTGAAGAACAATAAATTGGCGAATGTTACTGTTTAGATGCTTTGCATATATGTTTCTTTGACTATATAGAAGCAATATATACAATGATTTCAACCGTCTACCTGTTCCATTCATTGTTCTACTTGTAGAAATTTACAATTAATTTCCGTTAAAGGATTAACAATGGGGCTCGTAGTTCACTTAAACTTGAAGAACAAAAAATTGGGGAATTGTACTGTTTGGATGCTTTGCATATGTGTTTCTTAGACTATATAGAAGCAATATATACAATGATTTCAACCGTCTACCTGTTCCATTCATTGTTTTACTTGTCGAAATTTACAAATAATTTCCTTTAAAGGATTAACAATGGGGCTAGTAGTTCACTTAAACTTGAAGAACAAAAAATTGGCGAATTGTACTGATTGGATGCTTTGCATATAAGTTTCTTAGACTATATAGAAGCAATTTATAGAAAGATTTCACCCGTCTACCTGTCCTATTCATTGTTCTACTTGTAGAAAGTTAGAAATAATTTCCGATAAAGGATTAACAATGGGGCTAGTAGTTCACTTAAACTTGAAGAACAATAAATTGGCAAATTGTACTGTTCGTATGCATTGCATATATGTTTCTTAGACTATATAGAAGCAATAAATACAATGATTTCAACCGTCTACCTGTTCCATTCATTGTTCTACATGTCGAAATATACAAATAATTTCCTTTAAAGGATTAACAATGGGGCCCGTAGTTCACTTAAACTTGAAGAACATAAAATTGGCGAATGGTACTGTGTGGATGCTTTGCATATATGTTTCTTAGACTATATAGAAGCAATATATACAAAGATTTCAACCGTCTACGTGTTCCAATCATTGTTCTACTTGTCGAAATTTACAAATAATTTCCTTTAAGGGATTAACAATGGGGCTCGTTGTTCACTTAAACTTGAAGAACAATAAATTGGCGAATTGTACTGTTTGGATGCTTTGCATATATGTTTCTTAGACTATATAGAAGCAATATATACAAAGATTTCAACCGTCTACCTGTTCCATTCATTGTTCTACTTGTCGAAAATTACAAATAATTTCCGATAAAGGATTAACCATTGGGGCTTATTGTTCACTTAAACTTGAAGAACAAAAAATTGGCGAATGGTACAGTTTGGATGCTTTGCGTACATGTTTCTTAGACTATATAGAAGCAATATATACAATGATTTCAACCGTCTACCTGTTCCATTCATTGTTCTACTTGTCGAAAGTTACAAATAATTTCCGATAAAGGATTAACCATTGGGGCTTATTGTTCACTTAAAATTGAAGAACAAAAAATTGGCGAATGGTACGGTTTGGATGCTTTGCGTACATGTTTCTTAGACTATATAGAAGCAATATATACAATGATTTCAACCGTCTACCTGTTCCATTCATTGTTCTACTTGTCGAAAATTACAAATAATTTCCGATAAAGGATTAACCATTGGGGCTTATTGTTCACTTAAACTTGAAGAACAAAAAATTGGCGAATGGTACAGTTTGGATGCTTTGCGTACATGTTTCTTAGACTATATAGAAGCAATATATACAATGATTTCAACCGTCTACCTGTTCCATTCATTGTTCTACTTGTCGAAAGTAACAAATAATTTCCGTTAAAGTATTAACAATGGGGCTCGTAGTTCACTTAAACTTGAAGAACAATAAATTGGCGAATTGTACTGTTTGGTTGCTTTGCATATATGTTTCTTAGACTATATAGAAGCAATATGTACATTGATTTCGACCGTCTACCTGTTCCATTCATTGTTCTACTTGTCGAAATTTACAAATAATTTCCTTTAAAGGATTAACAATGGGGCTCGTAGTTCACTTAAACTTGAAGAACAAAAAATTGGCGAATTGTACTGTTTGGATGCTTTGCATATATGTTTCTTAGACTATATAGAAGCAATATATAAAATGATTTCAACAGTCTACCTGTCCCATTCATTGTTCTACTTGTCGAAATTTACAAATAATTTCCTATAAACGATTAACAATGGGGCTCGTTGTTCACTTAAACTTGAAGAACAATAAATTGGCGAATTGTACTGTTTGGATGCTTTGCATATATGTTTCATAGACTATATAGAAGCAATATATACAAAGATTTCAACCGTCTACCTGTTCCATTCATTGTTCTACTTGTCGAAAATTACAAATAATTTCCGATAAAGGATTAACCATTGGGGCACATTGTTCACTTAAACTTGAAGAACAAAAAATTGGCGAATTGTACTGTTTGGATGCTTTGGATATATGTTTTTTAGACTATATGGAAGCAATATATTCAAAGATTTCAACCGTCTACGTGTTCCAATCATTGTTCTACTTGTCGAAATTTACAAATAAATTCCTTTAAAGGATTAACAATGGGGCTCGTTGTTCATTTAAACTTGAAGAACAATAAATTGGCAAATTGTACTGTTCGGATGGTTTGCATATATGTTTCTTAGACTATATAGAATCAATAAATACAATGATTTCAACCGCCTACCTGTTCCATTCATTGTTCTACTTCTCGAAATTTACAAATAATTTCCTTTAAAGCATTAACAATGGGGCTCGTAGTTCACTTAAACTTGAAGAACAAAAAATTGGCGAATTGTACTGTTTGGATGCTTTGCATATATGTTTCTTAGACTATATAGAAGCAATATATAGAAAGACTTCACTCGTCTACCTGTACTATTCATTGTTCTACTTGTAGAAAGTTACAAATAATTTCCGTTTCATGATTATCAATGGGGCTCGTTGTTCACTTAAACTTGAAGAACAAAAAATTGGCGTATGGTAATGTTTGGATGATTTGCATATATGTTTCTTAGACTATACGGAAGCAATATATACAAATATTTCAACCGTCTACCTGTTCCATTCATTGTTCTACATGTCGAAAGTTACAAATAATTTCCGATAAAGGATTAACAATGGGGCTCATTGTTCACTTAAACTTGAAGAACAAAAAATTGGCGAATGGTACTGTTTGGATGCTTTGCATATATGTTTCTTAGACTATATGGAAGCAATATATACAAAGATTTCAACCGTCTACGTGTTCCAATCATTGTTCTACTTGTCGAAAATTACAAATAATTTACTTTAAAGGATTAACAATGGGGCTCGTAGTTCACTTAAACTTGAAGATCAAATAATTGGCGAATTGTACTGTTTGGATGCTTTGCATATATGTTTCTTAGATTATATAGAAGCAATATATACATAGATTTCAACCGTCTACCTGTTCCATTCATTGTTCTACTTGTCGAAATTTACAAATAATTTCCTTTAAAGGATTAACAATGGGGCTCGTAGTTCACTTAAACTTGAAGATCAAATAATTGGCGAATTGTACTTTTTGGATGCTTTGCATATATGTTTCTTAGACTATATAGAAGCAACATATACAAAGATTTCAACCGTCTACCTGTTCTATTCATTGTTCTACTTGTAGAAAGTTACAAATAATTTCCGTTTCATGATTATCAATGGGGCTCGTTGTTCACTTATATTTGAAGAACAAAAAATTGGCGAATGGTACTGTTTGGATGCTTTGCATATATGTTTCTCAGATAATATAGAAGCAATATATACAAAGATTTCAACCGTCTACCTGTTCCATTCATTTTTCTACTTGTCGAAAATTACAAATAATTTCCGATAAAGGATTAACCATTGGGGCTCATTGTTCACTAAACTTGAAGAACAAAAAATTGGCGAATTGTACTGTTTGGATGCTTTGCATATATGTTTGTTAGACTATATAGAAGCAATATATACAAAGATTTCAACCGTCTACGTGTTCCAATCATTGTTCTACTTGTCGAAATTTACGAATAATTTCCTTTAAAGGATTAACAATGGGGCTCGTTGTTCACTTAAACTTGAAGAACAATAAATTCGCGAATTGTACTGTTTGGATGCTTTGCATATATGTTTCTTAGACTATATAGAAGCAATATATACAATGATTTCAACCGTCTACCTGTTCCATTCATTGTTCTACTTGTCGAAAATTACAAATAATTTCCGATAAAGGATTAACCATTGGGGCTTATTGTTCACTTAAACTTGAAGAACAAAAAATTGGCGAATGGTACAGTTTGGATGCTTTGCGTACATGTTTCTTAGACTATATAGAAGCAATATATACAATGATTTCAACCGTCTACCTGTTCCATTCATTGTTCTACTTGTCGAAAGTTACAAATAATTTCCGATAAAGGATTAACCATTGGGGCTTATTGTTCACTTAAAATTGAAGAACAAAAAATTGGCGAATGGTACGGTTTGGATGCTTTGCATATATGTTTCTTAGACTATATAGAAGCAATATATACAAAGATTTCAACCGTCTACCTGTTCTATTCATTGTTCTACTTGTCGAAAGTTACAAATAATTTCCGATAAAGGATTAACAATGGGGCTCGTAGTTCACTTAAACCTGAAGAACAAAAAATTGGCGAATTGTACTGTTTGGATGCTTTGCATATATGTTTCTTAGACTATATAGAAGCAATATATAGAAAGATTTCAACCGTCTACCTGTTCTATTCATTGTTCTACTTGTAGAAAGTTACAAATAATTTCCGTTTCATGATTATTAATGGGGCTCGTTGTTCACCTAATCTTAAAGAACAAAAAATTGGCGAATGGTACTGTTTGGATGTTTTGCATATATGTTTCTTAGACTATATAGAAACAATATATACAAAGATTTCAACCGTCTACCTGTTCCATTCATTGTTCTACTTGTCGAAAATTACAAATAATTTCCGATAAAGGATTAACCATTGGGGCTTATTGTTCACTTAAACTTGAAGAACAAAAAATTGGCGAATGGTACGGTTTGGATGCTTTGCGTACATGTTTCTTAGACTATATAGAAGCAACATATACAATGATTTCAACCGTCTACCTGTTCCATTCATTGTTCTACTTGTCGAAAGTAACAAATAATTTCCTTTAAAGTATTAACAATGGGGCTCGTAGTTCACTTAAACTTGAAGAACAATAAATTGGCGAATTGTACTGTTTGGATGTTTTGCATATATGTTTCTTAGACTATATAGAAGCAACATATACAATGATTTCAACCGTCTACCTGTTCCATTCATTGTTCTACTTGTCGTAAGTTACAAATAATTTCCGATAAAGGATTAACCATTGGGGCTTATTGTTCACTTAAACTTGAAGAACAAAAAATTGGCGAATGGTACGGTTTGGATGCTTTGCGTACATGTTTCTTAGACTATATAGAAGCAATATATACAATGATTTCAACCGTCTACCTGTTCCATTCATTGTTCTACTTGTCGAAAATTACAAATAATTTCCGATAAAGGATTAACCATTGGGGCTTATTGTTCACTTAAACTTGAAGAACAAAAAATTGGCGAATGGTACAGTTTGGATGCTTTGCGTACATGTTTCTTAGACTATATAGAAGCAATATATACAATGATTTCAACCGTCTACCTGTTCCATTCATTGTTCTACTTGTCGAAAGTAACAAATAATTTCCGTTAAAGTATTAACAATGGGGCTCGTAGTTCACTTAAACTTGAAGAACAATAAATTGGCGAATTGTACTGTTTGGTTGCTTTGCATATATGTTTCTTAGACTATATAGAAGCAATATGTACATTGATTTCGACCGTCTACCTGTTCCATTCATTGTTCTACTTGTCGAAATTTACAAATAATTTCCTTTAAAGGATTAACAATGGGGCTCGTAGTTCACTTAAACTTGAAGAACAAAAAATTGGCGAATTGTACTGTTTGGATGCTTTGCATATATGTTTCTTAGACTATATAGAAGCAATATATAAAATGATTTCAACAGTCTACCTGTCCCATTCATTGTTCTACTTGTCGAAATTTACAAATAATTTCCTATAAACGATTAACAATGGGGCTCGTTGTTCACTTAAACTTGAAGAACAATAAATTGGCGAATTGTACTGTTTGGATGCTTTGCATATATGTTTCATAGACTATATAGAAGCAATATATACAAAGATTTCAACCGTCTACCTGTTCCATTCATTGTTCTACTTGTCGAAAATTACAAATAATTTCCGATAAAGGATTAACCATTGGGGCACATTGTTCACTTAAACTTGAAGAACAAAAAATTGGCGAATTGTACTGTTTGGATGCTTTGGATATATGTTTTTTAGACTATATGGAAGCAATATATTCAAAGATTTCAACCGTCTACGTGTTCCAATCATTGTTCTACTTGTCGAAATTTACAAATAAATTCCTTTAAAGGATTAACAATGGGGCTCGTTGTTCATTTAAACTTGAAGAACAATAAATTGGCAAATTGTACTGTTCGGATGGTTTGCATATATGTTTCTTAGACTATATAGAATCAATAAATACAATGATTTCAACCGCCTACCTGTTCCATTCATTGTTCTACTTCTCGAAATTTACAAATAATTTCCTTTAAAGCATTAACAATGGGGCTCGTAGTTCACTTAAACTTGAAGAACAAAAAATTGGCGAATTGTACTGTTTGGATGCTTTGCATATATGTTTCTTAGACTATATAGAAGCAATATATAGAAAGACTTCACTCGTCTACCTGTACTATTCATTGTTCTACTTGTAGAAAGTTACAAATAATTTCCGTTTCATGATTATCAATGGGGCTCGTTGTTCACTTAAACTTGAAGAACAAAAAATTGGCGTATGGTAATGTTTGGATGATTTGCATATATGTTTCTTAGACTATACGGAAGCAATATATACAAATATTTCAACCGTCTACCTGTTCCATTCATTGTTCTACATGTCGAAAGTTACAAATAATTTCCGATAAAGGATTAACAATGGGGCTCATTGTTCACTTAAACTTGAAGAACAAAAAATTGGCGAATGGTACTGTTTGGATGCTTTGCATATATGTTTCTTAGACTATATGGAAGCAATATATACAAAGATTTCAACCGTCTACGTGTTCCAATCATTGTTCTACTTGTCGAAAATTACAAATAATTTACTTTAAAGGATTAACAATGGGGCTCGTAGTTCACTTAAACTTGAAGATCAAATAATTGGCGAATTGTACTGTTTGGATGCTTTGCATATATGTTTCTTAGATTATATAGAAGCAATATATACATAGATTTCAACCGTCTACCTGTTCCATTCATTGTTCTACTTGTCGAAATTTACAAATAATTTCCTTTAAAGGATTAACAATGGGGCTCGTAGTTCACTTAAACTTGAAGATCAAATAATTGGCGAATTGTACTTTTTGGATGCTTTGCATATATGTTTCTTAGACTATATAGAAGCAACATATACAAAGATTTCAACCGTCTACCTGTTCTATTCATTGTTCTACTTGTAGAAAGTTACAAATAATTTCCGTTTCATGATTATCAATGGGGCTCGTTGTTCACTTATATTTGAAGAACAAAAAATTGGCGAATGGTACTGTTTGGATGCTTTGCATATATGTTTCTCAGATAATATAGAAGCAATATATACAAAGATTTCAACCGTCTACCTGTTCCATTCATTTTTCTACTTGTCGAAAATTACAAATAATTTCCGATAAAGGATTAACCATTGGGGCTCATTGTTCACTAAACTTGAAGAACAAAAAATTGGCGAATTGTACTGTTTGGATGCTTTGCATATATGTTTGTTAGACTATATAGAAGCAATATATACAAAGATTTCAACCGTCTACGTGTTCCAATCATTGTTCTACTTGTCGAAATTTACGAATAATTTCCTTTAAAGGATTAACAATGGGGCTCGTTGTTCACTTAAACTTGAAGAACAATAAATTCGCGAATTGTACTGTTTGGATGCTTTGCATATATGTTTCTTAGACTATATAGAAGCAATATATACATTGATTTCAACCGGCTACCTGTTCCATTCATTGTTCTACTTGTCGCAAGTTACAAATAATTTCCGTTAAAGTAATAACAATGGGGCTCGTAGTTCACTTAAACTTGAAGATCAAATAATTGGCGAATTCTACTGTTTGGATTCTTTGCATATATGTTTCTTAGACTATACAGAAGCAATATATACAATGATTTCAACAGTCTACCTGTTCCATTCATTGTTCTACTTGTTGAAATTTACAAATAATTTCCTTTAAAGGATTAACAATGGGGCTCGTAGTTCACTTAAACTTGAAGATCAAAAAATTGGCGAAT
The DNA here is from genome assembly GCA_963989415.1 of Cerceris ruficornis. Classification (NCBI taxonomy): domain Eukaryota; kingdom Metazoa; phylum Arthropoda; class Insecta; order Hymenoptera; family Crabronidae; genus Cerceris; species Cerceris ruficornis. The sequence goes on from CAXDIW010000109.1 coordinate 2,271,122, forward strand.
GGTACTGTTTGGATGCTTTGCATATATGTTTCTTAGATTATATAGTAGCAATATATACAAAGATTTCAACCGTCTACCTGTTCCATTCATTGTTCTACTTGTCGAAATTTACAAATAATTTCCTTTAAATGATTAACAATGGGGCTCGTTGTTCACTTAAACTTGAAGAACAATAAATTGGCGAATTGTACTGTTTGGATGCCTTGCATATATGTTTCTTAGACTATATAGAAGCAATATATACAAAGATTTTAACCGTGTACCTGTTCCATTCATTGTTCTACTTGTCGAAATTTACAAATAATTTCCGATAAACGATTAACCATTGGGGCTCATTGTTCACTTAAACTTGAAGAACAAAAAATTGGCGAATCGTACTGTTTGGATGCTTTGCATATATGTTTCTTAGACTATATAGAAGCAATATATACAAAGGTTTCAACCGCCTACCTGTTCCATTCAGTGTTCTACTTGTCGAAAGTTACAAATAATTTCCGATAAAGGATTAACAATGGGTCTCATTGTTCACATAAACTTGAAGAACAAAAAATTGGCGAATGGTACTGTTTGGATGCTTTGCATATATGTTTCTTAGACTATATGGAAGCAATATATACAAAGATTTCAACCGTCTACGTGTTCCAATCATTGTTCTACTTGTCGAAATTTACAAATAATTTCCTTTAAAGGATTAAAAATGGGGCTCGTTGTTCAGTTAAACTTGAAGAACAATAAATTCGCGAATTGTACTGTTTGGATGCTTTGCATATGTGTTTCTTAGACTATATAGAAGCAATATATACATTGATTTCAACCGGCTACCTGTTCCATTCATTGTTCTACTTGTCGCAAGTTACAAATAATTTCCGTTAAAGTATTAACAATGGGGCTCGTAGTTCACTTAAACTTGAAGATCAAATAATTGGCGAATTGTACTGTTTGGATTCTTTGCATATATGTTTCTTAGACTATACAGAAGCAATATATACAAAGATTTCAACCATCTACGTGTTCCAATCATTGTTCTACTTGTCGAAATTTACAAATAATTTCCTTTAAAGGATTAACAATGGGGCTCGTTGTTCACTTAAACTTTAAGAACAAAAGATTGGCGAATGGTACTGTTTGGATGCTTTGCATATATGTTTCTTAGACTATATAGACGCAATATATACAATGATTTCAACCGTCTACCCGTTCTATTCATTGTTCTACTTGTAGAAACTTACAAATAATTTCCGTTTCATGATTATCAATGGAGCTCGTAGTTCACTTAAACTTGAAGATCAAATAATTGGCGAATTGTACTGTTTGGATTCTTTGCATATATGTATCTTAGACTATACAGAAGCAATATATACAAAGGTTTCAACCGTCTACCTGTTCCATTCATTGTTCTACTTGTCGAAGTTTACAAATAATTTCCTTTAAAGGATTAACAATGGGGCTCGTTGTTCACTTAAACTTGAAGAACAATAAATTGGCGAATTGTACTGTTTGCATGCTTTGCATATATGTTTCTTAGACTATTTAGAAGCAATATACACAAAGATTTCAACCGTCTACCTGTTCCATTCATTGTTCTACTTGTCGAAGTTTACAAATAATTTCCTTTAAAGGATTAACAATGGGGCTCGTTGTTCACTTAAACTTGAAGAACAAAAAATTGGCGAATGGTACTGTTTGGATGCTTTGCATATATGTTTCTTAGATTATATAGAAGCAATACATACAATGATTTCAACCGTCTACCTATTCCATTCATTGTTCTACTTGCCGAAATTTACAAATAATTTCCTTTAAAGGATTAACAATGGGACTCGTCGTTCACTTAAACTTGAAGAACAAGAAATTCGCGAATTGTACTGTTTGGATGCTTTGCATATATGTTTCTTAGACTATATAGAAGCAACATATACAATGATTTCAACCGTCTACCTGTTCCATTCATTGTTCTACTTGTCGAAAATTACAAATAATTTCCTTTAAAAGATTAACAATGGGGCTCGTAGTTCACTTAAACTTGAAGAACAAAAAATTGGCGAATTGTACTGTTTGGATGCTTTGAATATATGTTTCTTATATTATATAGAAGCAATATATACAAATATTTCAACCGTCTACCTGTTCCATTCATTGTTCTACTTGTTGAAAATTACAAATAATTTCCGTTAAAGGATTAACAATTGGGGCTCATTGTTCACTTAAACTTGAAGACCAAAAAATTGGCAAATGGTACTGTTTGGATGCTTTGCGTACATGTTTCTTAGACTATATGGAAGCAATATATACAAAGATTTCAACCGTCTACGTGTTCCATTCATTGTTCTACTTGTCGAAATTTACAAATAATTTCCTTTAAAGGATTAACAATTGGGCTCGTTGTACACATAAACTTGAAGAACAAAAAATTGGCGAATTGTACTGTTTGGATGCTTTGCATATATGTTTCTTAGACTATGTAGACGCAATATATACAATGATTTCAACCGTCTACCTATTCCATTCATTGTTCTACTTGCCGAAATTTACAAATAATTTCCTTTAAAGGATTAACAATGGGGCTCGTAGTTCACTTAAACTTGAAGAACAAAAAATTGGCGAATGGTACTGTTTGGATGCTTTGCATATATGTTTCTTAGACTATATAGAAGCAATATATACAAAGGTTTCAACCGCCTACCTGTTCCATTCAGTGTTCTACTTGTCGAAAGTTACAAATAATTTCCGATAAAGGATTAACAATGGGTCTCATTGTTCACATAAACTTGAAGAACAAAAAATTTGCGAATGGTACTGTTTGGATGCTTTGCATATATGTTTCTTAGACTATATGGAAGCAATATATACAAAGATTTCAACCGTCTACGTGTTCCAATCATTGTTCTACTTGTCGAAATTTACAAATAATTTCCTTTAAAGGATTAACAATGGGGCTCGTTGTTCACTTAAACTTGAAGAACAAAAAATTGGCGAATGGTACTGTTTGGATGCTTTGCATACATGTTTCTTAGATTATATAGAAGCAATATATACAAAGATTTCAACCGTCTACCTGTTCCATTCATTGTTCTGCTTGTCGAAAATTACAAGTAATTTCCGATAAAGGATTAACCATTGGGGCTCATTGTTCACTTAAACTTGAAGAACCAAAAATTGGCGAATGGTACTGTTTGGATGTTTTGCGTACATGTTTCTTAGACTATATGGAAGCAATATATACAAAGATTTCAACCGTCTACGTGTTCCAATCATTGTTCTACTTGTAGAAAGTTACAATTAATTTCCGTTAAAGGATTAACAATGGGGCTCGTAGTTCACTTAAACTTGAAGAACAAAAAATTGGCGAATTGTACTGTTTGGATGCTTTGCATATATGTTTCTTAGACTATATAGAAGCAATATATACAAATGTTTCAACCGCCTACCTGTTCCATTCATTGTTCTGCTTGTCGAAAGTTACAAATAATTTCCGATAAAGGGTTAACCATTGGGGCTCGTTGTTCACTTAAACTTGAAGAACAAAAAATTGGCGAATTGTACTGTTTGGATGCTTTGCATATATGTTTGTTAGACTATATAGAAGCAATATATACAAAGATTTCAACCGTCTACGTGTTCCAATCATTTTTCTACTTGTCGAAATTTACGAATAATTTCCTTTAAATGATTAACAATGGGGCTCGTTGTTCACTTAAACTTGAAGAACAATAAATTGGCGAATTGTACTGTTTGGATGCCTTGCATATATGTTTCTTAGACTATATAGAAGCAATATATACAAAGATTTCAACCGTGTACCTGTTCCATTCATTGTTCTACTTGTCGAAATTTACAAATAATTTCCGATAAACGATTAACCATTGGGGCTCATTGTTCACTTAAACTTGAAGAACAAAAAATTGGCGAATCGTACTGTGTGGATGCTTTGCATATATGTTTCTTAGACTATATAGAAGCAATATATACAAAGGTTTCAACCGCCTACCTGTTCCATTCAGTGTTCTACTTGTCGAAAGTTACAAATAATTTCCGATAAAGGATTAACAATGGGTCTCATTGTTCACATAAACTTGAAGAACAAAAAATTGGCGAATGGTACTGTTTGGATGCTTTGCATATATGTTTCTTAGACTATATGGAAGCAATATATACAAAGATTTCAACCGTCTACGTGTTCCAATCATTGTTCTACTTGTCGAAATTTACAAATAATTTCCTTTAAAGGATTAAAAATGGGGCTCGTTGTTCAGTTAAACTTGAAGAACAATAAATTGGCGAATTGTACTGTTTGGATGCTTTGCATATATGTTTCTTAGACTATATAGAAGCAATATATACATTGATTTCAACCGGCTACCTGTTCCATTCATTGTTCTACTTGTCGCAAGTTACAAATAATTTCCGTTAAAGTATTAACAATGGGGCTCGTAGTTCACTTAAACTTGAAGATCAAATAATTGGCGAATTGTACTGTTTGGATTCTTTGCATATATGTATCTTAGACTATACAGAAGCAATATATACAAAGGTTTCAACCGTCTACCTGTTCCATTCATTGTTCTACTTGTCGAAGTTTACAAATAATTTCCTTTAAAGGATTAACAATGGGGCTCGTTGTTCACTTAAACTTGAAGAACAATAAATTGGCGAATTGTACTGTTTGCATGCTTTGCATATATGTTTCTTAGACTATATAGAAGCAATATATACAAAGGTTTCAACCGCCTACCTGTTCCATTCAGTGTTCTACTTGTCGAAAGTTACAAATAATTTCCGATAAAGGATTAACAATGGGTCTCATTGTTCACATAAACTTGAAGAACAAAAAATTGGCGAATGGTACTGTTTGGATGCTTTGCATATTTGTTTCTTAGACTATATAGAAGCAATATATACAAAGGTTTCAACCGTCTACCTGTTCCATTCATTGTTCTACTTGTCGAAGTTTACAAATAATTTCCTTTAAAGGATTAACAATGGGGCTCGTTGTTCAGTTAAACTTGAAGAACAATAAATTCGCGAATTGTACTGTTTGGATGCTTTGCATATTTGTTTCTTAGACTATATAGAAGCAATATATACAAAGGTTTCAACCGCCTACCTGTTCCATTCAGTGTTCTACTTGTCGAAAGTTACAAATAATTTCCGATAAAGGATTAACAATGGGTCTCATTGTTCACATAAACTTGAAGAACAAAAAATTGGCGAATGGTACTGTTTGGATGCTTTGCATATATGTTTCTTAGACTATATGGAAGCAATATATACAAAGATTTCAACCGTCTACGTGTTCCAATCATTGTTCTACTTGTCGAAATTTACAAATAATTTCCTTTAAAGGATTAACAATGGGGCTCGTAGTTCACTTAAAATTGAAGAACAAAAAATTGGCGAATGGTACTGTTTGGATGCTTTGCATATATGTTTCTTAGACTATATAGAAGCAATATATACAAAGGTTTCAACCGCCTACCTGTTCCATTCAGTGTTCTACTTGTCGAAAGTTACAAATAATTTCCGATAAAGGATTAACAATGGGTCTCATTGTTCACATAAACTTGAAGAACAAAAAATTTGCGAATGGTACTGTTTGGATGCTTTGCATATATGTTTCTTAGACTATATGGAAGCAATATATACAAAGATTTCAACCGTCTACGTGTTCCAATCATTGTTCTACTTGTCGAAATTTACAAATAATTTCCTTTAAAGGATTAACAATGGGGCTCGTTGTTCACTTAAACTTGAAGAACAAAAAATTGGCGAATGGTACTGTTTGGATGCTTTGCATACATGTTTCTTAGATTATATAGAAGCAATATATACAAAGATTTCAACCGTCTACCTGTTCCATTCATTGTTCTGCTTGTCGAAAATTACAAGTAATTTCCGATAAAGGATTAACCATTGGGGCTCATTGTTCACTTAAACTTGAAGAACCAAAAATTGGCGAATGGTACTGTTTGGATGTTTTGCGTACATGTTTCTTAGACTATATGGAAGCAATATATACAAAGATTTCAACCGTCTACGTGTTCCAATCATTGTTCTACTTGTAGAAAGTTACAATTAATTTCCGTTAAAGGATTAACAATGGGGCTCGTAGTTCACTTAAACTTGAAGAACAAAAAATTGGCGAATTGTACTGTTTGGATGCTTTGCATATATGTTTCTTAGACTATATAGAAGCAATATATACAAATGTTTCAACCGCCTACCTGTTCCATTCAGTGTTCTACTTGTCGAAAGTTACAAATAATTTCCGATAAAGGATTAACAATGGGTCTCATTGTTCACATAAACTTGAAGAACAAAAAATTGGCGAATCGTACTGTTTGGATGCTTTGCATATATGTTTCTTAGACTATATGGAAGCAATATATACAAAGATTTCAACCGTCTACGTGTTCCAATCATTGTTCTACTTGTCGAAATTTACAAATAATTTCCTTTAAAGGATTAACAATGGGGCTCGTAGTTCACTTAAACTTGAAGAACAAAAAATTGGCGAATGGTACTGTTTGGATGCTTTGCATATATGTTTCTTAGACTATATAGAAGCAATATATACAAAGATTTCAACCGTTTACCTGTTCCATTCATTGTTCTACTTGTCGAAAGTTACAAATAATTAACGATAAAGGATTAACCATTGGGGCTCATTGTTCACTTAAACTTGAAGAACAAAAAATTGGCGAATTGTACTGTTTGGATGTTTTGCATATATGTTTCTTAGACTATATAGAAGCAACATATACAAAGATTTCAACCGTCTACCTGTTCCATTCATTGTTCTACTTGTCGAAGTTTACAAATAATTTCCTTTAAAGGATTAACAATGGGGCTCGTTGTTCACTTAAACTTGAAGAACAATAAATTGGCGAATTGTACTGTTTGCATGCTTTGCATATATGTTTCTTAGACTATTTAGAAGCAATATATACAAAGATTTCAACCGTCTACCTCTACTATTCATTGTTCTACTTGTTGAAAGTTACAAATAATTTCCATTTCATGATTATCAATGGGGCTCGATGTTCACTTAAACTTGAAGATCAAAAAATTGACGATTGTTACTGTTTGGATGCTTTGCATATATGTTTCTTAGATTACATAGAAGCAATATATACAAAGATTTCAACCGTCTACCTGTTCCATTCATTGTTCTACTTGTCGAAAGTTACAAATAATTACCGATAAAGGATTAACCATTGGGGCTCATTGTTCACTTAAACTTGAAGAACAAAAAATTGGCGAATTGTACTGTTTGGATGTTTTGCATATATGTTTCTTAGACTATATAGAAGCAACATATACAAAGATTTCAACCGTCTACCTGTTCCATTCATTGTTCTACTTGTCGAAGTTTACAAATAATTTCCTTTAAAGGATTAACAATGGGGCTCGTTGTTCACTTAAACTTGAAGAACAATAAATTGGCGAATTGTACTGTTTGCATGCTTTGCATATATGTCTCTTAGACTATTTAGAAGCAATATATACAAAGATTTCAACCGTCTACCTGCTCCATTCATTGTTCTACTTGTCGAAATTTACAAATAATTTCCTTTAAAGGATTAACAATGGGGCTCGTTGTTCACTTAAACTTGAAGAACAAAAAATTGGCGAATGGTACTGTTTGGATGCTTTGCATATATGTTTCTTAGACTATATAGAAGCAACATATACAAAGATTTCAACCGTCTACCTGTTCCATTCATTGTTCTACTTGTCGAAGTTTACAAATAATTTCCTTTAAAGGATTAACAATGGGGCTCGTTGTTCACTTAAACTTGAAGAACAATAAATTGGCGAATTGTACTGTTTGCATGCTTTGCATATATGTTTCTTAGACTATTTAGAAGCAATATATACAAAGATTTCAACCGTCTACCTGCTCCATTCATTGTTCTACTTGTCGAAAATTACAAATAATTTCCTTTAAAGGATTAACAATGGGGCTCATTGTTCACTTAAACTTGATGGACAAAAATTGGCGAATGGTACTGTTTGGATGCTTTGCATATATGTATCTTAGACTATATGGAAGCAATATATACAAAGATTTCAACCGTCTACGTGTTCCAATCATTGTTCTACTTGTCGAAAATTACAAATAATTTCCTTTAAAGGATTAACAATGGGGCTCGTTGTTCACTTAAACTTGAAGAACAAAAAATTGGCGAATGGTACTGTTTGGATGCTTTGCATACATGTTTCTTAGATTATATAGAAGCAATATATACAAAGATTTCAACCGTCTCCCTGTTCCATTCATTATTCTACTTGTCGAAAGTTACAAATAATTTCCGATAAAGGATTAACAATGGGGCTCGTAGTTCACTTAAACTTGAAGAACAAAAAATTGGCGAATGGTACTGTTTGGATGCTTTGCATATATGTTTCTTAGACTATTTAGAAGCAATATATACAAAGATTTCAACCGTCTACCTCTACTATTCATTGTTCTACTTGTTGAAAGTTACAAATAATTTCCATTTCATGATTATCAATGGGGCTCGATGTTCACTTAAACTTGAAGATCAAAAAATTGACGATTGTTACTGTTTGGATGCTTTGCATATATGTTTCTTAGACTATTTAGAAGCAATATATACAAAGATTTCAACCGTCTACCTCTACTATTCATTGTTCTACTTGTTGAAAGTTACAAATAATTTCCATTTCATGATTATCAATGGGGCTCTTGTTCACTTAAACTTGAAGAACAAAAAATTGGCGAATTGTACTGTTTGGATGTTTTGCATATATGTTTCTTAGACTATATAGAAGCAACATATACAAAGATTTCAACCGTCTACCTGTTCCATTCATTGTTCTACTTGTCGAAGTTTACAAATAATTTCCTTTAAAGGATTAACAATGGGGCTCGTTGTTCACTTAAACTTGAAGAACAATAAATTGGCGAATTGTACTGTTTGCATGCTTTGCATATATGTTTCTTAGACTATTTAGAAGCAATATATACAAAGATTTCAACCGTCTACCTCTACTATTCATTGTTCTACTTGTTGAAAGTTACAAATAATTTCCATTTCATGATTATCAATGGGGCTCGATGTTCACTTAAACTTGAAGATCAAAAAATTGACGATTGTTACTGTTTGGATGCTTTGCATATATGTTTCTTAGATTACATAGAAGCAATATATACAAAGATTTCAACCGTCTACCTGTTCCATTCATTGTTCTACTTGTCGAAAGTTACAAATAATTACCGATAAAGGATTAACCATTGGGGCTCATTGTTCACTTAAACTTGAAGAACAAAAAATTGGCGAATTGTACTGTTTGGATGTTTTGCATATATGTTTCTTAGACTATATAGAAGCAACATATACAAAGATTTCAACCGTCTACCTGTTCCATTCATTGTTCTACTTGTCGAAGTTTACAAATAATTTCCTTTAAAGGATTAACAATGGGGCTCGTTGTTCACTTAAACTTGAAGAACAATAAATTGGCGAATTGTACTGTTTGCATGCTTTGCATATATGTTTCTTAGACTATTTAGAAGCAATATATACAAAGATTTCAACCGTCTACCTGCTCCATTCATTGTTCTACTTGTCGAAATTTACAAATAATTTCCTTTAAAGGATTAACAATGGGGCTCGTTGTTCACTTAAACTTGAAGAACAAAAAATTGGCGAATGGTACTGTTTGGATGCTTTGCATATATGTTTCTTAGACTATATAGAAGCAACATATACAAAGATTTCAACCGTCTACCTGTTCCATTCATTGTTCTACTTGTCGAAGTTTACAAATAATTTCCTTTAAAGGATTAACAATGGGGCTCGTTGTTCACTTAAACTTGAAGAACAATAAATTGGCGAATTGTACTGTTTGCATGCTTTGCATATATGTTTCTTAGACTATTTAGAAGCAATATATACAAAGATTTCAACCGTCTACCTGCTCCATTCATTGTTCTACTTGTCGAAAATTACAAATAATTTCCTTTAAAGGATTAACAATGGGGCTCATTGTTCACTTAAACTTGATGGACAAAAATTGGCGAATGGTACTGTTTGGATGCTTTGCATATATGTATCTTAGACTATATGGAAGCAATATATACAAAGATTTCAACCGTCTACGTGTTCCAATCATTGTTCTACTTGTCGAAAATTACAAATAATTTCCTTTAAAGGATTAACAATGGGGCTCGTTGTTCACTTAAACTTGAAGAACAAAAAATTGGCGAATGGTACTGTTTGGATGCTTTGCATACATGTTTCTTAGATTATATAGAAGCAATATATACAAAGATTTCAACCGTCTACCTGTTCCATTCATTGTTCTGCTTGTCGAAAATTACAAGTAATTTCCGATAAAGGATTAACCATTGGGGCTCATTGTTCACTTAAACTTGAAGAACCAAAAATTGGCGAATGGTACTGTTTGGATGTTTTGCGTACATGTTTCTTAGACTATATGGAAGCAATATATACAAAGATTTCAACCGTCTACGTGTTCCAATCATTGTTCTACTTGTAGAAAGTTACAATTAATTTCCGTTAAAGGATTAACAATGGGGCTCGTAGTTCACTTAAACTTGAAGAACAAAAAATTGGCGAATTGTACTGTTTGGATGCTTTGCATATATGTTTCTTAGACTATATAGAAGCAATATATACAAAGATTTCAACCGTCTACCTGTTCCATTCATTGTTCTACTTGTCGAAAGTTACAAATAATTTCCGATAAAGGATTAACCATTGGGGCTCATTGTTCACTTAAACTTGAAGAACAAAAAATTGGCGAATTGTACTGTTTGGATGCTTTGCATATATGTTTCTTAGACTATATAGAAGCAATATATACAAATGTTTCAACCGCCTACCTGTTCCATTCAGTGTTCTACTTGTCGAAAGTTACAAATAATTTCCGATAAAGGATTAACAATGGGTCTCATTGTTCACATAAACTTGAAGAACAAAAAATTGGCGAATGGTACTGTTTGGATGCTTTGCATATATGTTTCTTAGACTATATGGAAGCAATATATACAAAGATTTCAACCGTCTACGTGTTCCAATCATTGTTCTACTTGTCGAAATTTACAAATAATTTCCTTTAAAGTATTAACAATGGGGCTCGTAGTTCACTTAAACTTGAAGAACAAAAAATTGGCGAATGGTACTGTTTGGATGCTTTGCATATATGTTTCTTAGACTATATAGAAGCAATATATACAAAGATTTCAACCGTTTACCTGTTCCATTCATTGTTCTACTTGTCGAAAGTTACAAATAATTTCCGATAAAGGGTTAACCATTGGGGCTCGTTGTTCACTTAAACTTGAAGAACAAAAAATTGGCGAATTGTACTGTTTGGATGCTTTGCATATATGTTTGTTAGACTATATAGAAGCAATATATACAAAGATTTCAACCGTCTACGTGTTCCAATCATTGTTCTACTTGTCGAAATTTACGAATAATTTCCTTTAAAGGATTAACAATGGGGCTCGTTGTTCACTTAAACTTGAAGAACAATAAATTCGCGAATTGTACTGTTTGGATGCTTTGCATATATGTTTCTTAGACTATATAGAAGCAATATATACATTGATTTCAACCGGCTACCTGTTCCATTCATTGTTCTACTTGTCGCAAGTTACAAATAATTTCCGTTAAAGTATTAACAATGGGGCTCGTAGTTCACTTAAACTTGAAGATCAAATAATTGGCGAATTCTACTGTTTGGATTCTTTGCATATATGTTTCTTAGACTATACAGAAGCAATATATACAATGATTTCAACAGTCTACCTGTTCCATTCATTGTTCTACTTGTTGAAATTTACAAATAATTTCCTTTAAAGGATTAACAATGGGGCTCGTAGTTCACTTAAACTTGAAGATCAAAAAATTGGCGAATGGTACTGTTTGGATGCTTTGCATATATGTTTCTTAGATTATATAGTAGCAATATATACAAAGATTTCAACCGTCTACCTGTTCCATTCATTGTTCTACTTGTCGAAATTTACAAATAATTTCCTTTAAATGATTAACAATGGGGCTCGTTGTTCACTTAAACTTGAAGAACAATAAATTGGCGAATTGTACTGTTTGGATGCCTTGCATATATGTTTCTTAGACTATATAGAAGCAATATATACAAAGATTTCAACCGTGTACCTGTTCCATTCATTGTTCTACTTGTCGAAATTTACAAATAATTTCCGATAAACGATTAACCATTGGGGCTCATTGTTCACTTAAACTTGAAGAACAAAAAATTGGCGAATCGTACTGTTTGGATGCTTTGCATATATGTTTCTTAGACTATATAGAAGCAATATATACAAAGGTTTCAACCGCCTACCTGTTCCATTCAGTGTTCTACTTGTCGAAAGTTACAAATAATTTCCGATAAAGGATTAACAATGGGTCTCATTGTTCACATAAACTTGAAGAACAAAAAATTGGCGAATGGTACTGTTTGGATGCTTTGCATATATGTTTCTTAGACTATATGGAAGCAATATATACAAAGATTTCAACCGTCTACGTGTTCCAATCATTGTTCTACTTGTCGAAATTTACAAATAATTTCCTTTAAAGGATTAAAAATGGGGCTCGTTGTTCAGTTAAACTTGAAGAACAATAAATTCGCGAATTGTACTGTTTGGATGCTTTGCATATATGTTTCTTAGACTATATAGAAGCAATATATACATTGATTTCAACCGGCTACCTGTTCCATTCATTGTTCTACTTGTCGCAAGTTACAAATAATTTCCGTTAAAGTATTAACAATGGGGCTCGTAGTTCACTTAAACTTGAAGATCAAATAATTGGCGAATTGTACTGTTTGGATTCTTTGCATATATGTTTCTTAGACTATACAGAAGCAATATATACAAAGATTTCAACCATCTACGTGTTCCAATCATTGTTCTACTTGTCGAAATTTACAAATAATTTCCTTTAAAGGATTAACAATGGGGCTCGTTGTTCACTTAAACTTTAAGAACAAAAGATTGGCGAATGGTACTGTTTGGATGCTTTGCATATATGTTTCTTAGACTATATAGACGCAATATATACAATGATTTCAACCGTCTACCCGTTCTATTCATTGTTCTACTTGTAGAAACTTACAAATAATTTCCGTTTCATGATTATCAATGGAGCTCGTAGTTCACTTAAACTTGAAGATCAAATAATTGGCGAATTGTACTGTTTGGATTCTTTGCATATATGTATCTTAGACTATACAGAAGCAATATATACAAAGGTTTCAACCGCCTACCTGTTCCATTCAGTGTTCTACTTGTCGAAAGTTACAAATAATTTCCGATAAAGGATTAACCATTGGGGCTCATTGTTCACATAAACTTGAAGAACAAAAAATTAGCGAATGGTACTGTTTGGATGCTTTGCATATATGTTTCTTAGACTATATGGAAGCAATATATACAAAGATTTCAACCGTCTACGTGTTCCAATCATTGTTCTACTTGTCGAAATTTACAAATAATTTCCTTTAAAGGATTAAAAATGGGGCTCGTTGTTCAGTTAAACTTGAAGAACAATAAATTCGCGAATTGTACTGTTTGGATGCTTTGCATATATGTTTCTTAGACTATATAGAAGCAATATATACATTGATTTCAACCGGCTACCTGTTCCATTCATTGTTCTACTTGTCGAAAGTTACAAATAATTTCCGATAAAGGATTAACCATTGGGGCTCATTGTTCACTTAAACTTGAAGAACAAAAAAGTAGCGAATTGTACTGTTTGGATGCTTTGCATATATGTTTCTTAGACTATATAGACGCAATATATACAAAGATTTCAACCGTCTACCTGTTCCATTCATTATTCTACTTGTCGAAAGTTACAAATAATTTCCGATAAAGGATTAACAATGGGGCTCGTAGTTCACTTAAACTTGAAGAACAAAAAATTGGCGAATGGTACTGTTTGGATGCTTTGCATATATGTTTCTTAGACTATTTAGAAGCAACATATACAAAGATTTCAACCGTCTACGTGTTCCAATCATTGTTCTACTTGTCGAAATTTACAAATAATTTCCTTTAAAGGATTAACAATGGGGCTCGTAGTTCACTTAAACTTGAAGAACAAAAAATTGGCGAATGGTACTGTTTGGATGCTTTGCATATATGTTTCTTAGACTATATAGAAGCAATATATACAAAGATTTCAACCGTTTACCTGTTCCATTCATTGTTCTACTTGTCGAAAGTTACAAATAATTAACGATAAAGGATTAACCATTGGGGCTCATTGTTCACTTAAACTTGAAGAACAAAAAATTGGCGAATTGTACTGTTTGGATGTTTTGCATATATGTTTCTTAGACTATATAGAAGCAACATATACAAAGATTTCAACCGTCTACCTGTTCCATTCATTGTTCTACTTGTCGAAGTTTACAAATAATTTCCTTTAAAGGATTAACAATGGGGCTCGTTGTTCACTTAAACTTGAAGAACAATAAATTGGCGAATTGTACTGTTTGCATGCTTTGCATATATGTTTCTTAGACTATTTAGAAGCAATATATACAAAGATTTCAACCGTCTACCTCTACTATTCATTGTTCTACTTGTTGAAAGTTACAAATAATTTCCATTTCATGATTATCAATGGGGCTCGATGTTCACTTAAACTTGAAGATCAAAAAATTGACGATTGTTACTGTTTGGATGCTTTGCATATATGTTTCTTAGATTACATAGAAGCAATATATACAAAGATTTCAACCGTCTACCTGTTCCATTCATTGTTCTACTTGTCGAAAGTTACAAATAATTACCGATAAAGGATTAACCATTGGGGCTCATTGTTCACTTAAACTTGAAGAACAAAAAATTGGCGAATTGTACTGTTTGGATGTTTTGCATATATGTTTCTTAGACTATATAGAAGCAACATATACAAAGATTTCAACCGTCTACCTGTTCCATTCATTGTTCTACTTGTCGAAGTTTACAAATAATTTCCTTTAAAGGATTAACAATGGGGCTCGTTGTTCACTTAAACTTGAAGAACAATAAATTGGCGAATTGTACTGTTTGCATGCTTTGCATATATGTTTCTTAGACTATTTAGAAGCAATATATACAAAGATTTCAACCGTCTACCTGCTCCATTCATTGTTCTACTTGTCGAAATTTACAAATAATTTCCTTTAAAGGATTAACAATGGGGCTCGTTGTTCACTTAAACTTGAAGAACAAAAAATTGGCGAATGGTACTGTTTGGATGCTTTGCATATATGTTTCTTAGACTATATAGAAGCAACATATACAAAGATTTCAACCGTCTACCTGTTCCATTCATTGTTCTACTTGTCGAAGTTTACAAATAATTTCCTTTAAAGGATTAACAATGGGGCTCGTTGTTCACTTAAACTTGAAGAACAATAAATTGGCGAATTGTACTGTTTGCATGCTTTGCATATATGTTTCTTAGACTATTTAGAAGCAATATATACAAAGATTTCAACCGTCTACCTGCTCCATTCATTGTTCTACTTGTCGAAAATTACAAATAATTTCCTTTAAAGGATTAACAATGGGGCTCATTGTTCACTTAAACTTGATGGACAAAAATTGGCGAATGGTACTGTTTGGATGCTTTGCATATATGTATCTTAGACTATATGGAAGCAATATATACAAAGATTTCAACCGTCTACGTGTTCCAATCATTGTTCTACTTGTCGAAAATTACAAATAATTTCCTTTAAAGGATTAACAATGGGGCTCGTTGTTCACTTAAACTTGAAGAACAAAAAATTGGCGAATGGTACTGTTTGGATGCTTTGCATACATGTTTCTTAGATTATATAGAAGCAATATATACAAAGATTTCAACCGTCTCCCTGTTCCATTCATTATTCTACTTGTCGAAAGTTACAAATAATTTCCGATAAAGGATTAACAATGGGGCTCGTAGTTCACTTAAACTTGAAGAACAAAAAATTGGCGAATGGTACTGTTTGGATGCTTTGCATATATGTTTCTTAGACTATTTAGAAGCAATATATACAAAGATTTCAACCGTCTACCTCTACTATTCATTGTTCTACTTGTTGAAAGTTACAAATAATTTCCATTTCATGATTATCAATGGGGCTCGATGTTCACTTAAACTTGAAGATCAAAAAATTGACGATTGTTACTGTTTGGATGCTTTGCATATATGTTTCTTAGATTACATAGAAGCAATATATACAAAGATTTCAACCGTCTACCTGTTCCATTCATTGTTCTACTTGTCGAAAGTTACAAATAATTAACGATAAAGGATTAACCATTGGGGCTCATTGTTCACTTAAACTTGAAGAACAAAAAATTGGCGAATTGTACTGTTTGGATGTTTTGCATATATGTTTCTTAGACTATATAGAAGCAACATATACAAAGATTTCAACCGTCTACCTGTTCCATTCATTGTTCTACTTGTCGAAGTTTACAAATAATTTCCTTTAAAGGATTAACAATGGGGCTCGTTGTTCACTTAAACTTGAAGAACAATAAATTGGCGAATTGTACTGTTTGCATGCTTTGCATATATGTTTCTTAGACTATTTAGAAGCAATATATACAAAGATTTCAACCGTCTACCTCTACTATTCATTGTTCTACTTGTTGAAAGTTACAAATAATTTCCATTTCATGATTATCAATGGGGCTCGATGTTCACTTAAACTTGAAGATCAAAAAATTGACGATTGTTACTGTTTGGATGCTTTGCATATATGTTTCTTAGATTACATAGAAGCAATATATACAAAGATTTCAACCGTCTACCTGTTCCATTCATTGTTCTACTTGTCGAAAGTTACAAATAATTACCGATAAAGGATTAACCATTGGGGCTCATTGTTCACTTAAACTTGAAGAACAAAAAATTGGCGAATTGTACTGTTTGGATGTTTTGCATATATGTTTCTTAGACTATATAGAAGCAACATATACAAAGATTTCAACCGTCTACCTGTTCCATTCATTGTTCTACTTGTCGAAGTTTACAAATAATTTCCTTTAAAGGATTAACAATGGGGCTCGTTGTTCACTTAAACTTGAAGAACAATAAATTGGCGAATTGTACTGTTTGCATGCTTTGCATATATGTTTCTTAGACTATTTAGAAGCAATATATACAAAGATTTCAACCGTCTACCTGCTCCATTCATTGTTCTACTTGTCGAAATTTACAAATAATTTCCTTTAAAGGATTAACAATGGGGCTCGTTGTTCACTTAAACTTGAAGAACAAAAAATTGGCGAATGGTACTGTTTGGATGCTTTGCATATATGTTTCTTAGACTATATAGAAGCAACATATACAAAGATTTCAACCGTCTACCTGTTCCATTCATTGTTCTACTTGTCGAAGTTTACAAATAATTTCCTTTAAAGGATTAACAATGGGGCTCGTTGTTCACTTAAACTTGAAGAACAATAAATTGGCGAATTGTACTGTTTGCATGCTTTGCATATATGTTTCTTAGACTATTTAGAAGCAATATATACAAAGATTTCAACCGTCTACCTGCTCCATTCATTGTTCTACTTGTCGAAAATTACAAATAATTTCCTTTAAAGGATTAACAATGGGGCTCATTGTTCACTTAAACTTGATGGACAAAAATTGGCGAATGGTACTGTTTGGATGCTTTGCATATATGTATCTTAGACTATATGGAAGCAATATATACAAAGATTTCAACCGTCTACGTGTTCCAATCATTGTTCTACTTGTCGAAAATTACAAATAATTTCCTTTAAAGGATTAACAATGGGGCTCGTTGTTCACTTAAACTTGAAGAACAAAAAATTGGCGAATGGTACTGTTTGGATGCTTTGCATACATGTTTCTTAGATTATATAGAAGCAATATATACAAAGATTTCAACCGTCTACCTGTTCCATTCATTGTTCTGCTTGTCGAAAATTACAAGTAATTTCCGATAAAGGATTAACCATTGGGGCTCATTGTTCACTTAAACTTGAAGAACCAAAAATTGGCGAATGGTACTGTTTGGATGTTTTGCGTACATGTTTCTTAGACTATATGGAAGCAATATATACAAAGATTTCAACCGTCTACGTGTTCCAATCATTGTTCTACTTGTAGAAAGTTACAATTAATTTCCGTTAAAGGATTAACAATGGGGCTCGTAGTTCACTTAAACTTGAAGAACAAAAAATTGGCGAATTGTACTGTTTGGATGCTTTGCATATATGTTTCTTAGACTATATAGAAGCAATATATACAAAGATTTCAACCGTCTACCTGTTCCATTCATTGTTCTACTTGTCGAAAGTTACAAATAATTTCCGATAAAGGATTAACCATTGGGGCTCATTGTTCACTTAAACTTGAAGAACAAAAAATTGGCGAATTGTACTGTTTGGATGCTTTGCATATATGTTTCTTAGACTATATAGAAGCAATATATACAAATGTTTCAACCGCCTACCTGTTCCATTCAGTGTTCTACTTGTCGAAAGTTACAAATAATTTCCGATAAAGGATTAACAATGGGTCTCATTGTTCACATAAACTTGAAGAACAAAAAATTGGCGAATGGTACTGTTTGGATGCTTTGCATATATGTTTCTTAGACTATATGGAAGCAATATATACAAAGATTTCAACCGTCTACGTGTTCCAATCATTGTTCTACTTGTCGAAATTTACAAATAATTTCCTTTAAAGTATTAACAATGGGGCTCGTAGTTCACTTAAACTTGAAGAACAAAAAATTGGCGAATGGTACTGTTTGGATGCTTTGCATATATGTTTCTTAGACTATATAGAAGCAATATATACAAAGATTTCAACCGTTTACCTGTTCCATTCATTGTTCTACTTGTCGAAAGTTACAAATAATTTCCGATAAAGGGTTAACCATTGGGGCTCGTTGTTCACTTAAACTTGAAGAACAAAAAATTGGCGAATTGTACTGTTTGGATGCTTTGCATATATGTTTGTTAGACTATATAGAAGCAATATATACAAAGATTTCAACCGTCTACGTGTTCCAATCATTGTTCTACTTGTCGAAATTTACGAATAATTTCCTTTAAAGGATTAACAATGGGGCTCGTTGTTCACTTAAACTTGAAGAACAATAAATTCGCGAATTGTACTGTTTGGATGCTTTGCATATATGTTTCTTAGACTATATAGAAGCAATATATACATTGATTTCAACCGGCTACCTGTTCCATTCATTGTTCTACTTGTCGCAAGTTACAAATAATTTCCGTTAAAGTATTAACAATGGGGCTCGTAGTTCACTTAAACTTGAAGATCAAATAATTGGCGAATTCTACTGTTTGGATTCTTTGCATATATGTTTCTTAGACTATACAGAAGCAATATATACAATGATTTCAACAGTCTACCTGTTCCATTCATTGTTCTACTTGTTGAAATTTACAAATAATTTCCTTTAAAGGATTAACAATGGGGCTCGTAGTTCACTTAAACTTGAAGATCAAAAAATTGGCGAATGGTACTGTTTGGATGCTTTGCATATATGTTTCTTAGATTATATAGTAGCAATATATACAAAGATTTCAACCGTCTACCTGTTCCATTCATTGTTCTACTTGTCGAAATTTACAAATAATTTCCTTTAAATGATTAACAATGGGGCTCGTTGTTCACTTAAACTTGAAGAACAATAAATTGGCGAATTGTACTGTTTGGATGCCTTGCATATATGTTTCTTAGACTATATAGAAGCAATATATACAAAGATTTCAACCGTGTACCTGTTCCATTCATTGTTCTACTTGTCGAAATTTACAAATAATTTCCGATAAACGATTAACCATTGGGGCTCATTGTTCACTTAAACTTGAAGAACAAAAAATTGGCGAATCGTACTGTTTGGATGCTTTGCATATATGTTTCTTAGACTATATAGAAGCAATATATACAAAGGTTTCAACCGCCTACCTGTTCCATTCAGTGTTCTACTTGTCGAAAGTTACAAATAATTTCCGATAAAGGATTAACAATGGGTCTCATTGTTCACATAAACTTGAAGAACAAAAAATTGGCGAATGGTACTGTTTGGATGCTTTGCATATATGTTTCTTAGACTATATGGAAGCAATATATACAAAGATTTCAACCGTCTACGTGTTCCAATCATTGTTCTACTTGTCGAAATTTACAAATAATTTCCTTTAAAGGATTAAAAATGGGGCTCGTTGTTCAGTTAAACTTGAAGAACAATAAATTCGCGAATTGTACTGTTTGGATGCTTTGCATATATGTTTCTTAGACTATATAGAAGCAATATATACATTGATTTCAACCGGCTACCTGTTCCATTCATTGTTCTACTTGTCGCAAGTTACAAATAATTTCCGTTAAAGTATTAACAATGGGGCTCGTAGTTCACTTAAACTTGAAGATCAAATAATTGGCGAATTGTACTGTTTGGATTCTTTGCATATATGTTTCTTAGACTATACAGAAGCAATATATACAAAGATTTCAACCATCTACGTGTTCCAATCATTGTTCTACTTGTCGAAATTTACAAATAATTTCCTTTAAAGGATTAACAATGGGGCTCGTTGTTCACTTAAACTTTAAGAACAAAAGATTGGCGAATGGTACTGTTTGGATGCTTTGCATATATGTTTCTTAGACTATATAGACGCAATATATACAATGATTTCAACCGTCTACCCGTTCTATTCATTGTTCTACTTGTAGAAACTTACAAATAATTTCCGTTTCATGATTATCAATGGAGCTCGTAGTTCACTTAAACTTGAAGATCAAATAATTGGCGAATTGTACTGTTTGGATTCTTTGCATATATGTATCTTAGACTATACAGAAGCAATATATACAAAGGTTTCAACCGCCTACCTGTTCCATTCAGTGTTCTACTTGTCGAAAGTTACAAATAATTTCCGATAAAGGATTAACCATTGGGGCTCATTGTTCACATAAACTTGAAGAACAAAAAATTAGCGAATGGTACTGTTTGGATGCTTTGCATATATGTTTCTTAGACTATATGGAAGCAATATATACAAAGATTTCAACCGTCTACGTGTTCCAATCATTGTTCTACTTGTCGAAATTTACAAATAATTTCCTTTAAAGGATTAAAAATGGGGCTCGTTGTTCAGTTAAACTTGAAGAACAATAAATTCGCGAATTGTACTGTTTGGATGCTTTGCATATATGTTTCTTAGACTATATAGAAGCAATATATACATTGATTTCAACCGGCTACCTGTTCCATTCATTGTTCTACTTGTCGAAAGTTACAAATAATTTCCGATAAAGGATTAACCATTGGGGCTCATTGTTCACTTAAACTTGAAGAACAAAAAAGTAGCGAATTGTACTGTTTGGATGCTTTGCATATATGTTTCTTAGACTATATAGACGCAATATATACAAAGATTTCAACCGTCTACCTGTTCCATTCATTATTCTACTTGTCGAAAGTTACAAATAATTTCCGATAAAGGATTAACAATGGGGCTCGTAGTTCACTTAAACTTGAAGAACAAAAAATTGGCGAATGGTACTGTTTGGATGCTTTGCATATATGTTTCTTAGACTATTTAGAAGCAATATATACAAAGATTTCAACCGTCTACCTCTACTATTCATTGTTCTACTTGTTGAAAGTTACAAATAATTTCCATTTCATGATTATCAATGGGGCTCGATGTTCACTTAAACTTGAAGATCAAAAAATTGACGATTGTTACTGTTTGGATGCTTTGCATATATGTTTCTTAGATTACATAGAAGCAATATATACAAAGATTTCAACCGTCTACCTGTTCCATTCATTGTTCTACTTGTCGAAAGTTACAAATAATTACCGATAAAGGATTAACCATTGGGGCTCATTGTTCACTTAAACTTGAAGAACAAAAAATTGGCGAATTGTACTGTTTGGATGTTTTGCATATATGTTTCTTAGACTATATAGAAGCAACATATACAAAGATTTCAACCGTCTACCTGTTCCATTCATTGTTCTACTTGTCGAAGTTTACAAATAATTTCCTTTAAAGGATTAACAATGGGGCTCGTTGTTCACTTAAACTTGAAGAACAATAAATTGGCGAATTGTACTGTTTGCATGCTTTGCATATATGTTTCTTAGACTATTTAGAAGCAATATATACAAAGATTTCAACCGTCTACCTGCTCCATTCATTGTTCTACTTGTCGAAATTTACAAATAATTTCCTTTAAAGGATTAACAATGGGGCTCGTAGTTCACTTAAACTTGAAGAACAAAAAATTGGCGAATTGTACTGTTTGGATGCTTTGCATATATGTTTCTTAGACTATATAGAAGAAACATATACAAAGATTTCAACCGTCTACCTGTTCCATTCATTGTTCTACTTGTCGAAGTTTACAAATAATTTCCTTTAAAGGATTAACAATGGGGCTCGTTGTTCACTTAAACTTGAAGAACAAAAAATTGGCGAATGGTACTGTTTGGATGCTTTGCATATATGTTTCTTAGACTATATAGAAGCAACATATACAAAGATTTCAACCGTCTACCTGTTCCATTCATTGTTCTACTTGTCGAAGTTTACAAATAATTTCCTTTAAAGGATTAACAATGGGGCTCGTTGTTCACTTAAACTTGAAGAACAATAAATTGGCGAATTGTACTGTTTGCATGCTTTGCATATATGTTTCTTAGACTATTTAGAAGCAATATATACAAAGATTTCAACCGTCTACCTGCTCCATTCATTGTTCTACATGTCGAAAATTACAAATAATTTCCTTTAAAGGATTAACAATGGGGCTCATTGTTCACTTAAACTTGATGGACAAAAATTGGCGAATGGTACTGTTTGGATGCTTTGCATATATGTATCTTAGACTATATGGAAGCAATATATACAAAGATTTCAACCGTCTACGTGTTCCAATCATTGTTCTACTTGTCGAAATTTACAAATAATTTCCTTTAAAGGATTAAAAATGGGGCTCGTTGTTCAGTTAAACTTGAAGAACAATAAATTCGCGAATTGTACTGTTTGGATGCTTTGCATATATGTTTCTTAGACTATATAGAAGCAATATATACATTGATTTCAACCGGCTACCTGTTCCATTCATTGTTCTACTTGTCGAAAGTTACAAATAATTTCCGATAAAGGATTAACCATTGGGGCTCATTGTTCACTTAAACTTGAAGAACAAAAAAGTAGCGAATTGTACTGTTTGGATGCTTTGCATATATGTTTCTTAGACTATATAGACGCAATATATACAAAGATTTCAACCGTCTACCTGTTCCATTCATTATTCTACTTGTCGAAAGTTACAAATAATTTCCGATAAAGGATTAACAATGGGGCTCGTAGTTCACTTAAACTTGAAGAACAAAAAATTGGCGAATGGTACTGTTTGGATGCTTTGCATATATGTTTCTTAGACTATTTAGAAGCAATATATACAAAGATTTCAACCGTCTACCTCTACTATTCATTGTTCTACTTGTTGAAAGTTACAAATAATTTCCATTTCATGATTATCAATGGGGCTCGATGTTCACTTAAACTTGAAGATCAAAAAATTGACGATTGTTACTGTTTGGATGCTTTGCATATATGTTTCTTAGATTACATAGAAGCAATATATACAAAGATTTCAACCGTCTACCTGTTCCATTCATTGTTCTACTTGTCGAAAGTTACAAATAATTACCGATAAAGGATTAACCATTGGGGCTCATTGTTCACTTAAACTTGAAGAACAAAAAATTGGCGAATTGTACTGTTTGGATGTTTTGCATATATGTTTCTTAGACTATATAGAAGCAACATATACAAAGATTTCAACCGTCTACCTGTTCCATTCATTGTTCTACTTGTCGAAGTTTACAAATAATTTCCTTTAAAGGATTAACAATGGGGCTCGTTGTTCACTTAAACTTGAAGAACAATAAATTGGCGAATTGTACTGTTTGCATGCTTTGCATATATGTTTCTTAGACTATTTAGAAGCAATATATACAAAGATTTCAACCGTCTACCTGCTCCATTCATTGTTCTACTTGTCGAAATTTACAAATAATTTCCTTTAAAGGATTAACAATGGGGCTCGTAGTTCACTTAAACTTGAAGAACAAAAAATTGGCGAATTGTACTGTTTGGATGCTTTGCATATATGTTTCTTAGACTATATAGAAGAAACATATACAAAGATTTCAACCGTCTACCTGTTCCATTCATTGTTCTACTTGTCGAAGTTTACAAATAATTTCCTTTAAAGGATTAACAATGGGGCTCGTTGTTCACTTAAACTTGAAGAACAAAAAATTGGCGAATGGTACTGTTTGGATGCTTTGCATATATGTTTCTTAGACTATATAGAAGCAACATATACAAAGATTTCAACCGTCTACCTGTTCCATTCATTGTTCTACTTGTCGAAGTTTACAAATAATTTCCTTTAAAGGATTAACAATGGGGCTCGTTGTTCACTTAAACTTGAAGAACAATAAATTGGCGAATTGTACTGTTTGCATGCTTTGCATATATGTTTCTTAGACTATTTAGAAGCAATATATACAAAGATTTCAACCGTCTACCTGCTCCATTCATTGTTCTACATGTCGAAAATTACAAATAATTTCCTTTAAAGGATTAACAATGGGGCTCATTGTTCACTTAAACTTGATGGACAAAAATTGGCGAATGGTACTGTTTGGATGCTTTGCATATATGTATCTTAGACTATATGGAAGCAATATATACAAAGATTTCAACCGTCTACGTGTTCCAATCATTGTTCTACTTGTCGAAAATTACAAATAATTTCCTTTAAAGGATTAACAATGGGGCTCATTGTTCACTTAAACTTGATGGACAAAAATTGGCGAATGGTACTCTTTGGATGCTTTGCATATATGTATCTTAGACTATATGGAAGCAATATATACAAAGATTTCAACCGTCTACGTGTTCCAATCATTGTTCTACTAGTCGAAATTTACAAATAATTTCCTTTAAAGGATTAACAATGGGGCTCGTAGTTCACTTAAACTTGAAGAACAAAAAATTGGCGAATTGTACTGTTTGGATGCTTTGCATATTTGTTTCGTAGACTATATAGAATCAATATATACAAAGATTTCAACCGTCTACCTGTTCCATTCATTGTTCTACTTGTCGAAAATTACAAATAATTTCCGATAAAGGATTAACCATTGGGACTCATTGTTCACTTAAACTTGAAGACCAAAAAATTGGCAAATGGTACTGTTTGGATGCTTTGCGTACATGTATCTTAGACTATATGGAAGCAATATATACAATGATTTCAACCGTCTACCTATTCCATTCATTGTTCTACTTGCCGAAATTTACAAATAATTTCCTTTAAAGGATTAACAATGGGGCTCTTGTTCACTTAAACTTGAAGAGCAAAAAATTGGCGAATAGTACTGTTTGGATGCTTTGAATATATGTTTCTTAGATTATATAGAAGCAATATATACAAAGATTTCAACCGTCTACCTGTTCCATTCATTGTTCTACTTGTCGAAAATTACAAGTAATTTCCGTTAAAGCATTAACAAGGGGGCTCGTAGTTCACTTAAACTTGAAGAACAAAAAATTAGCGAATTGTACTGTTTGGATGCTTTGCATATATGTTTCGTAGATTATATAGAAGCCATATATACAATGATTTCAACCGTCTACCTGATCCATTCATTGTTCTACTTGTCGAAACTTACAAATAATATCCTTTAAAGGATTAACAATGGGGCTCGTTGTTCACTTAAACTTGAAGAACAATAAATTGGCGAATTGTACTGTTTGGATGCTTTGCATATATGTTTCTTAGACTATATAGAAGCAATATATACAAAGATTTCAACCGTCTACCTGTTCCATTCATTGTTCTACTTGTCGAAAGTTACAAATAATTTCCGATAAAGGATTAACCATTGGGGCTCATTGTTCACTTAAACTTGAAGAACAAAAAATTGGCGAATTGTACTGTTTGGATTCTTTGCATATATGTTTCTTAGACTATACAGAAGCAATATATACAAAGATTTCAACCGTCTACGTGTTCCAATCATTGTTCTACTTGTCGAAATTTACAAATAATTTCTTTTAAAGGATTAACAATGGGGCTCGTTGTTCACTTAAACTTGAAGAACAAAAAATTGGCGAATGGTACTGTTTGGATGCTTTGCATATATGTTTCTTAGACTATATAGACGCAATATATACAATGATTTCAACCGTCTACCCGTTCTATTCATTGTTCTACTTGTAGAAACTTACAAATAATTTCCGTTTCATGATTATCAATGGAGCTCGTAGTTCACTTAAACTTGAAGATCAAATAATTGGCGAATTGTACTGTTTGGATTCTTTGCATATATGTTTCTTAGACTATACAGAAGCAATATATACAATGATTTCAACAGTCTACCTGTTCCATTCATTGTTCTACTTGTCGAAATTTACAAATAATTTCCTTTAAAGGATTTACAATGGGGCTCGTTGTTCACTTAAACTTGAAGAACAAAAAATTGGCGAATGGTACTGTTTGGATGCTTTGCATATATGTTTCTTAGATTATATAGTAGCGATATATATAAAGATTTCAACCGTCTACCTGTTCCATTCATTGTTCTACTTGTCGAAAGTTACAAATAATTTCCGATAAAGGATTAACCATTGGGGCTCATTGTTCACTTAAACTTGAAGAACAAAAAATTGGCGAATTGTACTGTTTGGATGCTTTGCATATATGTTTCTTAGACTATATAGAAGCAATATATACAAAGGTTTCAACCGCCTACCTGTTCCATTCAGTGTTCTACTTGTCGAAAGTTACAAATAATTTCCGATAAAGGATTAACAATGGGTCTCATTGTTCACATAAACTTGAAGAACAAAAAATTGGCGAATTGTACTGTTTGGATGCTTTGCATATATGTTTCTTAGACTATATAGAAGCAATATATACAAAGATTTCAACCGTCTACCTGTTCCATTCATTGTTCTACTTGTCGAAAGTTACAAATAATTTCCGATAAAGGATTAACCATTGGGGCTCATTGTTCACTTAAACTTGAAGAACAAAAAATTGGCGAATTGTACTGTTTGGATTCTTTGCATATATGTTTCTTAGACTATACAGAAGCAATATATACAAAGATTTCAACCGTCTACGTGTTCCAATCATTGTTCTACTTGTCGAAATTTACAAATAATTTCCTTTAAAGGATTAACAATGGGGCTCGTTGTTCACTTAAACTTGAAGAACAAAAAATTGGCGAATGGTACTGTTTGGATGCTTTGCATATATGTTTCTTAGACTATATAGACGCAATATATACAATGATTTCAACCGTCTACCCGTTCTATTCATTGTTCTACTTGTAGAAACTTACAAATAATTTCCGTTTCATGATTATCAATGGAGCTCGTAGTTCACTTAAACTTGAAGATCAAATAATTGGCGAATTGTACTGTTTGGATTCTTTGCATATATGTTTCTTAGACTATACAGAAGCAATATATACAATGATTTCAACAGTCTACCTGTTCCATTCATTGTTCTACTTGTCGAAATTTACAAATAATTTCCTTTAAAGGATTAACAATGGGGCTCGTTGTTCACTTAAACTTGAAGAACAAAAAATTGGCGAATGGTACTGTTTGGATGCTTTGCATATATGTTTCTTAGATTATATAGTAGCAATATATACAAAGATTTCAACCGTCTACCTGTTCCATTCATTGTTCTACTTGTCGAAATTTACAAATAATTTCCTTTAAAGGATTAACAATGGGGCTCGTTGTTCACTTAAACTTGAAGAACAATAAATTGGCGAATTGTACTGTTTGGATGCTTTGCATATATGTTTCTTAGACTATATAGAAGCAATATATACAAAGATTTCAACCGTCTACCTGTTCCATTCATTGATCTACTTGTCGAAAGTTACAAATAATTTCCGATAAAGGATTAACCATTGGGGCTCATTGTTCAGTTAAACTTGAAGAACAAAAAATTGGCGAATTGTACTGTTTGGATGCTTTGCATATATGTTTGTTAGACTATATAGAAGCAATATATACAAAGATTTCAACCGTCTACGTGTTCCAATCATTTTTCTACTTGTCGAAATTTACGAATAATTTCCTTTAAAGGATTAACAATGGGGCTCGTTGTTCACTTAAACTTGAAGAACAATAAATTCGCGAATTGTACTGTTTGGATGCTTTGCATATATGTTTCTTAGACTATATAGAAGCAATATATACATTGATTTCAACCGGCTACCTGTTCCATTCATTGTTCTACTTGTCGCAAGTTACAAATAATTTCCGTTAAAGTATTAACAATGGGGCTCGTAGTTCACTTAAACTTGAAGATCAAATAATTGGCGAATTCTACTGTTTGGATTCTTTGCATATATGTTGCTTAGACTATACAGAAGCAATATATACAATGATTTCAACAGTCTACCTGTTCCATTCATTGTTCTACTTGTTGAAATTTACAAATAATTTCCTTTAAAGGATTAACAATGGGGCTCGTAGTTCACTTAAACTTGAAGATCAAAAAATTGGCGAATGGTACTGTTTGGATGCTTTGCATATATGTTTCTTAGATTATATAGTAGCAATATATACAAAGATTTCAACCGTCTACCTGTTCCATTCATTGTTCTACTTGTCGAAAGTTACAAATAATTTCCGTTAAGGGATTAACAATGGGGATCGTAGTTTACTTAAACTTGAAGAACCAGAAATTGGCGAATTGTACTGTTTGGATGCTTTGCATATATGTTTCTTAGACTATATAGAAGCAATATATACATTGATTTCAACCGGCTACCTGTTCCATTCATTGTTCTACTTGTCGCAAGTTACAAATAATTTCCGTTAAAGTATTAACAATGGGGCTCGTAGTTCACTTAAACTTGAAGATCAAATAATTGGCGAATTGTACTGTTTGGATTCTTTGCATATATGTATCTTAGACTATACAGAAGCAATATATACAAAGGTTTCAACCGTCTACCTGTTCCATTCATTGTTCTACTTGTCG
The DNA here is from genome assembly GCA_963989415.1 of Cerceris ruficornis. Classification (NCBI taxonomy): domain Eukaryota; kingdom Metazoa; phylum Arthropoda; class Insecta; order Hymenoptera; family Crabronidae; genus Cerceris; species Cerceris ruficornis. The sequence continues at coordinate 2,300,266 of CAXDIW010000109.1, forward strand.
AAGTTTACAAATAATTTCCTTTAAAGGATTAACAATGGGGCTCGTTGTTCACTTAAACTTGAAGAACAATAAATTGGCGAATTGTACTGTTTGCATGCTTTGCATATATGTTTCTTAGACTATTTAGAAGCAATATACACAAAGATTTCAACCGTCTACCTGTTCCATTCATTGTTCTACTTGTCGAAGTTTACAAATAATTTCCTTTAAAGGATTAACAATGGGGCTCGTTGTTCACTTAAACTTGAAGAACAAAAAATTGGCGAATGGTACTGTTTGGATGCTTTGCATATATGTTTCTTAGATTATATAGAAGCAATACATACAATGATTTCAACCGTCTACCTATTCCATTCATTGTTCTACTTGCCGAAATTTACAAATAATTTCCTTTAAAGGATTAACAATGGGACTCGTCGTTCACTTAAACTTGAAGAACAAGAAATTCGCGAATTGTACTGTTTGGATGCTTTGCATATATGTTTCTTAGACTATATAGAAGCAACATATACAATGATTTCAACCGTCTACCTGTTCCATTCATTGTTCTACTTGTCGAAAATTACAAATAATTTCCTTTAAAAGATTAACAATGGGGCTCGTAGTTCACTTAAACTTGAAGAACAAAAAATTGGCGAATTGTACTGTTTGGATGCTTTGAATATATGTTTCTTATATTATATAGAAGCAATATATACAAATATTTCAACCGTCTACCTGTTCCATTCATTGTTCTACTTGTTGAAAATTACAAATAATTTCCGATAAAGGATTAACAATTGGGGCTCATTGTTCACTTAAACTTGAAGACCAAAAAATTGGCAAATGGTACTGTTTGGATGCTTTGCGTACATGTTTCTTAGACTATATGGAAGCAATATATACAAAGATTTCAACCGTCTACGTGTTCCATTCATTGTTCTACTTGTCGAAATTTACAAATAATTTCCTTTAAAGGATTAACAATTGGGCTCGTTGTACACATAAACTTGAAGAACAAAAAATTGGCGAATTGTACTGTTTGGATGCTTTGCATATATGTTTCTTAGACTATGTAGACGCAATATATACAATGATTTCAACCGTCTACCTATTCCATTCATTGTTCTACTTGCCGAAATTTACAAATAATTTCCTTTAAAGGATTAACAATGGGGCTCGTCGTTCACTTAAACTTGAAGAACAAGAAATTCGCGAATTGTACTGTTTGGATGCTTTGCATATTTGTTTCTTAGACTATATAGAAGCAATATATACAAAGGTTTCAACCGCCTACCTGTTCCATTCAGTGTTCTACTTGTCGAAAGTTACAAATAATTTCCGATAAAGGATTAACAATGGGTCTCATTGTTCACATAAACTTGAAGAACAAAAAATTGGCGAATGGTACTGTTTGGATGCTTTGCATATATGTTTCTTAGACTATATGGAAGCAATATATACAAAGATTTCAACCGTCTACGTGTTCCAATCATTGTTCTACTTGTCGAAATTTACAAATAATTTCCTTTAAAGGATTAACAATGGGGCTCGTAGTTCACTTAAACTTGAAGAACAAAAAATTGGCGAATGGTACTGTTTGGATGCTTTGCATATATGTTTCTTAGACTATATAGAAGCAATATATACAAAGGTTTCAACCGCCTACCTGTTCCATTCAGTGTTCTACTTGTCGAAAGTTACAAATAATTTCCGATAAAGGATTAACAATGGGTCTCATTGTTCACATAAACTTGAAGAACAAAAAATTTGCGAATGGTACTGTTTGGATGCTTTGCATATATGTTTCTTAGACTATATGGAAGCAATATATACAAAGATTTCAACCGTCTACGTGTTCCAATCATTGTTCTACTTGTCGAAATTTACAAATAATTTCCTTTAAAGGATTAACAATGGGGCTCGTTGTTCACTTAAACTTGAAGAACAAAAAATTGGCGAATGGTACTGTTTGGATGCTTTGCATACATGTTTCTTAGGTTATATAGAAGCAATATATACAAAGATTTCAACCGTCTACCTGTTCCATTCATTGTTCTGCTTGTCGAAAATTACAAGTAATTTCCGATAAAGGATTAACCATTGGGGCTCATTGTTCACTTAAACTTGAAGAACCAAAAATTGGCGAATGGTACTGTTTGGATGTTTTGCGTACATGTTTCTTAGACTATATGGAAGCAATATATACAAAGATTTCAACCGTCTACGTGTTCCAATCATTGTTCTACTTGTAGAAAGTTACAATTAATTTCCGTTAAAGGATTAACAATGGGGCTCGTAGTTCACTTAAACTTGAAGAACAAAAAATTGGCGAATGGTACTGTTTGGATGCTTTGCATATATGTTTCTTAGACTATATAGAAGCAATATATACAAAGATTTCAACCGTTTACCTGTTCCATTCATTGTTCTACTTGTCGAAAGTTACAAATAATTTCCGATAAAGGGTTAACCATTGGGGCTCGTTTTTCACTTAAACTTGAAGAACAAAAAATTGGCGAATTGTACTGTTTGGATGCTTTGCATATATGTTTGTTAGACTATATAGAAGCAATATATACACAGATTTCAACCGTCTACGTGTTCCAATCATTGTTCTACTTGTCGAAATTTACGAATAATTTCCTTTAAAGGATTAACAATGGGGCTCGTTGTTCACTTAAACTTGAAGAACAATAAATTCGCGAATTGTACTGTTTGGATGCTTTGCATATATGTTTCTTAGACTATATAGAAGCAATATATACATTGATTTCAACCGGCTACCTGTTCCATTCATTGTTCTACTTGTCGCAAGTTACAAATAATTTCCGTTAAAGTATTAACAATGGGGCTCGTAGTTCACTTAAACTTGAAGATCAAATAATTGGCGAATTCTACTGTTTGGATTCTTTGCATATATGTTTCTTAGACTATACAGAAGCAATATATACAATGATTTCAACAGTCTACCTGTTCCATTCATTGTTCTACTTGTTGAAATTTACAAATAATTTCCTTTAAAGGATTAACAATGGGGCTCGTAGTTCACTTAAACTTGAAGATCAAAAAATTGGCGAATGGTACTGTTTGGATGCTTTGCATATATGTTTCTTAGATTATATAGTAGCAATATATACAAAGATTTCAACCGTCTACCTGTTCCATTCATTGTTCTACTTGTCGAAATTTACAAATAATTTCCTTTAAATGATTAACAATGGGGCTCGTTGTTCACTTAAACTTGAAGAACAATAAATTGGCGAATTGTACTGTTTGGATGCCTTGCATATATGTTTCTTAGACTATATAGAAGCAATATATACAAAGATTTCAACCGTGTACCTGTTCCATTCATTGTTCTACTTGTCGAAATTTACAAATAATTTCCGATAAACGATTAACCATTGGGGCTCATTGTTCACTTAAACTTGAAGAACAAAAAATTGGCGAATCGTACTGTTTGGATGCTTTGCATATATGTTTCTTAGACTATATAGAAGCAATATATACAAAGGTTTCAACCGCCTACCTGTTCCATTCAGTGTTCTACTTGTCGAAAGTTACAAATAATTTCCGATAAAGGATTAACAATGGGTCTCATTGTTCACATAAACTTGAAGAACAAAAAATTGGCGAATGGTACTGTTTGGATGCTTTGCATATATGTTTCTTAGACTATATGGAAGCAATATATACAAAGATTTCAACCGTCTACGTGTTCCAATCATTGTTCTACTTGTCGAAATTTACAAATAATTTCCTTTAAAGGATTAAAAATGGGGCTCGTTGTTCAGTTAAACTTGAAGAACAATAAATTCGCGAATTGTACTGTTTGGATGCTTTGCATATATGTTTCTTAGACTATATAGAAGCAATATATACATTGATTTCAACCGGCTACCTGTTCCATTCATTGTTCTACTTGTCGCAAGTTACAAATAATTTCCGTTAAAGTATTAACAATGGGGCTCGTAGTTCACTTAAACTTGAAGATCAAATAATTGGCGAATTGTACTGTTTGGATTCTTTGCATATATGTTTCTTAGACTATACAGAAGCAATATATACAAAGATTTCAACCATCTACGTGTTCCAATCATTGTTCTACTTGTCGAAATTTACAAATAATTTCCTTTAAAGGATTAACAATGGGGCTCGTTGTTCACTTAAACTTTAAGAACAAAAGATTGGCGAATGGTACTGTTTGGATGCTTTGCATATATGTTTCTTAGACTATATAGAAGCAATACATACAAAGATTTCAACAGTCCTCCTGTTCCATTCATTGTTCTACTTGTCGAAAGTTACAAATAATTTCCGATAACGGATTAACCATTGGGGCTCATTGTTCACTTAAACTTGAAGAACAAAAAATTGGCGAATTGTACTGTTTGGATGCTTTGCATATATGTTTCTTATACTATATAGAAGCAATATATACAAAGATTTCAACCGTTTACCTGTTCCATTCATTGTTCTACTTGTCGAAAGTTACAAATAATTTCCGATAAAGGATTAACCATTGGGGCTCATTGTTCACATAAACTTGAAGAACAAAAAATTAGCGAATGGTACTGTTTGGATGCTTTGCATATATGTTTCTTAGACTATATGGAAGCAATATATACAAAGATTTCAACCGTCTACGTGTTCCAATCATTGTTCTACTTGTCGAAATTTACAAATAATTTCCTTTAAAGGATTAAAAATGGGGCTCGTTGTTCAGTTAAACTTGAAGAACAATAAATTCGCGAATTGTACTGTTTGGATGCTTTGCATATATGTTTCTTAGACTATATAGAAGCAATATATACATTGATTTCAACCGGCTACCTGTTCCATTCATTGTTCTACTTGTCGCAAGTTACAAATAATTTCCGTTAAAGTATTAACAATGGGGCTCGTAGTTCACTTAAACTTAAAGATCAAATAATTGGCGAATTGTACTGTTTGGATTCTTTGCATATATGTTTCTTAGACTATACAGAAGCAATATATACAAAGATTTCAACCATCTACGTGTTCCAATCATTGTTCTACTTGTCGAAATTTACAAATAATTTCCTTTAAAGGATTAACAATGGGGCTCGTTGTTCACTTAAACTTTAAGAACAAAAGATTGGCGAATGGTACTGTTTGGATGCTTTGCATATATGTTTCTTAGACTATATAGACGCAATATATACAATGATTTCAACCGTCTACCAGTTCTATTCATTGTTCTACTTGTAGAAACTTACAAATAATTTCCGTTTCATGATTATCAATGGAGCTCGTAGTTCACTTAAACTTGAAGATCAAATAATTGGCGAATTGTACTGTTTGGATTCTTTGCATATATGTATCTTAGACTATACAGAAGCAATATATACAAAGGTTTCAACCGCCCACCTGTTCCATTCAGTGTTCTACTTGTCGAAAGTTACAAATAATTTCCGATAAAGGATTAACCATTGGGGCTCATTGTTCACTTAAACTTGAAGAACAAAAAATTGGCGAATTGTACTGTTTGGATGCTTTGCATATATGTTTCTTAGACTATATAGAAGCAATATATACAAAGGTTTCAACCGCCTACCTGTTCCATTCAGTGTTCTACTTGTCGAAAGTTACAAATAATTTCCGATAAAGGATTAACAATGGGTCTCATTGTTCACATAAACTTGAAGAACAAGAAATTGGCGAATGGTACTGTTTGGATGCGTTGCATATATGTTTCTTAGACTATATGGAAGCAATATATACAAAGATTTCAACCGTCTACGTGTTCCAATCATTGTTCTACTTGTCGAAATTTACAAATAATTTCCTTTAAAGGATTAACAATGGGGCTCGTTGTTCACTTAAACCTGAAGAACAATAAATTGGCGAATTGTACTGTTTGGATGCTTTGCATATATGTTTGTTAGACTATATAGAAGCAATATATACAAAGATTTCAACCGTCTACCTGTTCCATTCATTGTTCTACTTGTCGAAAGTTACAAATAATTTCCGATAAAGGATTAACCATTGGGGCTCATTGTTCACTTAAACTTGAAGAACAAAAAAGTAGCGAATTGTACTGTTTGGATGCTTTCATATATGTTTCTTAGACTATATAGACGCAATATATACAAAGATTTCAACCGTCTACCTGTTCCATTCATTATTCTACTTGTCGAAAGTTACAAATAATTTTCGATAAAGGATTAACCATTGGGGCTCGTTGTACACTTAAACTTGAAGAACAAAAAATTGGCGAATGGTACTGTTTGGATGCTTTGCATATATGTTTCTTAGACTATATAGACGCAATATATACAAAGATTTCAACCGTCTACCTGTTCCATTCATTATTCTACTTGTCGAAATTTACAAATAATTTCCTTTAAAGGATTAAAAATGGGGCTCGTTGTTCAGTTAAACTTGAAGAACAATAAATTCGCGAATTGTACTGTTTGGATGCTTTGCATATATGTTTCTTAGACTATATAGAAGCAATATATACATTGATTTCAACCGGCTACCTGTTCCATTCATTGTTCTACTTGTCGCAAGTTACAAATAATTTCCGTTAAAGTATTAACAATGGGGCTCGTAGTTCACTTAAACTTGAAGATCAAATAATTGGCGAATTGTACTGTTTGGATTCTTTGCATATATGTTTCTTAGACTATACAGAAGCAATATATACAAAGATTTCAACCATCTACGTGTTCCAATCATTGTTCTACTTGTCGAAATTTACAAATAATTTCCTTTAAAGGATTAACAATGGGGCTCGTTGTTCACTTAAACTTTAAGAACAAAAGATTGGCGAATGGTACTGTTTGGATGCTTTGCATATATGTTTCTTAGACTATATAGAAGCAATACATACAAAGATTTCAACAGTCCTCCTGTTCCATTCATTGTTCTACTTGTCGAAAGTTACAAATAATTTCCGATAACGGATTAACCATTGGGGCTCATTGTTCACTTAAACTTGAAGAACAAAAAATTGGCGAATTGTACTGTTTGGATGCTTTGCATATATGTTTCTTATACTATATAGAAGCAATATATACAAAGATTTCAACCGTTTACCTGTTCCATTCATTGTTCTACTTGTCGAAAGTTACAAATAATTTCCGATAAAGGATTAACCATTGGGGCTCATTGTTCACATAAACTTGAAGAACAAAAAATTAGCGAATGGTACTGTTTGGATGCTTTGCATATATGTTTCTTAGACTATATGGAAGCAATATATACAAAGATTTCAACCGTCTACGTGTTCCAATCATTGTTCTACTTGTCGAAATTTACAAATAATTTCCTTTAAAGGATTAAAAATGGGGCTCGTTGTTCAGTTAAACTTGAAGAACAATAAATTCGCGAATTGTACTGTTTGGATGCTTTGCATATATGTTTCTTAGACTATATAGAAGCAATATATACATTGATTTCAACCGGCTACCTGTTCCATTCATTGTTCTACTTGTCGCAAGTTACAAATAATTTCCGTTAAAGTATTAACAATGGGGCTCGTAGTTCACTTAAACTTAAAGATCAAATAATTGGCGAATTGTACTGTTTGGATTCTTTGCATATATGTTTCTTAGACTATACAGAAGCAATATATACAAAGATTTCAACCATCTACGTGTTCCAATCATTGTTCTACTTGTCGAAATTTACAAATAATTTCCTTTAAAGGATTAACAATGGGGCTCGTTGTTCACTTAAACTTTAAGAACAAAAGATTGGCGAATGGTACTGTTTGGATGCTTTGCATATATGTTTCTTAGACTATATAGACGCAATATATACAATGATTTCAACCGTCTACCAGTTCTATTCATTGTTCTACTTGTAGAAACTTACAAATAATTTCCGTTTCATGATTATCAATGGAGCTCGTAGTTCACTTAAACTTGAAGATCAAATAATTGGCGAATTGTACTGTTTGGATTCTTTGCATATATGTATCTTAGACTATACAGAAGCAATATATACAAAGGTTTCAACCGCCCACCTGTTCCATTCAGTGTTCTACTTGTCGAAAGTTACAAATAATTTCCGATAAAGGATTAACCATTGGGGCTCATTGTTCACTTAAACTTGAAGAACAAAAAATTGGCGAATTGTACTGTTTGGATGCTTTGCATATATGTTTCTTAGACTATATAGAAGCAATATATACAAAGGTTTCAACCGCCTACCTGTTCCATTCAGTGTTCTACTTGTCGAAAGTTACAAATAATTTCCGATAAAGGATTAACAATGGGTCTCATTGTTCACATAAACTTGAAGAACAAGAAATTGGCGAATGGTACTGTTTGGATGCGTTGCATATATGTTTCTTAGACTATATGGAAGCAATATATACAAAGATTTCAACCGTCTACGTGTTCCAATCATTGTTCTACTTGTCGAAATTTACAAATAATTTCCTTTAAAGGATTAACAATGGGGCTCGTTGTTCACTTAAACCTGAAGAACAATAAATTGGCGAATTGTACTGTTTGGATGCTTTGCATATATGTTTCTTAGACTATATAGAAGCAATATATACAAAGATTTCAACCGTCTACCTGTTCCATTCATTGTTCTACTTGTCGAAAGTTACAAATAATTTCCGATAAAGGATTAACCATTGGGGCTCATTGTTCACTTAAACTTGAAGAACAAAAAAGTAGCGAATTGTACTGTTTGGATGCTTTCATATATGTTTCTTAGACTATATAGACGCAATATATACAAAGATTTCAACCGTCTACCTGTTCCATTCATTATTCTACTTGTCGAAAGTTACAAATAATTTTCGATAAAGGATTAACCATTGGGGCTCGTTGTACACTTAAACTTGAAGAACAAAAAATTGGCGAATGGTACTGTTTGGATGCTTTGCATATATGTTTCTTAGACTATATAGAAGCAATATATACATTGATTTCAACCGGCTACCTGTTTCATTCATTGTTCTACTTGTCGCAAGTTACAAATAATTTCCGTTAAAGTATTAACAATGGGGCTCGTAGTTCACTTAAACTTGAAGAACAAAAAATTGGCGAATGGTACTGTTTGGATGCTTTGCATATATGTTTCTTAGACTATTTAGAAGCAATATATACAAAGATTTCAACCGTCTACCTCTACTATTCATTGTTCTACTTGTTGAAAGTTACAAATAATTTCCATTTCATGATTATCAATGGGGCTCGATGTTCACTTAAACTTGAAGATCAAAAAATTGGCGATTGTTACTGTTTGGATGCTTTGCATATATGTTTCTTAGATTACATAGAAGCAATATATACAAAGATTTCAACCGTCTACCTGTTCCATTCATTGTTCTACTTGTCGAAAGTTACAAATAATTACCGATAAAGGATTAACCATTGGGGCTCATTGTTCACTTAAACTTGAAGAACCAAAAATTGGCGAATTGTACTTTTTGGTTGCTGTGCGTATATGTTTCGTAGATTATATAGAAGCAATATATACAATGATTTCAACCGTCTACCTGATCCATTCATTGTTCTACTTGTCGAAATTTACAAATAATTTCCTTTAAAGGATTAACAATGGGGCTCGTAGTTCACTTAAACTTGAAGAACAAAAAATTGGCGAATTGTACTGTTTGGATGCTTTGCATATATGTTTCTTAGACTATATAGAAGCAACATATACAAAGATTTCAACCGTCTACCTGTTCCATTCATTGTTCTACTTGTCGAAGTTTACAAATAATTTCCTTTAAAGGATTAACAATGGGGCTCGTTGTTCACTTAAACTTGAAGAACAATAAATTGGCGAATTGTACTGTTTGCATGCTTTGCATATATGTTTCTTAGACTATTTAGAAGCAATATACACAAAGATTTCAACCGTCTACCTGTTCCATTCATTGTTCTACTTGTCGAAGTTTACAAATAATTTCCTTTAAAGGATTAACAATGGGGCTCGTTGTTCACTTAAACTTGAAGAACAAAAAATTGGCGAATGGTACTGTTTGGATGCTTTGCATATATGTTTCTTAGATTATATAGAAGCAATACATACAATGATTTCAACCGTCTACCTATTCCATTCATTGTTCTACTTGCCGAAATTTACAAATAATTTCCTTTAAAGGATTAACAATGGGGCTCGTTGTTCACTTATACTTGAAGAACAAAAAATTGGCGAATGGTACTGTTTGGATGCTTTGCATATATGTTTCTTAGATTATATAGAAGCAATACATACAATGATTTCAACCGTCTACCTATTCCATTCATTGTTCTACTTGCCGAAATTTACAAATAATTTCCTTTAAAGGATTAACAATGGGACTCGTCGTTCACTTAAACTTGAAGAACAAGAAATTCGCGAATTGTACTGTTTGGATGCTTTGCATATTTGTTTCTTAGACTATATAGAAGCAATATATACAAAGGTTTCAACCGCCTACCTGTTCCATTCAGTGTTCTACTTGTCGAAAGTTACAAATAATTTCCGATAAAGGATTAACAATGGGTCTCATTGTTCACATAAACTTGAAGAACAAAAAATTGGCGAATGGTACTGTTTGGATGCTTTGCATATATGTTTCTTAGACTATATGGAAGCAATATATACAAAGATTTCAACCGTCTACGTGTTCCAATCATTGTTCTACTTGTCGAAATTTACAAATAATTTCCTTTAAAGGATTAACAATGGGGCTCGTAGTTCACTTAAACTTGAAGAACAAAAAATTGGCGAATGGTACTGTTTGGATGCTTTGCATATATGTTTCTTAGACTATATAGAAGCAATATATACAAAGGTTTCAACCGCCTACCTGTTCCATTCAGTGTTCTACTTGTCGAAAGTTACAAATAATTTCCGATAAAGGATTAACAATGGGTCTCATTGTTCACATAAACTTGAAGAACAAAAAATTTGCGAATGGTACTGTTTGGATGCTTTGCATATATGTTTCTTAGACTATATGGAAGCAATATATACAAAGATTTCAACCGTCTACGTGTTCCAATCATTGTTCTACTTGTCGAAATTTACAAATAATTTCCTTTAAAGTATTAACAATGGGGCTCGTTGTTCACTTAAACTTGAAGAACAAAAAATTGGCGAATGGTACTGTTTGGATGCTTTGCATACATGTTTCTTAGATTATATAGAAGCAATATATACAAAGATTTCAACCGTCTACCTGTTCCATTCATTGTTCTGCTTGTCGAAAATTACAAGTAATTTCCGATAAAGGATTAACCATTGGGTCTCATTGTTCACTTAAACTTGAAGAACCAAAAATTGGCGAATGGTACTGTTTGGATGTTTTGCGTACATGTTTCTTAGACTATATGGAAGCAATATATACAAAGATTTCAACCGTCTACGTGTTCCAATCATTGTTCTACTTGTAGAAAGTTACAATTAATTTCCGTTAAAGGATTAACAATGGGGCTCGTAGTTCACTTAAACTTGAAGAACAAAAAATTGGCGAATTGTTCTGTTTGGATGCTTTGCATATTTGTTTCGTAGACTATATAGAAGCAATATATACAATGATTTCAACCGTCTACCTATTCCATTCATTGTTCTACTTGCCGAAAATTACAAATAATTTCCGATAAAGGATTAACCATTGGGCCTCGTTGTTCACTTAAGCTTGAAGGACAAAAAATTGGAGAATGGTACTGTTTGGATGCTTTCCATATATGTTTCTTAGACTATATGGAAGCAATATATACAAAGATTTCAACCGTCTACCTGTTCCATTCATTGTTCTACTTGTCGAAAGTTACAAATAATTTCCGATAACGGATTAACCATTGGGGCTCATTGTTCACTTAAACTTGAAGAACAAAAAATTGGCGAATTGTACTGTTTGGATGCTTTGCATATATGTTTCTTATACTATATAGAAGAAATATATACAAAGATTTCAACCGTCTACCTGTTCCATTCAATGTTCTACTTGTCGAAATTTACAAATAATTTCCTTTAAAGGATTAACAATGGGGCTCGTAGTTCACTTAAACTTGAAGAACAAAAAATTGATGAATTGTACTGTTTGGATGCTTTGCATATATGTTTCTTAGACTATTGATAAGCAATATATAGAAAGATTTCACCCGTCTACCTGTACTATTCATTGTTCTACTTGTAGAAAGTTACAAATAATTTCCATTTCATGATTATCAATGGGGCTCGCTGTTCACTTAAACTTGAAGATCAAAAAATTGGCGATTGTTACTGTTTAGATGCTTTGCATATAGGTTTCGTAGACTATATAGAAGCAACATATACAAAGATTTCAACCGTCTACCTTTTCTATTCATTGTTCTACTTGTCGAAAATTACAAATAATTTCCGATAAAGGATTAACCATTGGGTCTCATTGTTCACTTAAACTTGAAGACCAAAAAATTGGCAAATGGTATTGTTTGGATGCTTTGCGTACATGTTTCTTAGACTATATGGAAGCAATACATGCAAAGATTTCAACAGTCTACGTGTGCCAATCATTGTTCTACTTGTCGAAATTTACAAATAATTTCCTTTAAAGGATTAACAATGGGGCTCGTTGTTCACTTAAACTTGAAGAACAATAAACTGGCGAATTGTACTGTTTGGATGTTTTGCATATATGTTTCTTAGACTATATAGAAGCAATATATACAAAGAATTCAACCGTCTACCTGTTTCATTCATTGTTCTACTTGTCGCAAGTTACAAATAATTTCCGATAAACGATTAACCATTGGGGCTCATTGTTCACTTACACTTGAAGAACAAAAAATTGGCGAATGGTACTGTTTGGAAGCATGGCATATATGTTTCTTAGACTATATAGAAGCAATATATACATTGATTTCAACCGTCTACCTGTTCCATTCATTGTTCTACTTGTCGAAAGTTACAAATAATTTCCGATAAAGGATTAACAATGGGGCTCATTGTTCACTTAAACTTGAAGGACAAAAAATTGGCGAATGATACTGTTTGGATGCTTTGCATATATGTTTCTTAGACTATATGGAAGCAATATATACAAAGATTTCAACAGTCTACGTGTTCCAATCATTGTTCTACTTGTCGAAATTTACAAATAATTTCCTTTAAAGGATTAACAATGGGGCTCGTTGTTCACTTAAACTTGAAGAACAATAAATTCGCGAATTGTACTGTTTGGATGCTTTGCATATATGTTTCTTAGACTATATAGAAGCAATATATACATTGATTTCAACCGGCTACCTGTTCCATTCATTGTTCTACTTGTCGCAAGTTACAAATAATTTCCGTTAAAGTATTAACAATGGGGCTCGTAGTTCACTTAAACTTGAAGATCAAATAATTGGCGAATTGTACTGTTTGGATTCTTTGCATATATGTTTCTTAGACTATACAGAAGCAATATATACAATGATTTCAACAGTCTACCTGTTCCATTCATTGTTCTACGTGTTGAAATTTACAAATAATTTCCTTTAAAGGATTAACAATGGGGCTCGTAGTTCACTTAAACTTGAAGATCAAAAAATTGGCGAATGGTGCTGTTTGGATGCTTTGCATATATGTTTCTTAGATTATATAGTAGCAATATATACAAAGATTTCAACCGTCTACCTGTTCCATTCATTGTTCTACTTGTCGAAATTTACAAATAATTTCCTTTAAAGGATTAACAATGGGGCTCGTTGTTCACTTAAACTTGAAGAACAATAAATTGGCAAATTGTACTGTTTGGATGCTTTGCATATATGTTTCTTAGACTATATAGAAGCATTATATACAAAGATTTCAACCGTCTACCTGTTCCATTCATTGTTCTACTTGTCGAAAGTTACAAATAATTTCCGATAAAGGATTAACAATGGGTCTCATTGTTCACATAAACTTGAAGAACAAAAAATTGGCGAATGGTACTGTTTGGATGCTTTGCATATAAGTTTCTTAGACTATATGGAAGCAATATATACAAAGATTTCAACCGTCTACGTGTTCCAATCATTGTTCTACTTGTCGAAATTTACAAATAATTTCCTTTAAAGGATTAACAATGGGGCTCGTTGTTCACTTAAACTTGAAGAACAAAAAATTGGCGAATGGTACTGTTTGGATGCTTTGCATATATGTTTCTTAGACTATATAGACGCAATATATACAATGATTTCAACCGTCTACCCGTTCTATTCATTGTTCTACTTGTAGAAACTTGCAAATAATTTCCGTTTCATGATTATCAATGGAGCTCGTAGTTCACTTAAACTTGAAGATCAAATAATTGGCGAATTGTACTGTTTGGATTATTTGCATATATGTTTCTTAGACTATACAGAAGCAATATATACAATAATTTCAACAGTCTACCTGTTCCATTCATTGTTCTACTTGTCGAAATTTACAAATAATTTCCTTTAAAGGATTAACAATGGGGCTCGTTGTTCACTTAAACTTGAAGAACAAAAAATTGGCGAATGGTACTGTTTGGATGCTTTGCATATATATTTCTTAGATTATATAGTAGCAATATATACAAAGATTTCAACCGTCTACCTGTTCCATTCATTGTTCTACTTGTCGAAATTTACAAATAATTTCCTTTAAAGGATTAACAATGGGGCTCGTTGTTCACTTAAACTTGAAGAACAATAAATTGGCGAATTGTACTGTTTGGATGCTTTGCATATATGTTTCTTAGACTATATAGAAGCAATATATACAAAGATTTCAACCGTCTACCTGTTCCATTCATTGTTCGACTTGTCGAAAGTTACAAATAATTTCCAATAAAGGATTAACCATTGGGGCTCATTGTTCACTTAAACTTGAAGAACAAAAAATTGGCGAATTGTACTGTTTGGATGCTTTGCATATATGTTTCTTAGACTATATAGAAGCAATATATACAAAGGTTTCAACCGCCTACCTGTTCCATTCAGTGTTCTACTTGTCGAAAGTTACAAATAATTTCCGATAAAGGATTAACAATGGGTCTCATTGTTCACATAAACTTGAAGAACAAAAAATTGGCGAATTGTACTGTTTGGATGCTTTGCATATATGTTTCTTAGACTATATAGAAGCAATATATACAAAGATTTCAACCGTCTACCTGTTCCATTCATTGTTCTACTTGTCGAAAGTTACAAATAATTTCCGATAAAGGATTAACCATTGGGGCTCATTGTTCACTTAAACTTGAAGAACAAAAAATTGGCGAATTGTACTGTTTGGATTCTTTGCATATATGTTTCTTAGACTATACAGAAGCAATATATACAAAGATTTCAACCGTCTACGTGTTCCAATCATTGTTCTACTTGTCGAAATTTACAAATAATTTCCTTTAAAGGATTAACAATGGGGCTCGTTGTTCACTTAAACTTGAAGAACAAAAAATTGGCGAATGGTACTGTTTGGATGCTTTGCATATATGTTTCTTAGACTATATAGACGCAATATATACAATGATTTCAACCGTCTACCCGTTCTATTCATTGTTCTACTTGTAGAAACTTACAAATAATTTCCGTTTCATGATTATCAATGGAGCTCGTAGTTCACTTAAACTTGAAGATCAAATAATTGGCGAATTGTACTGTTTGGATTCTTTGCATATATGTTTCTTAGACTATACAGAAGCAATATATACAATGATTTCAACAGTCTACCTGTTCCATTCATTGTTCTACTTGTCGAAATTTACAAATAATTTCCTTTAAAGGATTTACAATGGGGCTCGTTGTTCACTTAAACTTGAAGAACAAAAAATTGGCGAATGGTACTGTTTGGATGCTTTGCATATATGTTTCTTAGATTATATAGTAGCGATATATATAAAGATTTCAACCGTCTACCTGTTCCATTCATTGTTCTACTTGTCGAAAGTTACAAATAATTTCCGATAAAGGATTAACCATTGGGGCTCATTGTTCACTTAAACTTGAAGAACAAAAAATTGGCGAATTGTACTGTTTGGATGCTTTGCATATATGTTTCTTAGACTATATAGAAGCAATATATACAAAGGTTTCAACCGCCTACCTGTTCCATTCAGTGTTCTACTTGTCGAAAGTTACAAATAATTTCCGATAAAGGATTAACAATGGGTCTCATTGTTCACATAAACTTGAAGAACAAAAAATTGGCGAATTGTACTGTTTGGATGCTTTGCATATATGTTTCTTAGACTATATAGAAGCAATATATACAAAGATTTCAACCGTCTACCTGTTCCATTCATTGTTCTACTTGTCGAAAGTTACAAATAATTTCCGATAAA
Source organism: Cerceris ruficornis (assembly GCA_963989415.1). Classification (NCBI taxonomy): domain Eukaryota; kingdom Metazoa; phylum Arthropoda; class Insecta; order Hymenoptera; family Crabronidae; genus Cerceris; species Cerceris ruficornis. Next base: position 2,316,494 of record CAXDIW010000109.1, read on the forward strand.
GGATTAACCATTGGGGCTCATTGTTCACTTAAACTTGAAGAACAAAAAATTGGCGAATTGTACTGTTTGGATTCTTTGCATATATGTTTCTTAGACTATACAGAAGCAATATATACAAAGATTTCAACCGTCTACGTGTTCCAATCATTGTTCTACTTGTCGAAATTTACAAATAATTTCCTTTAAAGGATTAACAATGGGGCTCGTTGTTCACTTAAACTTGAAGAACAAAAAATTGGCGAATGGTACTGTTTGGATGCTTTGCATATATGTTTCTTAGACTATATAGACGCAATATATACAATGATTTCAACCGTCTACCCGTTCTATTCATTGTTCTACTTGTAGAAACTTACAAATAATTTCCGTTTCATGATTATCAATGGAGCTCGTAGTTCACTTAAACTTGAAGATCAAATAATTGGCGAATTGTACTGTTTGGATTCTTTGCATATATGTTTCTTAGACTATACAGAAGCAATATATACAAAGATTTCAACCGTCTACCTGTTCCATTCATTGATCTACTTGTCGAAAGTTACAAATAATTTCCGATAAAGGATTAACCATTGGGGCTCATTGTTCAGTTAAACTTGAAGAACAAAAAATTGGCGAATTGTACTGTTTGGATGCTTTGCATATATGTTTGTTAGACTATATAGAAGCAATATATACAAAGATTTCAACCGTCTACGTGTTCCAACCATTTTTCTACTTGTCGAAATTTACGAATAATTTCCTTTAAAGGATTAACAATGGGGCTCGTTGTTCACTTAAACTTGAAGAACAATAAATTCGCGAATTGTACTGTTTGGATGCTTTGCATATATGTTTCTTAGACTATATAGAAGCAATATATACATTGATTTCAACCGGCTACCTGTTCCATTCATTGTTCTACTTGTCGCAAGTTACAAATAATTTCCGTTAAAGTATTAACAATGGGGCTCGTAGTTCACTTAAACTTGAAGATCAAATAATTGGCGAATTGTACTGTTTGGATTCTTTGCATATATGTTTCTTAGACTATACAGAAGCAATATATACAATGATTTCAACAGTCTACCTGTTCCATTCATTGTTCTACGTGTTGAAATTTACAAATAATTTCCTTTAAAGGATTAACAATGGGGCTCGTAGTTCACTTAAACTTGAAGATCAAAAAATTGGCGAATGGTGCTGTTTGGATGCTTTGCATATATGTTTCTTAGATTATATAGTAGCAATATATACAAAGATTTCAACCGTCTACCTGTTCCATTCATTGTTCTACTTGTCGAAATTTACAAATAATTTCCTTTAAAGGATTAACAATGGGGCTCGTTGTTCACTTAAACTTGAAGAACAATAAATTGGCAAATTGTACTGTTTGGATGCTTTGCATATATGTTTCTTAGACTATATAGAAGCATTATATACAAAGATTTCAACCGTCTACCTGTTCCATTCATTGTTCTACTTGTCGAAAGTTACAAATAATTTCCGATAAAGGATTAACAATGGGTCTCATTGTTCACATAAACTTGAAGAACAAAAAATTGGCGAATGGTACTGTTTGGATGCTTTGCATATAAGTTTCTTAGACTATATGGAAGCAATATATACAAAGATTTCAACCGTCTACGTGTTCCAATCATTGTTCTACTTGTCGAAATTTACAAATAATTTCCTTTAAAGGATTAACAATGGGGCTCGTTGTTCACTTAAACTTGAAGAACAAAAAATTGGCGAATGGTACTGTTTGGATGCTTTGCATATATGTTTCTTAGACTATATAGACGCAATATATACAATGATTTCAACCGTCTACCCGTTCTATTCATTGTTCTACTTGTAGAAACTTGCAAATAATTTCCGTTTCATGATTATCAATGGAGCTCGTAGTTCACTTAAACTTGAAGATCAAATAATTGGCGAATTGTACTGTTTGGATTATTTGCATATATGTTTCTTAGACTATACAGAAGCAATATATACAATAATTTCAACAGTCTACCTGTTCCATTCATTGTTCTACTTGTCGAAATTTACAAATAATTTCCTTTAAAGGATTAACAATGGGGCTCGTTGTTCACTTAAACTTGAAGAACAAAAAATTGGCGAATGGTACTGTTTGGATGCTTTGCATATATATTTCTTAGATTATATAGTAGCAATATATACAAAGATTTCAACCGTCTACCTGTTCCATTCATTGTTCTACTTGTCGAAATTTACAAATAATTTCCTTTAAAGGATTAACAATGGGGCTCGTTGTTCACTTAAACTTGAAGAACAATAAATTGGCGAATTGTACTGTTTGGATGCTTTGCATATATGTTTCTTAGACTATATAGAAGCAATATATACAAAGATTTCAACCGTCTACCTGTTCCATTCATTGTTCGACTTGTCGAAAGTTACAAATAATTTCCAATAAAGGATTAACCATTGGGGCTCATTGTTCACTTAAACTTGAAGAACAAAAAATTGGCGAATTGTACTGTTTGGATGCTTTGCATATATGTTTCTTAGACTATATAGAAGCAATATATACAAAGGTTTCAACCGCCTACCTGTTCCATTCAGTGTTCTACTTGTCGAAAGTTACAAATAATTTCCGATAAAGGATTAACAATGGGTCTCATTGTTCACATAAACTTGAAGAACAAAAAATTGGCGAATTGTACTGTTTGGATGCTTTGCATATATGTTTCTTAGACTATATAGAAGCAATATATACAAAGATTTCAACCGTCTACCTGTTCCATTCATTGTTCTACTTGTCGAAAGTTACAAATAATTTCCGATAAAGGATTAACCATTGGGGCTCATTGTTCACTTAAACTTGAAGAACAAAAAATTGGCGAATTGTACTGTTTGGATTCTTTGCATATATGTTTCTTAGACTATACAGAAGCAATATATACAAAGATTTCAACCGTCTACGTGTTCCAATCATTGTTCTACTTGTCGAAATTTACAAATAATTTCCTTTAAAGGATTAACAATGGGGCTCGTTGTTCACTTAAACTTGAAGAACAAAAAATTGGCGAATGGTACTGTTTGGATGCTTTGCATATATGTTTCTTAGACTATATAGACGCAATATATACAATGATTTCAACCGTCTACCCGTTCTATTCATTGTTCTACTTGTAGAAACTTACAAATAATTTCCGTTTCATGATTATCAATGGAGCTCGTAGTTCACTTAAACTTGAAGATCAAATAATTGGCGAATTGTACTGTTTGGATTCTTTGCATATATGTTTCTTAGACTATACAGAAGCAATATATACAATGATTTCAACAGTCTACCTGTTCCATTCATTGTTCTACTTGTCGAAATTTACAAATAATTTCCTTTAAAGGATTTACAATGGGGCTCGTTGTTCACTTAAACTTGAAGAACAAAAAATTGGCGAATGGTACTGTTTGGATGCTTTGCATATATGTTTCTTAGATTATATAGTAGCGATATATATAAAGATTTCAACCGTCTACCTGTTCCATTCATTGTTCTACTTGTCGAAAGTTACAAATAATTTCCGATAAAGGATTAACCATTGGGGCTCATTGTTCACTTAAACTTGAAGAACAAAAAATTGGCGAATTGTACTGTTTGGATGCTTTGCATATATGTTTCTTAGACTATATAGAAGCAATATATACAAAGGTTTCAACCGCCTACCTGTTCCATTCAGTGTTCTACTTGTCGAAAGTTACAAATAATTTCCGATAAAGGATTAACAATGGGTCTCATTGTTCACATAAACTTGAAGAACAAAAAATTGGCGAATTGTACTGTTTGGATGCTTTGCATATATGTTTCTTAGACTATATAGAAGCAATATATACAAAGATTTCAACCGTCTACCTGTTCCATTCATTGTTCTACTTGTCGAAAGTTACAAATAATTTCCGATAAAGGATTAACCATTGGGGCTCATTGTTCACTTAAACTTGAAGAACAAAAAATTGGCGAATTGTACTGTTTGGATTCTTTGCATATATGTTTCTTAGACTATACAGAAGCAATATATACAAAGATTTCAACCGTCTACGTGTTCCAATCATTGTTCTACTTGTCGAAATTTACAAATAATTTCCTTTAAAGGATTAACAATGGGGCTCGTTGTTCACTTAAACTTGAAGAACAAAAAATTGGCGAATGGTACTGTTTGGATGCTTTGCATATATGTTTCTTAGACTATATAGACGCAATATATACAATGATTTCAACCGTCTACCCGTTCTATTCATTGTTCTACTTGTAGAAACTTACAAATAATTTCCGTTTCATGATTATCAATGGAGCTCGTAGTTCACTTAAACTTGAAGATCAAATAATTGGCGAATTGTACTGTTTGGATTCTTTGCATATATGTTTCTTAGACTATACAGAAGCAATATATACAAAGATTTCAACCGTCTACCTGTTCCATTCATTGATCTACTTGTCGAAAGTTACAAATAATTTCCGATAAAGGATTAACCATTGGGGCTCATTGTTCAGTTAAACTTGAAGAACAAAAAATTGGCGAATTGTACTGTTTGGATGCTTTGCATATATGTTTGTTAGACTATATAGAAGCAATATATACAAAGATTTCAACCGTCTACGTGTTCCAATCATTTTTCTACTTGTCGAAATTTACGAATAATTTCCTTTAAAGGATTAACAATGGGGCTCGTTGTTCACTTAAACTTGAAGAACAATAAATTCGCGAATTGTACTGTTTGGATGCTTTGCATATATGTTTCTTAGACTATATAGAAGCAATATATACATTGATTTCAACCGGCTACCTGTTCCATTCATTGTTCTACTTGTCGCAAGTTACAAATAATTTCCGTTAAAGTATTAACAATGGGGCTCGTAGTTCACTTAAACTTGAAGATCAAATAATTGGCGAATTCTACTGTTTGGATTCTTTGCATATATGTTGCTTAGACTATACAGAAGCAATATATACAATGATTTCAACAGTCTACCTGTTCCATTCATTGTTCTACTTGTTGAAATTTACAAATAATTTCCTTTAAAGGATTAACAATGGGGCTCGTAGTTCACTTAAACTTGAAGATCAAAAAATTGGCGAATGGTACTGTTTGGATGCTTTGCATATATGTTTCTTAGATTATATAGTAGCAATATATACAAAGATTTCAACCGTCTACCTGTTCCATTCATTGTTCTACTTGTCGAAATTTACAAATAATTTCCTTTAAATGATTAACAATGGGGCTCGTTGTTCACTTAAACTTGAAGAACAATAAATTGGCGAATTGTACTGTTTGGATGCCTTGCATATATGTTTCTTAGACTATATAGAAGCAATATATACAAAGATTTCAACCGTGTACCTGTTCCATTCATTGTTCTACTTGTCGAAATTTACAAATAATTTCCGATAAACGATTAACCATTGGGGCTCATTGTTCACTTAAACTTGAAGAACAAAAAATTGGCGAATCGTACTGTTTGGATGCTTTGCATATATGTTTCTTAGACTATATAGAAGCAATATATACAAAGGTTTCAACCGCCTACCTGTTCCATTCAGTGTTCTACTTGTCGAAAGTTACAAATAATTTCCGATAAAGGATTAACAATGGGTCTCATTGTTCACATAAACTTGAAGAACAAAAAATTGGCGAATGGTACTGTTTGGATGCTTTGCATATATGTTTCTTAGACTATATGGAAGCAATATATACAAAGATTTCAACCGTCTACGTGTTCCAATCATTGTTCTACTTGTCGAAATTTACAAATAATTTCCTTTAAAGGATTAAAAATGGGGCTCGTTGTTCAGTTAAACTTGAAGAACAATAAATTCGCGAATTGTACTGTTTGGATGCTTTGCATATATGTTTCTTAGACTATATAGAAGCAATATATACATTGATTTCAACCGGCTACCTGTTCCATTCATTGTTCTACTTGTCGCAAGTTACAAATAATTTCCGTTAAAGTATTAACAATGGGGCTCGTAGTTCACTTAAACTTGAAGATCAAATAATTGGCGAATTGTACTGTTTGGATTCTTTGCATATATGTATCTTAGACTATACAGAAGCAATATATACAAAGGTTTCAACCGTCTACCTGTTCCATTCATTGTTCTACTTGTCGAAGTTTACAAATAATTTCCTTTAAAGGATTAACAATGGGGCTCGTTGTTCACTTAAACTTGAAGAACAATAAATTGGCGAATTGTACTGTTTGCATGCTTTGCATATATGTTTCTTAGACTATTTAGAAGCAATATACACAAAGATTTCAACCGTCTACCTGTTCCATTCATTGTTCTACTTGTCGAAGTTTACAAATAATTTCCTTTAAAGGATTAACAATGGGGCTCGTTGTTCACTTAAACTTGAAGAACAAAAAATTGGCGAATGGTACTGTTTGGATGCTTTGCATATATGTTTCTTAGATTATATAGAAGCAATACATACAATGATTTCAACCGTCTACCTATTCCATTCATTGTTCTACTTGCCGAAATTTACAAATAATTTCCTTTAAAGGATTAACAATGGGACTCGTCGTTCACTTAAACTTGAAGAACAAGAAATTCGCGAATTGTACTGTTTGGATGCTTTGCATATATGTATCTTAGACTATACAGAAGCAATATATACAAAGGTTTCAACCGTCTACCTGTTCCATTCATTGTTCTACTTGTCGAAGTTTACAAATAATTTCCTTTAAAGGATTAACAATGGGGCTCGTTGTTCACTTAAACTTGAAGAACAATAAATTGGCGAATTGTACTGTTTGGATGCTTTGAATATATGTTTCTTATATTATATAGAAGCAATATATACAAATATTTCAACCGTCTACCTGTTCCATTCATTGTTCTACTTGTTGAAAATTACAAATAATTTCCGATAAAGGATTAACAATTGGGGCTCATTGTTCACTTAAACTTGAAGACCAAAAAATTGGCAAATGGTACTGTTTGGATGCTTTGCGTACATGTTTCTTAGACTATATGGAAGCAATATATACAAAGATTTCAACCGTCTACGTGTTCCATTCATTGTTCTACTTGTCGAAATTTACAAATAATTTCCTTTAAAGGATTAACAATTGGGCTCGTTGTACACATAAACTTGAAGAACAAAAAATTGGCGAATTGTACTGTTTGGATGCTTTGCATATATGTTTCTTAGACTATGTAGACGCAATATATACAATGATTTCAACCGTCTACCTATTCCATTCATTGTTCTACTTGCCGAAATTTACAAATAATTTCCTTTAAAGGATTAACAATGGGGCTCGTCGTTCACTTAAACTTGAAGAACAAGAAATTCGCGAATTGTACTGTTTGGATGCTTTGCATATTTGTTTCTTAGACTATATAGAAGCAATATATACAAAGGTTTCAACCGCCTACCTGTTCCATTCAGTGTTCTACTTGTCGAAAGTTACAAATAATTTCCGATAAAGGATTAACAATGGGTCTCATTGTTCACATAAACTTGAAGAACAAAAAATTGGCGAATGGTACTGTTTGGATGCTTTGCATATATGTTTCTTAGACTATATGGAAGCAATATATACAAAGATTTCAACCGTCTACGTGTTCCAATCATTGTTCTACTTGTCGAAATTTACAAATAATTTCCTTTAAAGGATTAACAATGGGGCTCGTAGTTCACTTAAACTTGAAGAACAAAAAATTGGCGAATGGTACTGTTTGGATGCTTTGCATATATGTTTCTTAGACTATATAGAAGCAATATATACAAAGGTTTCAACCGCCTACCTGTTCCATTCAGTGTTCTACTTGTCGAAAGTTACAAATAATTTCCGATAAAGGATTAACAATGGGCCTCATTGTTCACATAAACTTGAAGAACAAAAAATTTGCGAATGGTACTGTTTGGATGCTTTGCATATATGTTTCTTAGACTATATGGAAGCAATATATACAAAGATTTCAACCGTCTACGTGTTCCAATCATTGTTCTACTTGTCGAAATTTACAAATAATTTCCTTTAAAGGATTAACAATGGGGCTCGTTGTTCACTTAAACTTGAAGAACAAAAAATTGGCGAATGGTACTGTTTGGATGCTTTGCATACATGTTTCTTAGGTTATATAGAAGCAATATATACAAAGATTTCAACCGTCTACCTGTTCCATTCATTGTTCTGCTTGTCGAAAATTACAAGTAATTTCCGATAAAGGATTAACCATTGGGGCTCATTGTTCACTTAAACTTGAAGAACCAAAAATTGGCGAATGGTACTGTTTGGATGTTTTGCGTACATGTTTCTTAGACTATATGGAAGCAATATATACAAAGATTTCAACCGTCTACGTGTTCCAATCATTGTTCTACTTGTAGAAAGTTACAATTAATTTCCGTTAAAGGATTAACAATGGGGCTCGTAGTTCACTTAAACTTGAAGAACAAAAAATTGGCGAATGGTACTGTTTGGATGCTTTGCATATATGTTTCTTAGACTATATAGAAGCAATATATACAAAGATTTCAACCGTTTACCTGTTCCATTCATTGTTCTACTTGTCGAAAGTTACAAATAATTTCCGATAAAGGGTTAACCATTGGGGCTCGTTGTTCACTTAAACTTGAAGAACAAAAAATTGGCGAATTGTACTGTTTGGATGCTTTGCATATATGTTTGTTAGACTATATAGAAGCAATATATACACAGATTTCAACCGTCTACGTGTTCCAATCATTGTTCTACTTGTCGAAATTTACGAATAATTTCCTTTAAAGGATTAACAATGGGGCTCGTTGTTCACTTAAACTTGAAGAACAATAAATTCGCGAATTGTACTGTTTGGATGCTTTGCATATATGTTTCTTAGACTATATAGAAGCAATATATACATTGATTTCAACCGGCTACCTGTTCCATTCATTGTTCTACTTGTCGCAAGTTACAAATAATTTCCGTTAAAGTATTAACAATGGGGCTCGTAGTTCACTTAAACTTGAAGATCAAATAATTGGCGAATTCTACTGTTTGGATTCTTTGCATATATGTTTCTTAGACTATACAGAAGCAATATATACAATGATTTCAACAGTCTACCTGTTCCATTCATTGTTCTACTTGTTGAAATTTACAAATAATTTCCTTTAAAGGATTAACAATGGGGCTCGTAGTTCACTTAAACTTGAAGATCAAAAAATTGGCGAATGGTACTGTTTGGATGCTTTGCATATATGTTTCTTAGATTATATAGTAGCAATATATACAAAGATTTCAACCGTCTACCTGTTCCATTCATTGTTCTACTTGTCGAAATTTACAAATAATTTCCTTTAAATGATTAACAATGGGGCTCGTTGTTCACTTAAACTTGAAGAACAATAAATTGGCGAATTGTACTGTTTGGATGCCTTGCATATATGTTTCTTAGACTATATAGAAGCAATATATACAAAGATTTCAACCGTGTACCTGTTCCATTCATTGTTCTACTTGTCGAAATTTACAAATAATTTCCGATAAACGATTAACCATTGGGGCTCATTGTTCACTTAAACTTGAAGAACAAAAAATTGGCGAATCGTACTGTTTGGATGCTTTGCATATATGTTTCTTAGACTATATAGAAGCAATATATACAAAGGTTTCAACCGCCTACCTGTTCCATTCAGTGTTCTACTTGTCGAAAGTTACAAATAATTTCCGATAAAGGATTAACAATGGGTCTCATTGTTCACATAAACTTGAAGAACAAAAAATTGGCGAATGGTACTGTTTGGATGCTTTGCATATATGTTTCTTAGACTATATGGAAGCAATATATACAAAGATTTCAACCGTCTACGTGTTCCAATCATTGTTCTACTTGTCGAAATTTACAAATAATTTCCTTTAAAGGATTAAAAATGGGGCTCGTTGTTCAGTTAAACTTGAAGAACAATAAATTCGCGAATTGTACTGTTTGGATGCTTTGCATATATGTTTCTTAGACTATATAGAAGCAATATATACATTGATTTCAACCGGCTACCTGTTCCATTCATTGTTCTACTTGTCGCAAGTTACAAATAATTTCCGTTAAAGTATTAACAATGGGGCTCGTAGTTCACTTAAACTTGAAGATCAAATAATTGGCGAATTGTACTGTTTGGATTCTTTGCATATATGTTTCTTAGACTATACAGAAGCAATATATACAAAGATTTCAACCATCTACGTGTTCCAATCATTGTTCTACTTGTCGAAATTTACAAATAATTTCCTTTAAAGGATTAACAATGGGGCTCGTTGTTCACTTAAACTTTAAGAACAAAAGATTGGCGAATGGTACTGTTTGGATGCTTTGCATATATGTTTCTTAGACTATATAGACGCAATATATACAATGATTTCAACCGTCTACCCGTTCTATTCATTGTTCTACTTGTAGAAACTTACAAATAATTTCCGTTTCATGATTATCAATGGAGCTCGTAGTTCACTTAAACTTGAAGATCAAATAATTGGCGAATTGTACTGTTTGGATTCTTTGCATATATGTATCTTAGACTATACAGAAGCAATATATACAAAGGTTTCAACCGCCTACCTGTTCCATTCAGTGTTCTACTTGTCGAAAGTTACAAATAATTTCCGATAAAGGATTAACCATTGGGGCTCATTGTTCACATAAACTTGAAGAACAAAAAATTAGCGAATGGTACTGTTTGGATGCTTTGCATATATGTTTCTTAGACTATATGGAAGCAATATATACAAAGATTTCAACCGTCTACGTGTTCCAATCATTGTTCTACTTGTCGAAATTTACAAATAATTTCCTTTAAAGGATTAAAAATGGGGCTCGTTGTTCAGTTAAACTTGAAGAACAATAAATTCGCGAATTGTACTGTTTGGATGCTTTGCATATATGTTTCTTAGACTATATAGAAGCAATATATACATTGATTTCAACCGGCTACCTGTTCCATTCATTGTTCTACTTGTCGCAAGTTACAAATAATTTCCGTTAAAGTATTAACAATGGGGCTCGTAGTTCACTTAAACTTAAAGATCAAATAATTGGCGAATTGTACTGTTTGGATTCTTTGCATATATGTTTCTTAGACTATACAGAAGCAATATATACAAAGATTTCAACCATCTACGTGTTCCAATCATTGTTCTACTTGTCGAAATTTACAAATAATTTCCTTTAAAGGATTAACAATGGGGCTCGTTGTTCACTTAAACTTTAAGAACAAAAGATTGGCGATTGGTACTGTTTGGATGCTTTGCATATATGTTTCTTAGACTATATAGACGCAATATATACAATGATTTCAACCGTCTACCAGTTCTATTCATTGTTCTACTTGTAGAAACTTACAAATAATTTCCGTTTCATGATTATCAATGGAGCTCGTAGTTCACTTAAACTTGAAGATCAAATAATTGGCGAATTGTACTGTTTGGATTCTTTGCATATATGTATCTTAGACTATACAGAAGCAATATATACAAAGGTTTCAACCGCCTACCTGTTCCATTCAGTGTTCTACTTGTCGAAAGTTACAAATAATTTCCGATAAAGGATTAACCATTGGGGCTCATTGTTCACTTAAACTTGAAGAACAAAAAATTGGCGAATTGTACTGTTTGGATGCTTTGCATATATGTTTCTTAGACTATATAGAAGCAATATATACAAAGGTTTCAACCGCCTACCTGTTCCATTCAGTGTTCTACTTGTCGAAAGTTACAAATAATTTCCGATAAAGGATTAACAATGGGTCTCATTGTTCACATAAACTTGAAGAACAAGAAATTGGCGAATGGTACTGTTTGGATGCGTTGCATATATGTTTCTTAGACTATATGGAAGCAATATATACAAAGATTTCAACCGTCTACGTGTTCCAATCATTGTTCTACTTGTCGAAATTTACAAATAATTTCCTTTAAAGGATTAACAATGGGGCTCGTTGTTCACTTAAACCTGAAGAACAATAAATTGGCGAATTGTACTGTTTGGATGCTTTGCATATATGTTTCTTAGACTATATAGAAGCAATATATACAAAGATTTCAACCGTCTACCTGTTCCATTCATTGTTCTACTTGTCGAAAGTTACAAATAATTTCCGATAAAGGATTAACCATTGGGGCTCATTGTTCACTTAAACTTGAAGAACAAAAAAGTAGCGAATTGTACTGTTTGGATGCTTTCATATATGTTTCTTAGACTATATAGACGCAATATATACAAAGATTTCAACCGTCTACCTGTTCCATTCATTATTCTACTTGTCGAAAGTTACAAATAATTTTCGATAAAGGATTAACCATTGGGGCTCGTTGTACACTTAAACTTGAAGAACAAAAAATTGGCGAATGGTACTGTTTGGATGCTTTGCATATATGTTTCTTAGACTATATAGAAGCAATATATACATTGATTTCAACCGGCTACCTGTTTCATTCATTGTTCTACTTGTCGCAAGTTACAAATAATTTCCGTTAAAGTATTAACAATGGGGCTCGTAGTTCACTTAAACTTGAAGAACAAAAAATTGGCGATTGGTACTGTTTGGATGCTTTGCATATATGTTTCTTAGACTATTTAGAAGCAATATATACAAAGATTTCAACCGTCTACCTCTACTATTCATTGTTCTACTTGTTGAAAGTTACAAATAATTTCCATTTCATGATTATCAATGGGGCTCGATGTTCACTTAAACTTGAAGATCAAAAAATTGGCGATTGTTACTGTTTGGATGCTTTGCATATATGTTTCTTAGATTACATAGAAGCAATATATACAAAGATTTCAACCGTCTACCTGTTCCATTCATTGTTCTACTTGTCGAAAGTTACAAATAATTACCGATAAAGGATTAACCATTGGGGCTCATTGTTCACTTAAACTTGAAGAACCAAAAATTGGCGAATTGTACTTTTTGGTTGCTGTGCGTATATGTTTCGTAGATTATATAGAAGCAATATATACAATGATTTCAACCGTCTACCTGATCCATTCATTGTTCTACTTGTCGAAATTTACAAATAATTTCCTTTAAAGGATTAACAATGGGGCTCGTAGTTCACTTAAACTTGAAGAACAAAAAATTGGCGAATTGTACTGTTTGGATGCTTTGCAATATGTTTCTTAGACTATATAGAAGCAACATATACAAAGATTTCAACCGTCTACCTGTTCCATTCATTGTTCTACTTGTCGAAGTTTACAAATAATTTCCTTTAAAGGATTAACAATGGGGCTCGTTGTTCACTTAAACTTGAAGAACAATAAATTGGCGAATTGTACTGTTTGCATGCTTTGCATATATGTTTCTTAGACTATTTAGAAGCAATATACACAAAGATTTCAACCGTCTACCTGTTCCATTCATTGTTCTACTTGTCGAAGTTTACAAATAATTTCCTTTAAAGGATTAACAATGGGGCTCGTTGTTCACTTAAACTTGAAGAACAAAAAATTGGCGAATGGTACTGTTTGGATGCTTTGCATATATGTTTCTTAGATTATATAGAAGCAATACATACAATGATTTCAACCGTCTACCTATTCCATTCATTGTTCTACTTGCCGAAATTTACAAATAATTTCCTTTAAAGGATTAACAATGGGGCTCGTTGTTCACTTAAACTTGAAGAACAAAAAATTGGCGAATGGTACTGTTTGGATGCTTTGCATATATGTTTCTTAGATTATATAGAAGCAATACATACAATGATTTCAACCGTCTACCTATTCCATTCATTGTTCTACTTGCCGAAATTTACAAATAATTTCCTTTAAAGGATTAACAATGGGACTCGTCGTTCACTTAAACTTGAAGAACAAGAAATTCGCGAATTGTACTGTTTGGATGCTTTGCATATTTGTTTCTTAGACTATATAGAAGCAATATATACAAAGGTTTCAACCGCCTACCTGTTCCATTCAGTGTTCTACTTGTCGAAAGTTACAAATAATTTCCGATAAAGGATTAACAATGGGTCTCATTGTTCACATAAACTTGAAGAACAAAAAATTGGCGAATGGTACTGTTTGGATGCTTTGCATATATGTTTCTTAGACTATATGGAAGCAATATATACAAAGATTTCAACCGTCTACGTGTTCCAATCATTGTTCTACTTGTCGAAATTTACAAATAATTTCCTTTAAAGGATTAACAATGGGGCTCGTAGTTCACTTAAACTTGAAGAACAAAAAATTGGCGAATGGTACTGTTTGGATGCTTTGCATATATGTTTCTTAGACTATATAGAAGCAATATATACAAAGGTTTCAACCGCCTACCTGTTCCATTCAGTGTTCTACTTGTCGAAAGTTACAAATAATTTCCGATAAAGGATTAACAATGGGTCTCATTGTTCACATAAACTTGAAGAACAAAAAATTTGCGAATGGTACTGTTTGGATGCTTTGCATATATGTTTCTTAGACTATATGGAAGCAATATATACAAAGATTTCAACCGTCTACGTGTTCCAATCATTGTTCTACTTGTCGAAATTTACAAATAATTTCCTTTAAAGGATTAACAATGGGGCTCGTTGTTCACTTAAACTTGAAGAACAAAAAATTGGCGAATGGTACTGTTTGGATGCTTTGCATACATGTTTCTTAGATTATATAGAAGCAATATATACAAAGATTTCAACCGTCTACCTGTTCCATTCATTGTTCTGCTTGTCGAAAATTACAAGTAATTTCCGATAAAGGATTAACCATTGGGTCTCATTGTTCACTTAAACTTGAAGAACCAAAAATTGGCGAATGGTACTGTTTGGATGTTTTGCGTACATGTTTCTTAGACTATATGGAAGCAATATATACAAAGATTTCAACCGTCTACGTGTTCCAATCATTGTTCTACTTGTAGAAAGTTACAATTAATTTCCGTTAAAGGATTAACAATGGGGCTCGTAGTTCACTTAAACTTGAAGAACAAAAAATTGGCGAATTGTTCTGTTTGGATGCTTTGCATATTTGTTTCGTAGACTATATAGAAGCAATATATACAATGATTTCAACCGTCTACCTATTCCATTCATTGTTCTACTTGCCGAAAATTACAAATAATTTCCGATAAAGGATTAACCATTGGGCCTCGTTGTTCACTTAAGCTTGAAGGACAAAAAATTGGAGAATGGTACTGTTTGGATGCTTTCCATATATGTTTCTTAGACTATATGGAAGCAATATATACAAAGATTTCAACCGTCTACCTGTTCCATTCATTGTTCTACTTGTCGAAAGTTACAAATAATTTCCGATAACGGATTAACCATTGGGGCTCATTGTTCACTTAAACTTGAAGAACAAAAAATTGGCGAATTGTACTGTTTGGATGCTTTGCATATATGTTTCTTATACTATATAGAAGAAATATATACAAAGATTTCAACCGTCTACCTGTTCCATTCAATGTTCTACTTGTCGAAATTTACAAATAATTTCCTTTAAAGGATTAACAATGGGGCTCGTAGTTCACTTAAACTTGAAGAACAAAAAATTGATGAATTGTACTGTTTGGATGCTTTGCATATATGTTTCTTAGACTATTGATAAGCAATATATAGAAAGATTTCACCCGTCTACCTGTACTATTCATTGTTCTACTTGTAGAAAGTTACAAATAATTTCCATTTCATGATTATCAATGGGGCTCGCTGTTCACTTAAACTTGAAGATCAAAAAATTGGCGATTGTTACTGTTTAGATGCTTTGCATATAGGTTTCGTAGACTATATAGAAGCAACATATACAAAGATTTCAACCGTCTACCTTTTCTATTCATTGTTCTACTTGTCGAAAATTACAAATAATTTCCGATAAAGGATTAACCATTGGGTCTCATTGTTCACTTAAACTTGAAGACCAAAAAATTGGCAAATGGTATTGTTTGGATGCTTTGCGTACATGTTTCTTAGACTATATGGAAGCAATACATGCAAAGATTTCAACAGTCTACGTGTGCCAATCATTGTTCTACTTGTCGAAATTTACAAATAATTTCCTTTAAAGGATTAACAATGGGGCTCGTTGTTCACTTAAACTTGAAGAACAATAAACTGGCGAATTGTACTGTTTGGATGTTTTGCATATATGTTTCTTAGACTATATAGAAGCAATATATACAAAGAATTCAACCGTCTACCTGTTCCATTCATTGTTCTACTTGTCGCAAGTTACAAATAATTTCCGATAAACGATTAACCATTGGGGCTCATTGTTCACTTACACTTGAAGAACAAAAAATTGGCGAATGGTACTGTTTGGAAGCATGGCATATATGTTTCTTAGACTATATAGAAGCAATATATACATTGATTTCAGCCGTCTACCTGTTCCATTCATTGTTCTACTTGTCGAAAGTTACAAATAATTTCCGATAAAGGATTAACAATGGGGCTCATTGTTCACTTAAACTTGAAGGACAAAAAATTGGCGAATGATACTGTTTGGATGCTTTGCATATATGTTTCTTAGACTATATGGAAGCAATACATACAAAGATTTCAACCGTCTACGTGTTCCAATCATTGTTCTACTTGTAGAAAGTTACAATTAATTTCCGTTAAAGGATTAACAATGGGGCTCGTAGTTCACATAAACTTGAAGAACAAAAAATGAGCGAATTGTACTGTTTGGATGCTTTGCATATTTGTTTCGTAGACTATATAGAAGCAATATATACAATGATTTCATCCGTCTACCTATTCCATTCATTGTTCTACTTGCCGAAATTTACAAATAATTTCCTTTAAAGGATTAACAATGGGGCTCGTAGTTCACTTAAACTTGAAGAACAAAAAATTGGCGGATGGTACTGTTTGGATGCTTTGAATATATGTTTCTTATATTATACAGAAGCAATATATACAAATATTTCAACCGTCTGCCTGTTCCATTCATTGTTCTACTTGTCGAAAGTTAGAAATAATTTCCGTTAAGGGATTAACAATGGGGATCGTAGTTTACTTAAACTTGAAGGACAAAAAATTGGCGAATGGTACTGTTTGGATGCTTTGCATATATGTTTCTTAGACTATATGGAAGCTATATATACAAAGATTTCAACCGTCTACGTGTTCCAATCATTGTTCTACTTGTAGAAAGTTACAATTAATTTCCGTTAAAGGATTAACAATGGGGCTCGTAGTTCACTTAAACTTGAAGAACAAAAAATTGGCGAATTGTTCTGTTTGGATGCTTTGCATATTTGTTTCGTAGACTATATAGAAGCAATATATACAATGATTTCAACCGTCTACCTATTCCATTCATTGTTCTACTTGCCGAAAATTACAAATAATTTCCGATAAAGGATTAACCATTGGGCCTCATTGTTCACTTAAGCTTGAAGGACAAAAAATTGGAGAATGGTACTGTTTGGATGCTTTGCATATATGTTTCTTAGACTATATGGAAGCAATATATACAAAGATTTCAACCGTCTACGTGTTCCAATCATTGTTCTACTTGTAGAAAGTTACAATTAATTTCCGTTAAAGGATTAACAATGGGGCTCGTAGTTCACTTAAACTTGAAGAACAAAAAATTGGCGAATTGTACTGTTTGGATGCTTTGCATATTTGTTTCGTAGACTATATAGAAGCAATATATAAAATGATTTCAACCGTCTACATGATCCATTCATTGTTCTACTTGTCGAAATTTACAAATAATTTCCTTTAAAGGATTAACAATGGGGCTCGTAGTTCACTTAATCATGAAGATGAAATAATTGGCGAATTGTACTGTTTGGATGCTTTGCATATGTGTCTCTTAGATTATATAGAAGCAATATATACAATGATTTCAACCGTCTACCTGTTCCATTCATTGTTCTACTTGTCGAAAGTTACAAATAATTTCCGTTAAGTGATTAACAATGGGGATCGTAGTTTACTTAAACTT